>JAXCLR010000081.1:35523644-35556065 GCA_035584095.1 Annona squamosa | reverse complement strand
GAAAATTTCAAAATTCACATTTGAAATGTATGTGAATTTTGTGGAGACATATATATGTCCATTTTTCAATAATTAAACAAAAATAGGCACACAACTCCGATTAAGGTGAAATTTTAAGGGAAAGCTTAAATTAATAAGCCCAATTTAATTAAGGAATTAAATTTTGGAAAACATGTCTTCAAAATTTTAAAAAGAGATTTTTATCCAAATATGAATTAGTTAATTAAAATAAAATAAAAAAATTTCAAAATTCTAAAAAGTGCATTTTGTGAGCAATTGTATGTATATTAATAAGAAAAATTTTCATAATATATAAGTGTGAATATAGGCAGTTATGATTTAATTTAATAATGTTGGAATTTACCGTTAAAAAAGAGGAAATTTTGAACAGCACTAGATGACGGTGCACGGGCAGCGGCAATTGCATTGTTTTTCTTTTTTTTTAAAAAAAAGAAATGATCTAAGGGTGGCACATAATATAAATGCATGCAATTGCTAGATTATAAAAAAATTGAACATTTGTAATTAGGTTAAACAACAACTGAAGTTGAGTGATTATTAACCACGGTCAACCACTAAATTGCAAATATATATATAAAGGGCAAACAAATGGAATGCGTCCGTCCTGCTGAAGCTTTAAAGAAGTGCTGCTGAATTTTAATCAAGGTAGCGACATTTTCTAGCAAAGGAGAAAGAAAAAACAACAACGAGCAACAGGTTTTGTCCATTTTTATTTATTTATTTTATTTTCTTTCTTTTAATATAGAAGCTCTTAAATAGGTTTTAGAATTATGATTCTTATTTTTCAAAAATTCTAGTTAATACCTTGAATAAATAGATTGTTGGATGTTTTGCGGAAAAAATATTTGTTGTTGAAAACAAAATTCTGAATGGTGCATTTTGTAGAAAGTTATAAGTATTAAAAATACAAAAACAAAAGAAGGGGGTAGCGTACGTTCAACAGGAATCAACGATTTTTAATTAAGATCAGTATGATTTTCATATGACTTGAATTAATTCTGACATGGTTTTGCCAATTAAATCATTTAGCAAATAGATTAATTATTAAACTGAAAATTTTCCCAGCTAAATGTTAATTGCCGCTAAACATTAGGGCAGCAGCATTCTTTTAAAAAAAAGTTATTTAAATGCAAAAGGGAAGGCATATTACTAGACGGGCAGAACATTAAAAAAAATTTTGCTGTTGAAATTTAATTAAGAAAGGTGGATGTTCTAGGCTTTTAAACAGGTTCTTCCTTTAAGTTTTTTTTTTATTATTCACGATATTTTGTTTTATTTTTAAAATGTTATTTCATCCCCTGTTTGATGCTGATCGTTATTAAGATTTTTAATAACTAGCATATATATAAATGCATGGATGATCATTGTTAATGTCCAGATTATTACATCAATTAATTATGGTTTTGATTTCATGTTGAATTAATGTCTAGACGGATTTTAATTTCTATTAAAATTGTGTTTAATGTATGGCTTAAAAATATTGAGTATAAGTGACGTTTCAAATAGATTTTAAATTCTGTTCTAATCATGTTTAATTAGCGATTTATAGATGATGGAAGGATGGTTAGTATTAGCCAAACATGTAAATGTGATTAGGAGATATTTGTATGTGATAAAATATATATGGGTTAAAAAAATAAGTTCAATGTGCAAGCATAGCAATGTTATAAATAGTCATTTTCATTTGTAAAGGAAAAGGAAAAGGAAAAATAGAAGGTATAAGTTGACTACGCAAGTAAGCAAGCAACCCTTTTGAAAATACAATTTTACTCTGCAATCTTAAATTGTTTTGGAAATTGCTTCATTAGAAGCAAATCTTTTTAATGTTGGAAAACATTGAAATGCAAATGTTGAAAAGGTTGTGTTGAAAGTAAAATGAGATTTTAAAATGATATTTGAAATAAATATTTTAGAATAGTTTTATTACAAGGTTTTAAAGTATTTTAATGATATGTTTCAAAGGTTCTCTAAATATTGGATTATTTTGGAATTTCCAAAATCTATTATTTTGAGAAGAATTTAAGGAAGGCTAACATGATAAATTAATTTTAAAAATGATTTGAGTAATGTTCAAAGGATTCTACAAGACTATCACATATAGAAATGAACAATAAGACAGGTGGACAAAAGTATATGATATTAGATGAAAGTATATACTTGCATGTCCTTTGATCATAAAAATCTATAAATGGAAAAAACATTTGTAAGAAAAATCTTTTGGTTTCAAATATTTTTAACGACGTTTTATCGTTCAAAAAATTGTTTACAAAACGGTTAGAAAGTATTGTTATTTCGAATATTTTCCTTGAATACTTCAAAAGATTTATGAAATATAAATGTTTTAAAATTGGTCATCCTTATAAAACGTTATGAGTATAAAACTCGTTAACATGGGTTAAGCCCGATTTTTAATATTTGAAAGGAATACAAGCTGAGGTCTGTAGTATTTTATGAAAGCATGCTAGCATCAAGTTTTCAGAAAAAGGACACAGACTGTAGTCTGTGGTTTTTATAAAATCATGCTAGAATGTGAATGTAAAGGGAAAAATGTGTATAAGGATTATGTACTAGGTCTACTGTAAAGGATATGCAAGTCGGACGTGGTTGCAAATTGGGCCCACTTTGCATAGGTCGAGTCGCTTAAATAAGGCTAAATGCTAGCGGTGCCCTCCCTGAAATGGGAGATGAACACGGATAGCCGCCTAGCTCGTGGGCTATCACTTAAAAGGATTTCTCTCATAAGGAAGGATAATTGCTTGATAAGTGTCACCTACCAGATGGACAGAGACGTATTGCATGTTGCATATGCTTAAAAAGGGTTTTATAAAATGTATTTTAGGACATGAGAATGTCCTATGAGAAAAGAAGTTTCAATGAAAAAGGTTTTAGAGCATAAATATGTCCATGGAAGAAGAATTTATATGTCAAGTTTTAAAGTAAATGTTTGCCATGAATTGGGATTACAAAATGTTTATGAAAGATATTTATGAAAAGTTTCCTCAAATTGCTAGTCAAACGCTTGTTAAGCGTCTACTATTGAAATGTGAGAAATGTATTTAAAATGAAAAATACTTACTTATTGAGTTTCGACTCATGTCTTGTTTTCCCCAACCATAGACAGGTATAAAACAGGCCACGTAGGAAAGGAAAATAGTATAAAGAAAACTTTTCAACAACCTGGTCTGTATATGGTATGAATGGTTATATGGAATTTCAAAATATGTTTGTATAAAATATTTAGATTGAAAGAACTTGTTATGCAAATAAGTCAGTTATTATGATATGTGTGATATATATGAAATTGATGTCAAAAATATGTTCATATATGATGATTTTGTTATGTAATGAGATAATATGAGTATCATATGTAAAGTTGATGACAAGTGTTTGTTATGTGATGAAAGAAAAGGAATGAAAGAAAAAAAAATTTGGACGAGATTCGATTGAAAATCCCGCCGTGTGATCAGGGCAACAATCCTGAGTCACGTTTACCAATCAATAAAGATCTTGGAGTAAGACTTCTGGGCACCCAGGTTGGGGCGCCACACTATATAACCTAGTTACATAAAAACGAGCCCCGACACACTAGTGGTCTTTGTTTTGGAACCTAGCTGCATATATTAAAGTTTTTTGCAATTTAAATCCTCTAACTTTGCCTATTTACATTTTAAACCCTAAAGTTTAACTGTTTGCATTTCAAATCTTAAAAATTTTGATTTCTTTTCATTTTAAACCTTAACCCATAATAGTATTAAAAACTAATTTTAATCCATATAAAATGACATAAATAACCTTTAGTATTAAAATTTTTTTACGTTTTAAACTTGATTATTAGGCCTTCTCTGTTTTGTTTTTAGAAGCTCCAACAATATCTTAACCTTTAATACAGGTTTGAGTGTTTTTTTAAAAAAAATATTGGAGGGTATTCTTGTCATTTTGTATGAATTAATGATAATTTGCTATAGATCAGGTTTAAAATACAAAAAAATGCATATATATCTATAAATTTTCCTCCTAATTTCACTGATACCCATGAAGTTTTAAAAATTTCTCTCATACTCATGAATTTTTATCCTAATTCTACTTATATTCACGCCGTTAGGTTATCCATTAAATGGATCATTAGCCTTCTTGTAAGATGATGAATATGCCCAAATTCTAATATAATTTAAAGTTATTTTGCTTAAAGTCAAAGACTCATTTTTGTTCGCAATCTTACCACAAGTGCATGGATCATAAATTGTAGTATATAAATTATCGATCCACAGGGAATTCATGACTATAAATTTTGCTTTTAAATGCTTTCGTGTTGAATATGGAGAGAATATAGTATATAAAATGGAAAAGAAATTAAAAAATGAGAAGAAAAAATTGAAAACTAAATTGAGTAGAGAAAACGCGAGTGTGAGTACCTAGGGTCTATGATTTCACATGCATCTTTAGCAATGGGTAGTGGTATAATTATTTAATCTAGATATTATTTGTTAAAGGAGAACAAACCCTAATTTATCCTTGCACCTTCTCTCAAAACTTACAAGATATACCCTAATTTTCTTAACTATCCATTCTCATAGGATTAAGTTAATTAGAATCCATTAAGTTCTGTGGTTTGTTCATGGAATTCTTCAAGGTCATCATGCTTATTTTCATGGTCTTAGATTTTCAAGTTTAATATCTTGATTATCGTATTTTAGATTTTCACCTCTCAGTTCCATCACTTAATATATGGGATCATGCCAAAGTACAAGCCTATGTACTAAGCAAGCATAAAAATCACATGACATTAAATTAAAAATAGTATCCATCATAAATAAATTTAAAACCCACATTACGTTACATTGTATACATGCTACATCCTAAACCTTAGATTTAAGGTTTAGCCAAGCATGTTTAAGTCTAAAATAAAATTAAAATTCAAGGTCATCTTAAATAAGACAATTAAAATTAAAAAGGAAAAAGATAGGAAAGTTTATTGATTTGAAGCTCCCGATGGTGTGTTGGCCACTCCACGCAACTCGCCGGTCCGCCTCTTGCTCGTGCTCTCCACCTCCTTGCTCTCTCTCTCTCTCTCTAAATCTCTCTCAAAATTTTGCCCAAATTTTTGTATGGAATTTCTCTGAAATTTTTCTCCCCTTTCCTGCTGTTCGTTCTACCCATTTTATAGCACCAAAAATTTTGTGCAAATAGGATTGTGTAAGGTAGGTGGGCCCCATGAAACGCAATTCAAAATTGCATTGTGCGTGCATGTTGCGCATATGCTAGTGACCCCCCACAGTTGCATTGGACGATCTGGAGTTTTAATAATGGCTTGGAGATTTGAACAGCTGGATGGTTATAAACAGCAGACACAACATCAATTGTCGCAATTTGAATTGCATTGGTTGTGCAAATCAACAACTTGAAATAATGGACAGCAAAAGAATCTGAAATAGATGGATACGTGGTTCAGATCTGGCTGATGGACACCACATGGCTGATTTTTTTAGCCATTGACTAAATGATTAGGCAGTGGATAGCTTAGCTGATGGATGGCTTTGATAAGCAAACTATGAGTGATGCAAAAATCTGGATTGTTGGATGGTTTGGATTTTCTTGTATGGACAGTCAGAATGTGAAAAAAAATTGGACGACTGCTTGGTTGATGGATGGTTGGGGTTTTCAGATCTGAATGTTGGTGATGGATTTTCAGATGGGCAGATTTGATTATGGCCTAGATGGTTCAGATTTAGAAGGAACGGCTTGGATTTTTTTTCCTTCAAGGATCGTGATCCGCATATGATTTTTGGATGGCTTGAATTACATTGCACAGAAATTTTGGACGGTGCAGATCATGGGCATGAATTACATGGACGATTTGCTAGATGATTTGGACGTGGTGTACTTGGTTGGGCAGAAATTTTAGACGGTTGTAGTGGTCCCGTTGAACTTTTGAACGGTTGGAATTAATTGAAGCATGATCAAGCTAGATGTTAAATGATGGACAACTTAGATCTTTGTGCTAAATTAAAATTCAACATGGATTTGGATGTCTTTTGCTGCTAATTTAAAGCGGTGGACCCCACATTAATTAGAAATTTGCATGAATTGGAAAAGCTTGGATGGTCTAGATCATTGTTAAATATCTGGTGGGCCTCGCTTGCTGAAATATGTTTTTCTGCTTAAACAAAGATTTAAATTATTAACTCATCCAATTAATAAATAGATGATAAATTAAAATTATTTGAGCACCAAAATAATTATTTTTAAGATCAAACATATTTGATTTCATAGCAACAAAAAAATATAATTTCAAGCGAAAAAATTGTAAAAATTATTTAAATAATTTGAAATTAATATTTAGCATCCAATTGTTGTAAAATCACATTTTAGAAAAAATTTCACATCAAACTCAATTAAATACCTACCAAATTAGTATAAAATGCCCACAAAATATATTATTCATTTCAAGTTATCAAATACCCTCACACTTGAACTTTTGCTTATCCTCAACCAAATACAAAAGAATTCAAGAATAGATTACAAAGTTTCAAAACTTTGAGCAAAAAGTGAAAATAAATGTTTAACCAATTATCAAAAACTAATAAGAGTATTAAACTAAAAATTTTGAAACATGACACTCATTGAAAATCTCAGTCAAAAATCCTTTATCACATGACTAATACTGTATACCCTGTCGCCTACTTTGTTTTCAATCATTAAGAGTTTAAAAACTCTCGCAATAAACTCCTAATTATCAAATATCTTTCCCATTTATTTAGTTATTCCATAAACACGTTCAACAATTCAAGTAATAGTAATAATACAAAAAATAGCAGACAAATTATCTCATCTACATCTCATCAAATTTTTGCATTTAAATTGCTTCTACCAACTCAATTAGTCAATTCATAGGATCATAAAGACTTAGTAGGACAACAGTTAGGTTTGGCAAAGGAAATAACATTTCAAAAATTTTCAAAAATTAAACTGTTCACATGACTTAAGCCTCGTTTTACAACAGGAAATAATGCTACCCCTATACTTAGTGCTTTCAAATTATTATTATTTTTTTTTTGAAGCCTATTCTTACCCTTGGTTTAGCAGTTTTTTTTTAACCAAGTCCGGCAATAATTTTCCTCACCATATTTCAGGGTATTCTTTGCACAGTCAGGAGATTAAACCTTATCTCCATTTCACTTTTCAGCTCAGAAATCAATTTCGAAGTTGGTTCAACTAAGTGGGAATTAAGGTCTGGAAAAAAATTTAGTTCTGGCTCAATGGGGGAAAACAACTGTTATACTTTCAAAGATAGGCTCGTCATGAAAAAAAATGTCTTAATCATGTCCATGAATTTATTAAATAGAGTTTTGGCTTTGCAAATTCTTCAACCAGAATAAAATTTTCATGTATATGGAAAAAACTACCTTCTTAAATGATAATCGTGTGTTTTAAAAAACTTTTAATAAATTGGAGAGGATTACTCTGATTTTAAAAAACCAGAATAGGTTCCTAGGTATATCAGTTTCATCAAGTGATTCAGGACCAAAAATAAATTTAACATCTCATTCAGGTTCAACTTTTCTTAACTCAAAGATTTTGAAATTCCAAGTATGGTTTGCTTACAAGACATACAAGAGTTCAAAGTGGGGTCTCAATCAATCTAATATTACTATTTATGAAAAATTTATCCAAAATTTTCAAAAATTTCAAAGTTTTTTTCAAAATGTAACAAAAATTATAGTAGTGATCATCAGGGTAGTGAAAAAAATTTCGAGAAAATTAATGCAATGCATTCACTCCCACACATGAAATTGACATTGTCCTTAATGTAAATCATGTCATCAAAATAAAGAGAGTAAAGGGAGAAATTGTAAAACAGAAATGTGAGATGATAACTTCCTTGTTTTGGTGAGTTGAACCGAATTTTTATCCATGGTGCTTCCTTCCAAGTAAGCTCTAAAAATTAACCAATAAAACTACAAATTAAAAAGTATCAAAATTCTAAAATAAACTAAAAGAAAAACTAAAACTAAAACTCCCCTATGAGAAAAAGGAAAAGTTTGGGTTGCCTCCCGAGAAGCGCTTGGTTTAAAGTCCTTAGCTCAACTATAGTTTGATCATCTTATGTAAACCAACTCCAACTTTCTTATTTATCTAATTCTTTTTCTTGCCTCCAAATTTTCTCGCATTCGTCGCTCTTTGAATTAGCTTCCATATTTGCTTGAAAACTTTTCCTATTAATGAACCACCACAATTAGTTTTAAAAGAACGACAAGAAAGAGAACAAATTGTTACCAGTTTGTCAGCTTTTCTATTTTTTCATCAGATTTCTGTTGTTTTGATCTCTCACTTTCAGATATTATCGTAGATTTAGCAAATTGTTGATTCAAGTCTTCCGCAACTTCTCCTTTCCTTATGGACGTCTAAGTTACATTGCTTGAAGTTCTTTTGTCTGTTGACCCATTGGCCACGTCAACCCGTAAACAAGAGTTATCGAAAGAGGGATTTTTCATAACTGGAAAGAGGTTGAATTCCATTTTTTCATCTCTAACTGTCAGAGAAAGTTGACCATTCTTGATATCTATGATGGCTCCAGCAGTGGCTAAGTAAGGTAGTTCAAGAATGATTAGAATTTGGCGGTCCTCCTCCATGTCAAGGACTACAAAGTCAACTAGGATGAACAGATTGCCGACTTTCGAAGGAACATCTACAAGAACGCCAACCAAGAATTTGATTGATCAATCGGCCAGTTGAAGAGACATAGAGGTTGGTTTTGAGTCACTGATGTGCAGCTTTTTACAGATGGAAAGAGGGATAAAAATTACACTAGCTCCTAAATCACATAGTGCCTTGTTAATTTAGATATTCCTAAGAGCACAAGGAATAGGAAAGCTCCCCTGATCCTTTAGCTTTTCAGGTAGCTTGTTGTGCAAGATGGTGCTGCATTCCTCAGTGAGTGCAATGGTTCCTTGCACTTCGAGCTTTCTTTTTTTGGACAACATCTTCTTCAGGAATTTTGCATAAGTTGGCATTTGAGATATCATGTCAATAAAAGGCACTCTAATTAATAGGCTCTTGAGTGTTGAAATAAATTTCTCGAACTACTTTGGAAGTTTTGCTTGTTTTTGCCTTTGAGGGAAGGGAAGAGGAGGCTTGTAAGGAGGTGATAGGATGTACGGTTTTTCCACTGCTGGTTGGAGTTGTGGCTTCTTTTCTTGCTTCTGTTCCTGCTCAGCCTCCTTTTCAGTGTCAATTTGAGGTGGTTGAGATGGGTCAAGCTGCTTTCCACTCCATAAGGTAACTGCCTGCACTTGTTCCCTAGGGTTTACTTTAGGTTGGCTAGGGAGTTTGCCCTGGTCTCTATGGGATGAGGTAGTGGCAAGTTGGGCAATTTGGTTTTCGAGCGGTTTAATATGAGTTTCGTTTGGCTCATTTCTTTAAGTAATTTGTCAATCAAGGGGTCAGAGGATGGTGCTTGAGGTGGTGCAGGTAGCTTGGGTTGAGTTTGTATGAGGAAGGACTTGATGGTCTTCTTAGAAAACCAGATGACTTATTATTTTGAGCATAGTTTTGGGTATTTGACTAGTTTGCCAAGAGAAATTGGGGTGGTTCCTCCATCCAGGGTTGTAAGTGTTTAAGTAAGAGTTATCATAAGCGCGAGTATCATACTGGTTGTTGAATTCATTGGCTTGCTCGCTTCTGGTGTCTTGAATGATAAAACTACACTTGGACGTGTAGTGCAAAGCTCCACAGATCTCACATGAAATTTATCGAGAAAAAGATGCATTTTGGTCTGTGGATTCCTGCTTCTTTTGCTACAAAAGTTGATCAATTTTAGCACGAAGAGAATTTATAGACTCTATATCATATACATTACCTCGCCGAGAGGGTCCTCAGACGTTTCCATATTGAGAATCATAAAGAGCCAAGTCATGAAGGAGTTCGAGAGCCTCCTCGTCAGCGAGTCGCATGAATCTGCCACCACGGCTGAATTGACGGCACTTCGGCTAGGTTGATCGAGCCCATTGAAGAAATTTTCAATAATGTCACCCTGCGAGATGCCATGATGTGGACACTTATGCTGCAAATCTTTCATTCTCTCCCATGCACGTATAGAGTTTCACCATCTTTTTAGACGAACAGATCAATTTCATCCTGGATTTTCCTGGTTTTGGTCGGTGGAAAAAATTTCTCCAGGCAAGCAGTAGAGAGCTCATCCCATGTATTGAAAGTGTCGGGTGGCATAGAATAGAACCACTCGCTTACATTGTCACGAAGAGAAAATGGAAAAAGCTGAAGGCAGATTACCTCACGCGGGATATTTTGTACCCTGATTGTGTTGCATAGTTGTAGGAACTTAGTGATGTGTACAATCGGGTTTTCAGAGAGTAGTCTTGCAAATTGGTCCTATTGAACCACTCGAATAAGCCTAAGATTGAGTTCAAAGTTTCTTGCATCAATTTCTGGTTTAACTCTGCATGATCGAAATCCTCGAGGGTTCTGCCGATTCCGATCACCAAGAGTTACCCTTTTTGGAGGAGCGTTGTTCTCAACCTGACCTTCCTCTTGCTCTTGATTTGGCGGGTTTGGATTGTTATGTTCTGCCATAGTGTCTTGAAAAGATTGCTGCTGCTTGTACTCATGAATTCTTCTCCTAGAAGAAGTTCAATCGCAGGGTCAGCAACAAAGAGTTATTCAGCTAGTTGTTTTATAAAGTTTCGGGTATGTGGGTGCATACAAAGATTAACTAATTAGTTCATAAAAATAAAAACAAATAAGAACAAGAGATGGAAAAGAAAGAAAAAAATAGATAGAGACAAAAAACAGAAAGTAGAAAGAGAAAAAGAATAAAAAAATAATAGAGAAGGAAAATAACAAAGAAAGTATATAAAAATAAAATTTAAAGTAATGCCGAATTTCCCGACAACAATGCCAAAATATTTATTTGCAATCTCACCACAAGTGCACGGGTCATAGATTGTAGTATATAAATTATCGATCCATAGGGAATTTGGGACAATAAATTTTGCTTTTAAATGCTTTCATGTTAAACCTGGAGAGAATATAGTATATAAAATGAAAAAGAAATAGAAATATGGGAAGAGAAAATTGAAAACTAAAAAGAGTAGAGAAAATGAGAGTGCGAGTATCTAGGATCTAAGATTTCACATGCGTCTTTTGCAACAGGTAGTAGTATAATTATTTAATCTAGATATTTTTTGTTAAAGGAGAACAAACCCTCATTTATTCTTGCACCTTCTTTCAAAACCTACAAGGTGTACTGTAATTTTCTTAACAACTTATTCTCATGAGATTAAGTTAATTAGAATTCATTAAATTTTGTAGTTTGTTTATAGAATTCTTCAAGATCATCATATCTATTCTTATTATCTTAGATTTCCAAGTTTAATATCTTGATTATCATATATTAGATTTTCACCTCTTGGTTCCATCACCTAATATATGGGATCATGCCAAAGTACGGGCCCATGTACTAAGCAAGCATAAAAATCACAAGACATTAAATTAAAAATAATATCCATCATAAATAAATTTAAAACCCACACCACGCTACCCTATACGCATTCTACATTTTAAAACTTAGATTTAGGATTTAGCCGAGCATGTTTAAGCCCAAAATAAAATTAAAATTCAAGGTCATCTTAAATAAGGAAATTAAAATTAAAAAGGAAAAAGATAGGAGAGCTTATTGGTTTGAAACTCCCGATGGTGTGTCGGCCGCTCCACGCAACTCGCAGGTCCGCCTCTTACCCGTGCTCTCCACCTCCTTGCTCTCTCTCTCTCTAAATCTCTCTCAATATTATGCCCAAATTTCTGTGTACGGAAGTTCTCCAGAATTTTTTCTCCCCTTTCCTAATGCTCGTCCTACCCATTTTATAGCACCAACAGGGATTGCATAAGGTAGGTGGACCCCATGAAACACAGTTCAGAATTGCGGTGTGTGCATGTTGGGTATATGCTAGTGGCCCTTACAGTTGCATTGGACGATCTGGAGTTTTAATAATGGCTTGGGGATTTGAACAGCTGGATGGTTATAAACAGCGGACACAACATCAATTGCCGCAATTTGAATTGAGTTGGTTGTGCAAATCAACAGCTTGAAATAATGGACGGTAAAAGAATCTGAAATGGATGGCTACACGGTTCAGATATGGCTGCTGGACACCACATGGCTGATTTTTTGGGCCATTGATTAAATGATTGGCTAGAGGACAACTTAGCAGATGGACAACTCTGATAAGCAAACTATGGGCGATGCAAAAATCTGGATCGTTGGACGGTTTGGATTTTCTTGTCTGGACGGTCAGAATGCAAAAAAAAACTAGACGATTGCTTGGTTGATGGGCGGTTGGGGTTTTCAGATCTGAATGTTGGTGATGGATTTTCAGATGGGCAGATTTGATTATGGCCTGGACGGTTCAGATTTAAAAGGAACGGCTTGGATTTTTCTGCCTTCAAGGATGGTGATCTGGATATGATTTTTGGATGGCTTGAATTACATTACACGAAAATTTTGGACGGTACAGATCATGGGCATGAATTATATGGACGGTTTGCTGGATGCTTTGGACGTGGTGTACTTGGTTTGGCAGAAATTTTGGACGGTTGTAGTGGCCCCGTTGAACTTTTGAACGGTTGGAATTAATTGAAGCATGATCAAGCTAGACGCTAAACGATGGACTACTCGGATCTTTGTGTTGAATTAAAATTCAGAGTGGTTTTGGACGTCTTTTGCGGCTGATTTAAAGCGGTGGACCCCACGTTAATTAGAAATTTGCATGGATTTGAAAAGCTTGGATGGTTTGGATCATTGTTAAATATCTGGTGGGCCTCGCTTCCTGAAATATGTTTACCTGCTTAAACAAAGATTTAAATTATTAACTCATCCAATTAATAAACAGGTGATAAATTAAAATTATTTGAACACCAAAATAATTATTTTTAATGTCAAACATATTTGATCTCATAGCAACAAAAAAATATAATTTCAAGTGAAAAGATTGTAAAAATTATTTAAATAATTAGAAATTAATATTTATCATCCAACTATTGTAAAATCATGTTTTAGAGCAAATTTCACGTCAAACTCAATTAAATACCCACCAAATTGGTATAAAATGTCCATAAAATATACTGTTAATTTTCAATTATCAATTTTTCAAATAATATATGATTTTATAGTTGTACAAATACTAAAAATTCACTATAATATGAATTTTCAGCTATAAAATCGTAATTAGAGACACATATATTTATTATTTTTCAAAGTGTTGACAACATCTTTAACAATGTACGTATAAGTAGAATTAAGATGAAAATTAGTTGTTATTCGAGAAATTTTTGAAAATTTATAAATATAAGTGGAATTAGAGTAAAATTCATAGGTATATAAGGAATTCACCCTTATTAACTAAAGTTTTCTGAGTTTAAAACATCAAACTTGGGAAACTTCTAGCCAAATGAATCTACCCACTAGCACGGAAGTACCTAGCCTAGTGCACCTAGTTAAGAACAGATTTCAATTGCTCAGGTGCAATTGACTCGGTGCATCCGAGATGCATTTAATCTATTTTTAAATTTTTTCATAAACTTGTTAATATAAGTATATTTAACATATGTACAATTTTAACCAACTTTAGAGATTTTTAGATTTTATTGATTGTCGAATATTTGAAAAAAATCTAAGGAATTCCAAATTTGGTGATAATTGATAGACATACTAGATACGTCTAGATTAAAAGTTGTATAAAATTTTTTAAAAATGAGTATATTTACCTGGGTGGAGGAAGTCTAAGTGCACCCGAGGAGTAAACACAGCTAAAAACATTTCCTGCTTTGAAAATTTTGAAAACACTGCGTTCTTAGAGCTAGAGTCGAATCATTACAGTCGCGTCGCGGTGCACCGTAGGCTATAGCTTGCAAAAGCCGCGACATCGACTCGCGCCATTGGAAATCTATCTTCCGCAGCAAAAATTGCAGAGATGCAGCAGCGATACGAAAAAACGGAAGAAAATGAGACGTGAGAAAATAAAGAGAGGAAGAAGAAGAAGAACATAGGAGAAGTCTTTATGGATCGATCTTGCAGGCTGCGAGGACTTCCGGATCTCTCCCTAATCGCTCCCTCAGGTCCAAAATTTTCTCGTTTTTTAACTTCCATCTCAAGCTCTTTTCACTGCATTTGCTCTTCTTCGGCTGCTGTTCCACGTTTTGTTATCTACGGCGGTCCGTTTCACTCGGCTGATCTTCCACTTTTGGCAATTGAGTTCTTTTTGGTGACATTGGCAGTACAAATTTTTATTTTTGAGTGAAAACTATGCTTAACAAATTCTTTGTTTTTGATCTTTGAGTTATCATTTGTCCTGATTGAAAGAGTGGGCACAAAGACAGTAGGAACCTACGCTAATGAAGTGAGTGATTGTTCGTCCCTCTGGTCATGCTTGTGTATGGGCTGTAATGCAAATGCAGTATTTCCTCATCGTTGAAGCTGTTGTCGGATGTGATACAACGGGCTAAAAGCCTCAATTATGCATTTCGTGCCGGGATATTTCCGCAGTCCTTGTTTTAAGCATATCTACAGACTGCTTATTTTCCTCCGTTTGTTCTAGAATGTGAATGAGGTTATCTAGGTCCCACGTATTGGAAAAATCTTAACCTTGCTTTTCATTGCTTTAAAAACACGGTTAATCAGGGAAGTGCCTAGTGAGGTCCACAAAAATTTGGATGGATTCGTGGAAGGCGAAAAATGGTGGGAGGTATGTTTCTCTCTCTTTCTTCCTGTCAAGCATTCCATCTTGTTGTTGTCTATCCCTAGATTTCAACATGCCTTCATGGTCCTCCGGTTCATGTATGGTCTGTTGTACTACGCAGGCAGTGCAGAACAACATTGAAGTTCCGAAAGACGACCTAAGAAATTTATCTTTCCTTGGCTCTCTTAACATCAGTCACAACAAACTTACCCATCTTCCATCTTCCATAGGATTACAACAAACTTACCCATCTTCCATCTTTCATAGGAGAGTAAGTGGAGGCCGTATCTTTTACCCAGGTTTGAAATCCGGCAATTTCTAACTGGGCCAAAAACATATTTTTGAAAAAAAAAATTTCAGTTGTTTTTCATGAACAAGTAAAGTTAGCTGTACATTCGGACTGCGGGGAGTTGATAATATAACGTCATATTATGTAACCACCATATCAAAGTGAGGTGATCAAGGGAAAAATGGATGCCCCATGCCTGGTGGTGTTACAATCTGAGTCGTCTTTTGGAAAGTACTCAACCTTTTCATAGAGAATGTGAAATTGGCAAAAAGGCTGGGATTGTATATGATTAAAAAAAATAAAAGAAAAGAAAAAGCACGTCTATTTTGTAGCTGTCTATTTTTCCATCATTCCGCTTTTTATTAGAAACTCGACAGAGGTTGCCTTTTCTTTTTTAACCTTTTCTTGCACGGTCCAATTGATCATTGAATGCACACTTGTCAATAACATCACAACTTTGGGTACATTTTGGAATGCAAAGGTTGGTAGGATTGTGAGGGAGGCTGAGAAAAGAAAATAAAATATTTTACGAATTGTGTAATTAATATGAAATAATAACAGTAAAATTAAAATAAATAGTGTAATAGGAAGGAAAAATGATATAAGTACTGGTTGAAAGAAACAGGATTGTTCGGTTGCAAAATCAATTATTGAAAATGGTTCATTCAAGGGGATACCATTCCACCCTACACATATATTCCCAAACGGCCCCTTAATCACCACGTACGATGTTCAAGCATATTTCAAATTTGGAGAAACGACGCAGCAACATCAACAAATTATGCAAGGCGCGCACAAACGTTCGATCTTCTCCACGGTATAGCCGAAATCTGAATTAATGGGAGACACAGTTAAACATTCCATTACGAGAACTAATTTTTATTGCCTCGACAAACAGGGAAACCGCACCATGGCGTCGCCATTACAACTTGTTAAATCCGGTTGAAAAGATTCCTCACCATTGCACCTGCCACACCAGCCAATCTGCCTTCCAAACACTCATGCTGAATTTATCTCGGTCAAACTAGGATTTCAATAGACCATTTGTACATTTCTGTCTCCGGAAAAGATTCCTCACCATTGCACCTGCCGCACCAGCCAATCTCCCTTCCAAACACTCATGCTGAATTTATCTCTGTCAAACTAGGATTTCAATAGACCATTTGTACATTTCTTTCTCTGGAATGGGAATATTGAGAGTGACTAGTCCCTTGGCCATGTCATAGTCGAATTCAGTGTCAACTCCATCCACAGTGCATTTCAGTGGGCGCTGAGAGGAGTAGGCACCAAATCGGCCGCATCCACGAACGAAGATAATTGCAGTCGCCGTTGGCGGCCTGTTCTCACTAAGAGCATGAGAAAGCTCCGAAACAACTTCACCGTCAAACAGCTCTGGGCTGGTCTTTGCCTCCATTCTGATTTCACACTGCTCAACAGCACCACTAGCATTCAACATGTTTAGCAAGCCAATCGGGGCCAAAGAGATGTTTGAAGTAATTTCCTGCATTGCGAAGCAACAATGGCAACATATTCATATCCCAGTACGCCCAATCAGCATTCGAATTTGGGGCTTGAGATGACTTGTACTCACCTTCAAAGGGCAAATATGAAAAACTTCATATTCAAGAACTTTCAGTGTCACTGGCAAAGTAGCACCCTTCGGTAGCCGGATCACCTCCCCTGCAACCAAGCTCATATTTGTTAGGCTGTTCCTCATTTCTGTCTGCTTTTGGTGAGGAAGTGAGCGTATTCATAATTCAATGCTGATAAACATGGATTAGAAAGGAGAATCAAGACATCCCACCTGATCTGTAAGCAAACACTACAACTTGGCCATTCCAATCCTGGCCAGCGACTTGGTTGATGAATTCAGCATCCCGAGCACGGATGATGCCAGTGAGAATGCCAGGAGACTCATCATGAATGCATGTCTTCTTGGTAACTTGGCACCATCCAGCACCTTGACAATTAAACACGCCCACCACACCAGAGCATTTGTTCATATTCCAAATTTTCAGAAGACTGCAGAGAGTTGCAAAATGGCAGTTAATTAATTTGATGGCATGGGATTGACAAAGCTTACTAGCTTGGTACAGAAAAAGTTGGATAGAGTGAGATATACCTTGTACCATCTCTGGCTGGGTCAACGAATAGGCTGTCACGTGCAGGTCTGCCAGGCAGTTGGGCGCGGAGGATAGATCCATCAGGTAGAACCAGTTTCTTCAACAGATTGAAGTCATGATTTCCTGGCTTGTCACTGCTTAGAAAGAATCATATTAGGTTCTATCGGTTTTTGTATTACTGAAAACAAAAGAGAGAGGACATCGTCCAAATCCATATTATTCAAAGGTGAACAATAATAACATTTCCAGCCATGCTTTGACGAAATTCTGCTTTGCCTGTCCATCCTACAATTATGGTCATTGTTCCATCTGTCTACATCCAAATGCAAGCCACAACGAATTTCCGGATGACCGGTAAACACATCTTTGGCCGTATTTCTGAAAATGCCTTTCCATCCCAGAACTACATTGCAATTGGACTAAAAGAACTGTTTCCACTATTGAATTTAAGGGGCATCCAGCCGATATGGCATTCTTACCTTACATATATTGGGCATCCACCAACAGCACGGGCAGCAGCATGGTATTCAGCAGCAGGGTGCAAGCTCTAGAAACAGTTTTGCCATTATGAGGTTAGCTAATTCTTACAATGCGCGCAATAATCAATTAGCTAATCTGGACGAAGATGAAAACATGAACAAATAACACAAACACACTCACATGGAACATATCCCAGTCAGGCTGCATGAACTCTCCAAGGAAAAGAGAGTTATATGCCACAGAAGAAATGTGGATAGTATGGGAAGCAGGATCTCTTGGGTAGAAGTCATCTGATGCCCTTACAACAGCGGTTTGCTTGGCACTGCAGATAAATCCTTGTAATGAATTAGAGGGCAGGCATGTCTTGAGCAACATAAGCAGCAAACAGTGTAAGACTTGTGGGAGGGCATAATGCATTACCTGTAAATGCCATCCGTATTATGGCTCATGGACGCAATGCAGCCATTATCCCTAAAGTTACGAGAAACAGAAGCCTCAAGGGCCTGGACATAACTACGGGTGACGGCAACACGCCCACCATGGCCTGCACCAAGTGTCTCAATGATATTCTGCACATCTACCTTGACACCATCAACTCCAGAGGAGGCCAGATAGGAATGAAGTTCATTGTAGAAGTTGAAGACCTTCTTAGGATGCACAAACCCAAGACCAAGGACTGAAAGGCTGTCCATGACTATGTCTGGCTGGTTCCCTAAGACACCAGGTGACTGCACAGGATATGCCAAGGCAGTGTCATAGTGCTCCATCCCATCTGCAGCAGGTTTCACACCACCCCAGTAGCCTGCTAGGGCGTGCCATACATAGACCCACCTGTCCCCACAACAAAATAGAAATGGAAAATAATGTTAAACATTCAACTTGGCGAAGTTCCTAGGTTAGGTACCACTGCACCATCTCAACTCATGTGGTGCTGGCTCGCTACTTGAATAAGTGAGTTACTGGTAATCCATTACTACGCAACATTGCAATCATTTGCAAATTTTAATCATTGACATGGTATAATTGTCTAAAAATTGAGAACTCTTTTTGCTTGGAACCACCTATTACATGGTCGGTCCAGGTATTAAATCAAAACTTGCATCAAAAGTGCCACGTATGGCATTTTGAAATGACAGACCTGTGAGGAATTCATGCAATCAACTCAAAAACTGATCATATGCGTGTGACATTGAAAAACAAAAGCATGTAGCCTTTAGATAGCAGAGAAAATAAAATAAAAATGGGAAGGCAATCATACTTGACATTGCGATTTTTCTTAGCATCGTCAACAACATGCTTGAGGCCTGGAGTTTGGTCACTGGTTTTCCCATTCTTCTGGAACTTAGAATTCTCTTTTATTCCAGTAAGTCTACTGGCAAACCTACAAAAGAAAATCCCAAGGATACCATCGGCCTATCATTGACTTTAAACATAAAATAAAATGAATTAACTAGTAAAAGCAGTATGCAAGATAATGTCAGTAACTCAAGTTTCGTATGTAACTTACTGGGCCCCTTCTTGAACCACACAGTTAGGATCCCTAATTTCACTACCAATTTGTTGCCATCCATCATCAATGATCAAAAAACGGGGTGGGGTTCCCCCCCCTGAAAGGCTGCATTGAGAACAACCCTAATGTTAGTGTCTATTATTTGAAGGAACATCTATTCTAGATAATACGGCAAGAGTCAATACACACTGAAAAAATGAACCTTCAAATTTTCCAGTTGATTTCCGTGCTTTCTGATGGGAGATTTGCCCAAACTAACCCAAAAAAAATGTTGTTCATGGTACAATCAGGGTATCATGTTCCATCAAGGAAACGATACTTGAACTGGCGATACAAACTGAAGACCAAACACTAGCCTAAGAAGTTTTAAATCTTATCCATGGAAAGCCTGTTTGATCTTGGAAATCCAGATTTTTCTGCCATGTTATAGAAAATGCTACTGAAACTAGTGATTCAAGAGTCAAATCTTGAACAGTACATGTAAGTACTCACAAATTCCATGGAAAGCAGAAAAAAAATGGTAGAATGAAGATGAAAGAACCCAAGGAAAAAGATTTTTCTCATAAGAGACTCTTTGACTACATGTAAGTTACAAATTGGATATGTCATAACTAGTCTGTGAGAGTTTAAGATCTTGTGCATCTTATCCATGTACAATTCTTGAACTGGGCAATCCAGAGATGTTCTAACTTTATGCAATAGCCAAGAATCAGATGAGGTTTCCATTGATTGAGTTCCTACCGTGTAACCTCAACTTAAGTCATTCATAAACTTATGCAGACATTCTTAACCCATTGAATGTTCGCCATGACACATTGGACTGAGAGGCGTCAAAAGCAGAGTAGCAAATGAAACAAATCAATCCCAGAGGCTGTCTGGCAGAACAGGGAAAACAGAAAAGATGTATGAATGATAAATATTATTACCTTTTGAGGCCTTCATCCACTCCCTCCGCTGTGACATCAGTGTAGAAGGCATCCCAAGTGCACCATCCAAACCAGTCAATAAAAGAAGGTAACTGTTCATGCGAACATCACTTAGCACGGCAAATTATAAACCTACTTTCCTTCATAAGACTTCGGAAAATGGACTTCCAAAGGTAATAAATCTGTGTTAATAGAACATTACCTTCTTCTTCTCACGGTGGACGAAGGTCTGCAAGTGTTTTTCGACAGCTCTGTTTCACAAAAAAATACAAGCCCTCTGTCAAGGCCTCAACAAAAAATATCCAGCCAAATCAAGGGAGATACATATTTTCATCTGTCTTGCTTTTCTCAGTCTTTTGGTAAGTGTTGGTGATTCACCTATTGAGTAGAAATTTAGGATTGCACTTTCATCACCCACTTTGTGTAGAACCTTTCTGGAAATTTGTAGCGCCGATTTTTAGCTATCTTATTTTCCTCTTACATACATTCTTTTTAAGTAATACAATTTAGAAGGTAGCTTGTATTGGAGCACCTTCAAACCATAACCAGACAACTGGACGGTATGGTTATTCATAACCAAACAAAGTAGAAACTGTTTTGTAAAATTGTCAAACCCAGTTGTTCCAAGCACTTAAACTAGACCTCTAAGATTTGCTATCGAAGCATATTCAAATATGTGGCTTTGCTGCGTTGCGGTTCAGATTACAGAAAATTTCTCTGTCAAAAAAGCAGAAACGAAAATGAATGCTAGAGGGGGGGCTTACTTGACTGCTTGATTGATGACTTCAAAGGGATTAGTACCAGCATGCATGTAGACCAGATGCAACCCGTGTTTGGTTTCGACAGCCATGTCTCCTGCAAAATCAATCAGATAAAGACAAAGCATCGTTTTCGGTTCTTTTGAATGCCTCCAATTTTCCTATTTCTTCCAATCCGTAAAAACTTGGATTAATCCATTGGCTGGCTGGTTGTGTTTCTCTCTCCATTGCCAAACGAACAGCTCTCCAGCCATTCCGCAGCAACAAACATGTATCCTTTGGTTTTGAAACCTGGCAACAAAGATTTTACTCACCACTCTCGAGGCAAATCTCAATCTCATTCCTCTCATTGCCTTGGAGAACAGCACGGAACTGCCCCTCGAGCAGCGGGAGGAAGACTGTGTAGATGGTGTCCCCTGCCTCTTCATCGCCATCAACAGGCTCAGATCCATTCTTGCTCTCAATAAGCATGAACTGGGTTTCCAAGGGGACTTCTCTGCCGCAAGTTCCCATCCTCTGCGTCATCCACCAGAGCTTGAAACGGAAGCAACACATGAATCGAAGGCCTCTGAATGAAGATGAATAAAAGAGAAATCACCAATGATCCTTTTCGTATGAATGAAGCTTGAAAGAAAATGAATGAAAGAGAAACGTCCATCACTACGGTTATCTTTGAAGACTTTCTTCTTTACTTTTAAAAACTCAAATTAAGGGGGTGTTGGCAATAACAAAAACTTTTTCAATTAAACTTTTTAATTTAAAACTTTTCCTTCTCTACAACTTTTTTATTTTTTAATTATTTTTTTACATCTTCCAATACAAACTACTCTACTTTTCACTCATTTCTACGTAATTACCTATACAATTAACCTATTTATTTTAACTTTATTCTCTTTACTCTTCATCATTACCCCTATCATATCACATCATTTGACAACTTTTATTTTTCAAAACTTTTCACAAAAAATTTTATTCATTCCCAAACACACCCTAAACTTTACATCTTCGAAGACTTTCTTTTTTTTAACCTCTTTTCCAATGTTTAGCACGTCTAGCTTGAGTTGACATCTAAATTAACTAGGAATTCTCTCGATGTAGGTTTGAAATTGTGTCTGAGAAGTGATAAAATTTTTATTGAAAAGATTTTGGTACAAAAATATTTTAAAAATGAAAAAAATATAATATGATAGAAATAATAATGAGGAATAAAAAGAATCAAGTTAAAATAAATATATTAATTGTACAAGTAGTCGTGTATAAATGATTGAAAAATAAATTATATAGAAAAATATTAGAAATAATTAAAAAGTAAAATATTAGTAAAGAACAAAAAATTTTAAATTGAAAAGTTTTATTTTTTAACAAACATGATAAAACTTTTAAAATAAAAAATTTTTAAATTTTTTAAAATAACGTCATATGGCGTGGAATAAAAAATTAAAGTTAAAATAAATATAATAATTGTATAAAAGATGCAATAAATAAATAAATAACAGGATAATTGTGAAAAATAAAAAAAATAAATAATGCCAATGACATGAAATAAAAAAATAAAGTTAAACTACATATAATAATTATATAAAAGAAGCAATAAATAAATAAGTAACAGGATAATTGTGAAAATAAATTTTTTTAAAAAGATAAATAACAGGATAATTATGAAAAAGTTTTTAGATTGAAATATTTTAAGTTTACAAGTTTTCACAAGTGCCAAACATATATGAAATTATTTTTTTACAAGACTAATTCAATGGACCCAAATGTAAAACCTATTTTTTTATTTTTTTGAAAAATTTTTCATATAACTGTTAATTTGTGTATCAATTTTTATTATTTTTGAGAATTTTTAGATTTTTTTCAAATTTTTAAAAATAGTAGTATTTTAGTAATTTTAAATTACTAAACATGCTACTGATTTATAAAAATAAAAAAAATCTAAAAAACTCCAAAATAGTAAAAATTGATATATATGTTAAATACACTTAGTTTAACAATTATGTTATAAAATTTTCAAAAACATTTTAAAAATGAAGTTTTGCACTTAGGTACATTAAAATTTCAATCCACCCGAGTGCAATGAATGAGTTTTCATTTTTTTAGAATGTTTTTGTATAACCGTAAAACTTTTTAATCTCCATAAATATTCAATTTTTTAATTATTTCTGTACATCTTCTTATAATTACTATATTTTTTAATCATTTCTACACCATTATCAAGACAACTAACCATCTATTTTGACTTTATTCTTTTTACTCATCATATCATTTTATATTATTTTAAAAAATTTTATACTAAAAACTTTTCTTATTACTTTCCAAACATGACCTTAGATTCAATTACTATTTTTATATTTTCGTACAAAAAGGTCCTTTTTATTGATAACCTTTACTCCTTATCAGCCGCAACATTTATTCACTTCTCGCCTACTTTTCAAATTCCTTTTTTTCTTTTCACGTTCCTAATTAATAATTTTTTAAGGTAATTATGCCTATTATCACAGAAACTGTATTAATTTGTGCTAAAAAAAACTAAATAGGGGTTAAATATGACTAAGAACTGCTTACTCGAGGGCCCCCATAGGAAAGACATGGAGGCTTTTGCTGTCAGAGGCAGTGGCGCCAATGAATGCACCCGCAACAAGGCCCACGCCGGAGCCAGGACTGAGAACGATGTTGTCAGGAACGCCGGTGAGGATAGTCTTCCCGTGAACTACCAGGTTCCCATCGTTGACGGAGATCTTCGGGGTCACCGTCATCTTCGATTCCTTTGCCTGCACAACCGACCAATCAGTCTGTTTCACAAATAACAAAATTTTCAAAAATATATAATATGTGCAAGAAATTTTAAATCAAGTTTAAGAATTATACTCGTTTAAAAACTACATAGGCAATAATATTGTGAAGCAAATTTTTCTTTTTTATTTTTCATGGGAGAAGCAAATTATTTTAAATAGTCTAATACTTTGAGGAAAAACAAAACATGCTAACTAAAAGGCAACCCGTTCTCATGCCAAAATATAAAGCAAATGTTTATTATCATGAAAATGTAAAATAAAAAATAAATAGAACTAGTTATTAAAAACTAAAATAGCAATGGAAAATTCGTAATGGAAAAGTACAATAGAAAGAGAGCTTAACAAATCGATTGAATCAAGTCAATTTTAAAAAAATCTGCTGATATTTATTATTATATTTTCTTTTTCCGTTTTTCGTTTCGAATTAGTAAAAACACCCTCAATATGGGAAAGCTTTTTGAAATTTTTTCCTAAAATTTCAGGTGAAGAGGCCAATTCATTGCAAGGGAGCAGCAGAGCGTAGCCGACATACAGCCGCCACCGACGTAGCCGACTACCAAATGTTACGTTGCGAGATCAAACTCTAGCTTTCTGCTTTTTCATTTTTCCTTTTTTTTCCCCGCCCTCACAAGCTTTTATTCAAGGTTCGTTTCGCAACGGTTTTTTATTTATTATTATTATTTTAGTATTTTTTTTTTTGCCCTCGCAAGCTTTGGTTCTTAATTTATTTGTCTTGTAATATACAATAATTGAATCGTAAACGCGCTAAGAAGCGTAATATAGTGGAATTTTTTCCACCCTTCTTTCCTTAGTAGCAAAGGAATAGTCAGATGTAGCTTGTAACACATCCCAACTCTGCAAACTCAAATTCGCTTCTGCTTCCATCTCATTGGGTCATTTGGTGAGACTCGTATTAATTAATCTAGCTGGCAAATTTTAACAGAAGAAGTTCTCTTTAATGAAGGGAAGAACGGAAACTCTAAGATCTGAGACTTTTTTCACAAGTGCTTGCTTTTGCGGACATCCGTTCAAAAAAGAACACCATTTTTTAAATTTTTTGAAAAATGGGCAAGACTCCAACAGATCTCTGTAAAATGACTTTCGCGATTATGGGAATAAGAAATATGTAAAAATGCAAATTCACTGGAAACAGAGCCTTCGGAATACTGTAGATTCGCCTGAGGATTCAGGGATTCGGTTAAAATGATTTTTAATGAAAATCTAGTTTTCGTCTCCAAATACGATTTCAGAAACGTCGAAAGGCGTTCGTAAGCAACTCAACGAAAGAAATTTTTTTTTTTTTTTGGAAAAATAAAAAATACTAAAACAGAAAATCAAAATCAAGAGGAAAAATTGTAGATACCGATCACCCACAGCAAGTAGTAGGAGAAATTGAATGAGTTCCTTAAGCTTCAAACTCACCTCAAAAGCAGCGCTTCAGGCTCGATCGAGAAGATGTGAACAGAGGATCTAGAAAAAACGAGAAAGACGAATCGAAACGGTAGGCTCGTAAAGAGACGATGAAGGGAAGGGAACGAGAGAAAAACGAGAAACAAATGAATAGGCGTCTCAGCAGAAATGTGCGCCGAAAGGAAAGGAAATGCAGCGTCTGCAGAGAAGACAGACCGCCTGCGATGCTGTGTTCCACCTTCGAACCTCGAATGCTCACAGGCAATCGGCCACCACGCTGCTTATATACACCCCGTCGTCTTAAACGTCGAGCACTTACCAAAATAATTGCTAATGAAATTCTGACACGTAGTTTGGCGGTCGAGCCGGTATTTATTTTTATCTATTGTTCTTCTCAGTCGCTTGAATGTAATGACAAAACGACAGATATTTCGGCGTTGCTGCGTCATACAGCATTATTGCAGGTTGTTTGCAATTTTGATTATCTTTTGCTCGTCTGTTGACGTGTGCTGTGGGAATTTATAAAGAAGAATATTTTATTAAAATAAATGATAAGAAGTGACCAAGTTTTTGAATGAAAAATTTGTAGGATAAAAGTTTAAAATGATCCGATATAATATGATAGCAGTAATGATAAGAAATAAATGATAAGTTTGAAAATAGATAAAACTTTTCATAAAAAGTTTTGAAGAGTAAAAGTTGTAAAATGATATAGTATAATACTGGTAATGATAAAGAGAAAAGATAATTAAGTTAAAATAGATAGTTTAGTTATGTAGGCAGTTATGTAAAAATAATTGAAAAGTACAGTAGTTATATCGAAAAATGTGAAAAATAATTAAAAAATAAGATAAAATATATAGAACGAAAAGTTTTAGATTAAAAAATTTTAACTTAATATTTTTTGTGCATTGTCAAATGCACCCAAAGATAATATAGTTAGAATTGATAAATTAGTTATATGGATAGTTATGTAGAAATGATTGAAAAGTAAGATAATTTGTATAGAAAAATGTAAAGAAATAATTATAAAAATTGGATAGTTATGAATAGTGAGTGAAAAGTTTTTGAAGAAAAGTTTTATTTAATAACAAACACATCCATATAGAAGTAAATTAGAAATAAGTAAAATAATTGTATAATAAAATACCATTATGAATGAGGTCCTTTTTTCAATCCAAGTGGGGAACAGTTGTTTTCCTATTTGTTTTAGTTGAGCTTTGTTTGCATACTTGGTGTGATAGAGCTTGTGTCTCCAAAAAGTTAAGTTGTAAGAATATCTCAAGGATTAATTCTAATACAAATTGACATTATTGTAAAGATATACCAATAAAAAAATAATAAAATAATTAAAATATCTTAATAAAAAAAAGTAAGATACTTCAGTGGTTAATGTATAAAAGTATTTTTAAAAATTGAGTGATGAAAGATAATAAAGTATGTTTTGTACCATGCTCATTACTAAGCTATTACATATATTATTTTTGAATTTTAACTTTTATATATTTGCTTTTTAGATCTTATTTTATTCACAACTTGTAGAAATAAAGATGAGAAATTTTCAAAAATCCTTTCCTCGTTTTGAAAAAACAATAATCTATTTTTCTATTTTCTACATAATTTTTCTCAATTCTCATGCACCCGAAAACTCTTTTTTCATCTTACATCTCATCTCACCGTGGTCTTTAATAAACTATAAATTTGCATTTGTTAGCTTTTTAAATCATAGTATTTCACATCAAACCACCTTTATTCTCAATTGAAATGACATAAATGCTCTTACTCTAAGGCAACCTTAGGGATCCATAGGTAATTAGTAGAGAAATGAAGAAATTAGAAGAAGTGAGAAAATTATTAAAAAGTTGATATTAATATGATATAATAGGGTAAAGTTGGAATTAATAAAATAGTTATATAAAAAAAATCAACTATAGGCATGTTCATTTAGAAAAGAATGAAAAATAGAGAATGATAATGGAATAGATATAATAGAGGCAACATGAGAATAGAGAAAACATTGATAGAATACTTATATGGAAGTATATGAGAAAATGATCGGAATATAGAAGTAAAAATAGAAAAAATATGATAAACAATTAGGTGTTTACTTTTGCATTTTTCATTATCCATTTTTCGTTTTTCTCTAAACAGATACACCCTATACGAGTAAAATTAATGAAAGAATGATAGTTAAGTAATTAAGAGGCCACATCAATTTTAAAAATTTTGTAGAAGAAAATGGAACAAAGTCTAAAATGAAAATGAAAAATTGAATTGAACAAAATAATTGAATGAAATATCAATCCATGTCAATCTCATCATCTACTCATAAGAAGATGAGAATAAATCATAATGATTATTATAAGAGAAATTAAGTCTTCTTAGATAATCACCAATTAAATGACTAAATAGTTAACATGAGTGAGTTAAGATGTGTAGGGTGGAAAGTCTAGAGTTCTAAGTTGGCAATCCTAAAATCAATATCATTTAATTAAAGAAATTTCCAAATATCAGCAAATTAGCAGTGAAATTATAGTGGAACTTAGAAGAGTTTTGTCCAACATCTCGTTGAACTTTCATAGCATGGTAAATTAATAAATTCATAGCTTATTTTCTTCAAACATCTTAGATTTAACAAAAAAAATGAAAATAAATAAACTTCAGAAAATGTTGAATAAAAAACTAAATAATTATAAAAAATTCGTTTGCAAGATAAATTGCAATATACATAATATTAACAACTAAAATTATCTAAATGAAAATATACAAAATATTATTAAAACTCTTAGTGTGTTTAGCGTCATGAAAAATTTTGAAATATAAGAAAATAATGTAATATAATAGCTGTAATGATAAAGAACAAAGAGAATAAAGTTAAAATAGATTGAGTGATTGTATGAGTAATTTCAAAAAAATAATTAAAAATAGAGTAATTGTTAAGGAAGATATGAAAAATAATTAAAAAATAAAAATGTGTTTGTAAACTGAAAAATTTTTATGGTAAAAGTTTTTGAAATTGAATAAAATAATATAATATGATAAAGATAATGATTGAAAAATATAGTAGTTATATAGAAAATTATGAAAAAATAAAGGAAAAATAGGATATTTCTATTGAAACATAGGATACTTGTTTAGAAAAAGATGATAAGTGTGATAAAATGATTGGCAATTAGAATAGTTATGAAAAAAATTTAGATTAAACAATTTAATTTGAAAAGTTTAGAGTGCAAAAAAGTTCACCCTAAGATAATTGTGGTCAATGAAAATTTTAGATTGATACTTTTCTAAGTTTGCCAACACATGTAATCCATCCAACTTCAATATCACGTTATATTTTAAAAGCTCGCAGAACACACATAAACCATTAAAGTTGAATCAATATCACATTGAATTTCAGAAGTAAGGTAAAATATGAAGAAAAATCTTTAATTTTTTACGGAGGTAGCTTGAGATTCTACAAAAAAACATAAGATATGTTTTTTGAGGAAATGATGACTTCCATCCCACCTCTTAAGAAAAGAGGTCGGAGGAAGGAGAAAAAGATCCGATGATATTATTGATAAAAGTTATCTGTACAAAGTTTTCTAACATAAAAGGTACAAATATACTCATGACCATAATTACAAATACATTCATGTCATTATAACATTGTTACTATAACATCATAGTAAGGGTATATTTGTAAATGTTTGCAAATTACATGAGCATATCTATAAAACTTAAATATACTCTCATAGTTAGCAAATCTTTACCAATATACTCACACCATAATAATGCAGTAACAATGTCATAACGATATAGATATATTTAGAATTATAGTCAAAACTATGCAGGGGTAACTTGTGATTTCTAAAATTATATAAGTATAGTTGTAATTATGGCTAAACTAAGTTAATGTATTTGCAAATCTCCCGAAAATTTTTAAATCAAAACTTTTTAATCTAAATTTTTTTTACTTATAATAACTACCTTATTTTTTATTATTTCTTTATATTTTCCTATATGATTATTTTAATTTTTAATTATTTATATACAACTACTCATATAATAAATTTTTCTATTTTGACTTTACTCTTTTTATTCCTTATTATAATCCTCTATATCATATTATTTTCTCATGGTTTAAAAAACTTTCACACACAAAACTTCACGTCCAAAAGTTTTATCATTTACTAAATTCACCAATGAACGACACGTTTAATTGGAGTTTTGCATTGTCTTCTTCATTCCTACCGACCGACATCCATTAAGCTGGCATCTTTGTCAGAGCCGCTGGATTTTATCCACCATTACTGCTGGCAGTTGGAACCTTGGAGCGTGTGCTGCCATCATCTTCCCCATTTTGATGTGGGTTTTTAGATCTTCATGGCTTGATTTGCATTTTCTTTTGATTCGCGATGGATGGTCGTCCCCATGCTTGCTGGTGAGCTGCTGCAAATCGGCAACATAAATGGGTATTCCATCGCCCTTGTTCGAAATCTGGACGGCCAGATTCGGTGCGGCTTTGGCGGGGCCTCAATCGAAATTCATCTCGATTCGGATCATCGGATTGGATCTGCTAGTGGACCCTTACCGACAAGCCGCTGTAATATAGCAGCCATGGCTACGCACGCTTGGGAAAGAAAATGGCATTCCGGCGAGGTCTTGACTAGAACGGCATCTCCATTCGGCTCATCGAATCGGATCAGACGCTCACCAGCAAGCTGCTGCAAGCCTGCAACTTGCTAGCCCACGCTCGGCCGCTTGAGGAGCAGGGGTGGGAAATGGGGCGGTTCGGGTCGGGATGGACGGGTCACGGTTTGCCCAACCCGGACCTTGCTTTTCAAAAATTTTATTTGATATTTACTTTTTACTACCCGGTCTAGGGGCAAAATTCGGGTTGGTATTGGACCGGTTTTAAGATAGCAGGTAGAGTAAAAAATACGGGTCAAATAAGATAATTTTCAAAATTATATATCTATCAAACATGAATATACATCTATACTAAATTTAAATATTATATATTTCAATATTTCACTAATTATTAAAAAACACATAATTAAGAAAACAAAACATTTAAAAATATAATATACATTTATTAAAATAGGTTAATATACAATTACACATAAGGGTTAAATATGTACAATTTTTTTATTGATTCTTATATTGATTTTTAAATAGATTAATTTTTCTATCGTTGATAGAGTTGATTACAAAAATTAAGAAATTTGAAAGAAAATAATAATAATATTTAAATCTCAGCTTGTAATTTTTAATAAATTAGTATATGCAGGGTAAGTTGGACTCTTCAAGTCTGTACATGGTCAACCCACCTCGACTATTTTTGAATTCGGGTCAAATTTTCTGACTCATCCCTATACCGGGTCAAAAATATGTTGATTTTATCTAGTAAAAAATGGGTTGGGTCACAGGTCGACTCGCCTCAATTCCCACCCTTGTGTGGCTGTGGTCATCATTGTCTTAAGGCAGCAATTGGTCATGAGAGGGGGAGATCAACCCAAGAAAAACACAAGATCTATATCTATATATATATATATATATATATATATATATTTAAAAAAAGATAGTCAAAAAATTAAGGATCCATTTTATAGGAGGTAAAAAATACTTTCTCACTTATTATTGCACGCTTTTTTAAATGACTTGTCATTTTAATTACTTAAAGATTTTATTTTTCTATTATTATTTTTATATTTCAATCATTTTCTTTCCTTTTTTATGGAATTACTTTATTTATTTTATTTTTATTTTCTTTATTTTAATTATTACTTCTATCATATATCACTCTATCATTTTGTAAATTTTATTCACCAATTTTTCTCTCTACCTTCTTTTTCTATCAGCAAATAGACCCTAACATGTGAAACCATATCAAGTGTGCGTAAAGAAATGATAACGATTATCTTTTATGCCTTACAAATTCCATCCTAAAAATTACAAAGAAAAGACTCTGCTTTTGTAATAACAAAAAGTAAAACAGAAAATTTCTCCACTTTATATACCCTTTTGACATGATATTTATCTTAACTATTTTATCGTCTATTTTTTCCTCTTATTACTTCTACATTTTAATTATTTTGTTTATATCTCTAAGTATAAGTATCCTATCGGTTTATCTTCGTTCTTTTTCACTTTTAATCATTATTTCTGTTATCATATGGGATTACATTATCCTCTCACTTTTTAAAATTTTATATATTTTCCACATTACTTATGTATAAAAAATACCAAATACCAAAAGATCCAAGTTGTCCCGAAAATTAAGGTACTGTTTCAAAGTATTCAAAAGCTTGAATGAGATGCAAATAATAAGAGATTTTTCATTCCCAAGATAACTTTTCAATTTTCAATACAAAATTTCATTTTCAAATACAACTTTTTGCATTTCATATACCACTTTTCTTATTCATAATATACATTGATTACATTCAAATCTCATTATTTGAATACTTTGGATAAGAAGGAAGATAGACAAGGATGAGATGAAAGGAAGATAGATAAGGAGGAGATGAAATCTTTTATTTTCCAAAAACTATTTTCTATTAATAGAATATAAGAACATATTTTTCTCATTTTTAATACAATTTTTCTCAATTCTACACACATCTAAGTTGTTCTCAATTCTAGTACACACATCTAAGTTGTTAAGAATCCACTTTCTCACTTCTACCCCTCCACACGTCATCCTTATCCTATCCTTATCTTTTTAAAGTTGTTAACAAAGTACGAAAAACTCACTTTCTCGCTTCTCTCATGTACATTTTTCAAAAGTCAGTTTAACATTTAATTGCTTAATTACTTTATTTTTTATTTTTATATTTTAATTATCTTCTTATACAACTATACTAACTATTTCTTAGTGACTTCCCCACTCCCCTTTCCATGTTCCTAGTAAATGAGACAAGATAATTAAATTTTATGATTTTTTTATTGTACTATTCATTTTAGATGATTAGGCGCTTAACAAACATATACTTTAGGAATACAACTTAGATATAATACTCGTGGGTTGATCCATTAGATCTTAAAGTGGATAAGGTATATTATTATTTCTATACCCATGGAATAAGGTAGGTTTTAAATAAAAAATACCCATTTCAATAAGGGTAAGATAGGTTCCAAGTTTGGGTACTTAGAATTGATCCGAATTATTAATATATTTAATATATATTTTATAAAATATCTTTTATAATGAAAAATATAAATATATTCAAACTTGTTTAATTTATCTGTTATTAGTAAATTGAATAAATGTATTTCAAAAAATATATTATTATCATTTTGGTTATAGATTTTTAAGTAATATTTGTAATAAAATTATAATTTTCAATATGGGGATTATTTGGTATTGTGAAAAAC
>JAXCLR010000081.1:35480138-35512048 GCA_035584095.1 Annona squamosa | reverse complement strand
TAATTTACCAAAGAATTTTATAAGAACCCAATTCACCCCTCCCCTCTTGGGTTTTGCCATTAACTCGGGACCAACATTTTAAGCCAAGTGTCATTTTATAAAAATTCTAATGGTGCCTTAACAAAAAGACATGCTTATAATTTTATTCAAGCATTGTAGGTATATTTGTAATTTTGACAAATTTAGATATATGGATGCAATATTGGTCAAACCTTGTAGGGACATTTGTAAAAATTCCTAAATTACATGATAATTCTAATACAATATTGATATATTATCAATAATTATATTTGAGTCTTACTTTTATTAATTACATTACATAGAATTAGTTTCATATAAGTCATTCTATTTTTTCACCTCGATTATTGATGGTAAATCCATTTCATCAATTATATTTATATCATTTATATTTATACCATACACAACCACATTTGCTCAAAAATATATGTTCATATGTAGATTATGAAAAATATTTAAATTCATTCATAAATGCATTAAAATATAATAATAATATATAGAATCATTTATTTATATAGGAATGATATTTTAGACAGATTAAATATTTAAATTCTATTTGTATAGAACTATTTTACATAGATTGATTTGATATAACTCCATCTATTTTTTTTCACTTTGATGATTGATGAAATCCACTTCGTATATTACAATTACACCATTTATTTAGTAAAAATATTCATGGGCATTATAAAACAAGTATGTTTCATAATATTAAAAAAATAGATTCATGTGCAAATTATAAAAAATGTTTGGATTTATTCACATATACATTATAATGTAAGAATACTTTATATATCACTTACTCACATAATAAAAATATTTTGACAGTGTAAATTTTGGAAAGAAAAATATAAAATTCATATTTAGTATAAATCATTTTATTATATTGATTTTATACTTTCATAGATGAGACTCATTTAAAGTAATACTAAAGCATGATGGAGTTTTCATCACAATATAAATAATGCTAATTATACAATAGATGAAGAAAATTTTCTATTAATCATTAAATGTAGGAAAATTAGATCAAGTTACCAAAAGTGTGGTTTCATAGAAGAGAAACACATTATATTTTGATCTAGTATATTTTCAACTTTAATGACTCATCACATTGTCTATGGTTGCATTTATTTTGCTAAAATCCTTACAGAAAATTAAGATGAGTAAATAACTATTGTTGTGAAAAGATGCATGCATAGTTTAACTGAAGTTAAGATGATTATATTAAATTAACTATCATCTAGAAATGGGACTAAAATAGTTTTTAGGGTTTTTTTTATGTATCACATTATTCATGAGATTGATCTATATCAGCCTAAGCCTCAACTGACCAAATAAATAGGGATAGGTTAAAATTTTTGAATAGAATTTCGTAAGACCATATTGTCAAAATCTTAATGAATTGGTAAAAGTACTTCTAGTTGAACCGGTTCAATTGTTTTTGAGAATTATATTGAATTGATGTATTAGTAATTTATATAAAATATATAATAGATTAATAAGATAAAAACCTAAAATTAGAAAAATTACCTAACAATTGGATTGAGATAATTTCATATTTGTATATATTTTCACATTATTTTTAAACCTTTTAATTATTAAAATTTACATTTAATAAAAGATTTAATGTGTTTTGAAAATATAATTTTCTTTTAAAACCTTTTATTAAATGATACTTGTATGATTTAGGTAGAATTGCAAATTGATTTTATGATTTGCAATATTTTTGTTGGTATATTACAAATGGGCCCATATGTGTACAACCATATCTACATTGCCAGAGCATCGTAACAGTGCTCCGGTATCCCAAGCATCTCTTCCATGGCTACTTGGTCGGACGAGCCCATCATTCTTGCTTATTATTAGTCATCTGCAGCATCTTCAGGTCCACCTCTCTTCTTTTACAAGTTTCACAGCAACATTAACGTACAACTGTATTAGTCCAACTGTGATCATACAATAAGCTGTGAGGACTAGGTATTTTTATATTATTATTATTATTATTATAATTTATTCCTGAGCATGAAGAGTTTATGAATGCGCTGCTATGAATTAATGATGCTTTGACATGTCGGGTTATATGAGACATCATTTATGAGCATATTAGATAAGAGTATGAGTTGTGACATTAGCATGTTTTGTAGCTGCACTACCTATTTATGACATGATTTATTGGATATTGCTTTAGAGGTACATGATCGATGCGCTATTTGGGGTATTATGATTATCTTGAATCTCACAGAGTAGGTGCAGGGTTCGAGGGGTAACGGCCTCAGAGAAAATTTTAAGTAATGAAATAATGTAAGATGAGAAAAGGAGTATGAGTTTGGCCTCATGAGCCTAAGTCAGGCTTGACCCACTAAGTGGCAAGTTCATTTAAAAAGGAGGGCACTAGGTTAGGGTTTATTTTCCTCTCCTTTCTTGTTCTCGTCTATCTTCTTTCTTCCTTTTCCTTTCTTCTTCCTCATCTTCTTGACACTCAATCCGGCATTAGATATCCACAAGATCATTGTAGGCCATCTCAAGGATCACTGTTTTACATCAAAGGAAGCTCCAAATCCCAACTATTTGAGGTTAGGGTTGCAGATGTTTGGAAAAATCAAAATCTAGGTAAGTAGATGCTTTTTTCCCTCAAGCTAAGATTTGTATCTAAAATCATACATGTTATAGAGCTAGTGAGAATGAGCATTGTCCATTAGCTTTGTGGGATAGGGTATTTCAAGGTTCCAGGTAAGTCCGGGTTAGTTGGATTCATGGAATGTTTACGATCATTGCGTGGATTTCACAGAAAAGATGATAGGTTATAAGTTTTCTCACTAATGAGATATGATATAGCTTGAGTGGGTTGGATTCATATGAAGAACTAAAGATTTTCTTTCTGACATCTACCATGTATTTGATGAAATGTTTATGTGACAATGGGTACATTGAACTAAATGTAAACTCACATTGAATGTTCTTATGCTATGCGTGTTTTTTTCCAGCAATTGTGTTTATGTGTATTGAGTGATGAGTTATTCAATTAAGTAGTTGTAATTTGATATTCAACATGGTATAATCATAGGCACCTTGCATTACATGCTCCTTTTGAAATAATTGCACATATGATTCTGTCGCATGGTTGTGTAGGGTATTTCATGATGCTTGGCTGACATGAGAGTGTGCATGACCCTTTAAAGACATGCGACTATATACATATGTTATTGGGTGTGGGTGTTGGCTCCATACATTGTGTATAGTCACTTAGAAATTGTCTGGATGCATCATGACCAGGATATATGCATCATAAAACTTATTTGATTCTATTCCTTTGTTAACTACTATCTACTTATTAAGTCTATTTAGATTCACATGGTTCATTACTTTGTTTATAGATCACAGGTCAAGTCAAGAGTCTTGGGATGAGGTCAAAGAAGGGCATAACCCCGAGAAGAAAACTCACTAGCTTAATACTTGTATTCATAGTTATTTAGGCTCTATGTTTCTATTTGAAACTGACAAATGTATGTACTTAGTTTGATCCTACATGACGAAACACTTTGTAATTAGTATTTGAACTTGATCATGATCTATGCGGACATATACATATATCATCTTTTGAGTTGCTTTGTTGTGTAATGATAAAGTATGATGGTTTCATTAGCCTATGAATGTTTTTATTGTATGAGAATATAAATATGTTAATGTAGAGCTAAATGTTGTATTTTTTAATGAAATTGTGATGTTCATGTATAATAAGTTTTGTATCTCATACCTCCTCTTATAAATTATGAGGAAATACTGTCAAAATTTTCTTAAATCATGTGATACCTGTTAACTAACCACCGGGGGATGTCTAGGCAATGGAGGTGTTACATAAGCCCTTTCCAAAATTGGCTGCACCCTTAGATCTAATATCCTACATTTAGCTCAACCACTATGTCTTATAGGTTTCATGGCTACCATTCTGCCACCCATTTTAATCATTATCATTCATCAACACCCAAATCAGCCATATGCCATTAATCAGCAATAAGAAAGAACCAAATGGCATAACAAAGCATAAAAATGAAATAGAGGAAACAAGAAAGCAGGGGTCAGAGTAGTAGCGGGTTGGGAAAATGGAATAGTAGTGTAGGATTTTAGGATTCTATGTTTACATCTTATTTAAACTCATATTACAATCAAGCTCAAGAGTTCTTACATCATTTTATCTTGTAAATCAAGCCCTTAAATACCATATCACAAAGGAGGAGGCAAAATGCTCTCCAACATAGGAGACCATTCCCACACATGGGAGGCCAACTACTCTTGCGCATGGGAATGAAATCCTAAATATGGGACTTGAACCTTAACCACGATGATCATTAATCGAATTGGAGGTTGAACCAATTTGTACTAGCTAGATAGCTCAACTTAGAACTAGACCGGATCAGATTAACTAGGTGACCAGTTTCCGATTGAATCGATTGAATCAGCTGGTTCGATTCAATTTTAATAACATTAATTAAGACTCAATTTGAAAATTAAGTTTGAGACATAAGGCGTTAGAGTCAATCAACTAAAGTTAACTTGAGAGAAGGTGGGTAAAAAAGCAATGGGATGATAAAATGAAATATTTTCAGGGACAAAAACATTTTACGACTGGGTTTCAAGATTTTTAGATTCTAGTCTTAGGGTTTTGAATGTTCGACATGAAAATAAATTTGATCCTATCCAATTTAAAATCCTTCACCTAAAGTGAGGTCGATGTCAAGAGTGAAATCAATCTTGTGAGATTAAATGTCATTGTCTCTTTCAGTGAATGAAAAAACTAAATGAAAATGTATTGTAACACACATGTGACTCTTTCTTTTATGCAAGCTCCCAAACACATCATATAATATGAATCATTTAAGCTTAAGATTATTTTCCATCAATGTATTCTTCATGAAATTTATATAGTGATTTATGGAATCAATCTCATCATTATTTTTACCTTGCTAAATATACACATCCTTTCCACTTTAACACATAAACATGATATTTCTCTAATAAGCATTTATCCACTTTAAACGCGCTATCAAGTACATTTTTAATTCAAAGTTGCATGTTTAGCTCACATATTAAACATATCGGTCACTAGTCATTGAAAATATGACTTCCAGTGTTCATATTCATAAAATTGATTCTATTAATCATGCCATCATCCATTTGAGTATATTAAACATGCATATCAACAAAATTAATAAGTTTTGAAATCATGAAATACATTTTCCCTTCAAATATGTTTTCAGACATACATTTAGATCAAGCAAAAATGTTTGAGTCGCAGGCACAAATTCATAATGTGTGACTCATATAATAATGCATTATCAATTTTACTCATCAAACTTAATCAACCTTATGATATAGACTTAAGTATTTTCACATGATACTCATGTATATAAAAATAAATAAAAAAAAGTTCATTTTTATGTGTTATGTACTTGTCATTATAAAAGAAAGGGATTTGAAATAATGACATGCCTTGTCTACTTTTGAGGAGAACTATCACTATTTTGCATAAACCTCCTCTTTGGTTTCCTTTTTATGCTCTAATGCTTATCTCGATGATAAGACATCATTTTGAGACATCCTATAAAAAACAATTATGCTCTTCTATCCTAGTGGTACCCAAATCATGGGTCCACACCCATTAGTACCTAGGAATACAAGAAGGCTTAATTCCCTTGTAAGATTGTCTTTTTGGCATCTAAATTAATTTTACTCCACATTTAATGACAAACAATGCTATCATATTTGGAGTAATATGGTGGCCCTTTGATTGCCAAGTAGGTCTTCTCGTACATGACCTATCACAAGCTTCTTAACATAGAAAACTTGTATTCTCATATTTGATGCACTAGAATCCTTAATCTAAGTAGGAGAATTTGACTTGTTCAATTTTATATTAGATTGCTCCATATATCCAAAATCTCTCTTATCGATTTGAGTGGGTCATTTTTAAAATATTTTGTGGAGAACTTGCCCAAGGAATCATTCAAATTTTAGTTTTTCAATTTCAATGACTCTATCTCCTTCTTCAAGGGATTTATATTCTTTTGCAAGAAGTGTTCTTCTCCATCATCTTTTCATTTGCAATAGTAGTTCTATTGAATTGCCTTTTCTTTTAAACGTTTTTAATACAAAGGCTTTTAAATCAAAATAGTGAGTTATAAGTTTATTATAGATCAACCAACTTACCACATATATAATAAATACTAGAAGATGAAATGAAATGTGATTCATATGAGTTTAGCTTGGCATTCATCAAAGCATCCAATGAGGTAATTTGAACTATCATTTTCCTCTTTGGCATTATAACAAAGTTGCTCTTCATCTTCTAAAATAGCCATATAATAAACTCTTGCCTAATTTGTTGCATTTTCTTCATCATTAGAATGAAGTTACAAAGCTTGATGTATGCCTAATTATTTTGCTAAGTTCAATGCAAGTATATGCATCGATCAAGTAAAATAAGATGAGTAGAGTATCATTCTCATGAAGATTGTGTTAAATACAATACTATCTTAAATTTTAATAGTCTTAAATGAATTGACAATTTAATAGAAATTGTACTGAAAAAACTAAATTAAAATCTAACTACTTAAAATAGTAAATGGCTAAGGATGAGATATCAATGGGTTGATAATTTCTTGAGATGTTTAGATGGATAAGAATATGAATTCCTTGACTCTTAATTAGTCAAATTAGTTCGTTTTTAGATTGATTATGTAGAGATTACTAATCTAGGTTTATTTATATTAATATATGTCTTTCAAGATATACAAACTTAACTATATTTTAGTTAATTGTTCTGTTCCCATGTAACTAAGCAAAATAAAATTGATAACTACATAGCCTAATCAAGATTACATAGAGTTAATAGGTATATCTCTATCCATATTAACATCCAACCACCACAAGTAGCTGGAAACCTATGTCTTATATATGGATCTAATCCAAAACTCACTTTTCCAAGCAACATAAGTTATAGCATAATCACATATTCATTTCAAGCTCAAGAAAACCAAAATAACAAAGATTAGAGTTCAAGTCATCCACATCTCCCACATAAGGAGATTTAGATTAAAAACATGATTTTAAATCCCATAGAGACCAAGTTTAGATACATCCCAAGTGAGGAGAATATGACAAAAAAGAAATGAAATGAAAAGAGGAGATGAAATTCAATGATCTTTGATGAAGCAACTTGAATCTCCCCATGTCTTCCCTTTTGCCTTGAAACCCTTTCTTTTCTCCTCTCCTTGCCTCAGCTATGGGTTCCTTAGGTTATGATTGAGAAACCCTAAGAGATGTATTTACACCTCCAAGCAAATAGACCATCGCACGTGTGCGATTTTCACACAAATGGGGTTAGTGTCATGGCACCAATTCTCTAGAAGCTGCCTGAAAGTTGTTTTCTGAAAAAGTCTAGAATGACGGTTACTAAGGTCAGGGTACCAACTCTTTGTCTTGAATTTTGATGCTTGCTTATAATGTATTCTCTTCCCATCACTTCGGCATGAAGTCTATGAGCAAATCACCATATCTTCCCTACAACAATAGAAAAAATAAATAAATAAATGCTATCCTAAATGATCTAATGTAATTATGACAACAAAAAATGAATGATTTGCATTGAATTCAACTAAAAATGCATGAAATCTACACATAATGCAAGAAATGCAAAAATGATGAAAAGTAATGTAAAACCTATGGAAACCTATATGTTTATCTTGAACTAGTATTTAAAATGAATACAAATTGAGTATTGATAACTTTATTTTTATAGAGTTATCACTTTCCCAAGCTTAAACATTGCTAGTCCTTGAGCAACACATAAAACATAAATACAATTAACACACATATGAAATCAAGCTCACTTCTAGTCATTAGCAATATAATTATATCTCTCTACTTAGTAATGCAAAAGATAACAATAATTTGAAATAACTCATAAAAAACCTATTAAAATTAAAGCCAAGTTATGCATTTTTAATTCGAAAGTCAAGCTAAGTGCAAATGTGATTCATAAATAGTAAAAAGGTATAATTTAACGTTACTAACTATTTTTCTAATCAAAAAGTCTTTCTAGGACATGTGTAATATATATGAATAGGCTCAAAGTAAATCTATTATCTCAAGAAAATATAACATTTCTCTATCTAATCTACTTGGCTAGAATTAGCAAAAGGCCACACTTGAACTATCTAGAGAGATTTTCCCTTTTTTAATTCTTTTTTCTCTTTTTTTGCTCCCATCACCATATTTCAAGGTATCCGGGGAGAATTTTCTATGAAACACTATTACTATAGTTTTTCCTTGCCTTTTTACATGAATCTCGATATTTGTAGATGTCAAGTTTCAGTTACTCAACTTGGGTTAGCCACTCCCTTCACTATTTTGCAAAATCCTATTAGGGGTAATATATATAAGCCAGTATACTATGTGCACATATTATCTAGCCCCAAGTCTCTAGTAAAAAGATTGTACTATAAATTAATGAGAAAATGTATTTACTTGTGTGAGGGCCAGATATTTTATTATTATTATTACAAGTCATTCCTAACTGTAGGATAATTTACAAATATACTGCTAGGAATAAATGATGTTTTGACATATTGGGTTATATGAGACTCGTTCATGAGCATGTTAAATACAAGTATGAGTTGTGGCATTGACATGTTTATACTGTGGCTCCACCTATTTATGATATGATTATTGGGTATTTGATTTAGAAGTGTATAATTGATGCGCTGTTTGGTGTATTATGACTATATTCCACTTCGTAGAGTAGGTATGGGGTTTGACCTATCCGGTCAAGTTGTGAGGGTGAACGGGCAGTGACCCTAGAGAAAATTTTAATTTACGAAATTGTATAGGTGAAAAAAGCAAGTTGCAAATTGTGTTTGGGCTCAACCCATGCTCGGGCCTGACTTGTCTCAACGAGAGTCTAGTTAAAATGAGAATAGACCCACTAGGGTTTAATTTGCACGCCCTTCTTTCTCTTCTCATCCTCTCGCTTGTTGTTTCTTCCTCTTTCCTCTTCTTCCCAGTGTCAATCTAGCCCTAAAGCGTGTCAAAAGTTCTTCCAAGCTTCTTTGTAAATTATCGATTCATCTCAAGGAAGCTCAAAATCCCAAAGATCCGAGTTTAAGGTCTTTGTTCTTGAGGGAAAAACACGATCCAGGTAAGTAAATATCGTCTTTTTTCAAATTAATGATGAAATTTCATTTTAAATAAGAAATAGGGTTGGTGAGAAGAGGCAGTGTTGAACAATCTCTTGTTTGGAAAGTTAGGAATTTCGATAGCTTATGGTTAGTACGGTTTAAGGGAAAAACAAATGTTGCTATGTGACTTTTATAAAATAGAGTACCCGTTAGCATTTTTATATCATTAAAATATGATCTTGCTTCAGTGGAGTAAACTAAGAGGAGGAACTATAAGTCTCGCCCTTGGTATCTATCAGGTGTTTGATAAAAAGCTTATGTAATAATGAGTATGTTAAATTTAGAGTAAACCTTATTAACTTTGGTAATGTCGTATGCGTGTTGTGTGACATTTGTTCCGTTATGTTATTGATGATGTATTATTGTTATGGATGATGTATTATTCCAGATAGATGATTGTAAAGGGTTATTCATAGCCCTTGGTTAACATGAGGAGAGAGTTATTTATGACCCTTGGTCGACATGAGGAGAGGATTGTTGTGATCTTTCTATTTATGTATGGCTTTATGCATATATTCTTAAGTATGGGTGTTGGACCCATGTGTCTTATATGGTTATTCAAGAATCATCTTTTTACAACTTTGTCATAGCATGTGTATCCAAAGATTTACTCATTTTCATATTGTGCTAACTGCTATCTACTTACTAAGCCTATTTAGACTCATAAGATTTGTTATTTTGGTTTTAGATCACAGGCTAGGTGAGGAGCCTCAAAATGGCATAAGGAGAGGATACAATATTGAAGACTATTAGATTAGCATTTGTGTTCCTAGTTGTTTTAGATTTTATATTTCTTTTTGATACTAATGCCTATGGACACTTACTTGGTCAAATCCAACTATGACAAAATACTTAGGGTACTTTGGACTAGATTACAATCCATATTGATACATATATAAATAATCTTTTGGATTGCTTGTTGTGAATGATGAATTACTATGATTTACTTATTATATGAATGCCTCTATGATGTGAGAATACAAATGCATAAATGTAAAATGGAATATAATATTATAGGATGGGATTGAGATATTTATAAATAACAGGTCTTGTATTTTATACCGCCCCTTATATATTATGGGGAGATGCTGCCAAATTTTTCTTAAGTTATATAACACTCATTAACTAGCCATTACGGATATCTAAGCAACGACACATCATAACTTAAAGGTATTGGGTTGATAATGCATATATAAGGTCAAAAATGGTCAACAAAAATGGCAAAAAGATATGACGTTCCAGCATAAATGGCCACAACTATCCATATTACACAAAATTTTGCCTTAATCATTTTTATCGAACATGTTAGCTTGAATATAAACTATAAAATCCAATTGCTTAATCGATCATATCATTCACATGTTACTTGAAATTTTTGAAAAAATCAGCACCTTACAACTTAATCAATGCAAAATTATGGCTAAAAATTTCATCAATCTTAATGAATTAAGTTCCAATTTAAAGTTTTCTTAAACATTACAAGTATTCATTAAGATGGATTGCAACTAATCAATTATTATAGACAAGATTTAAATGCAATGTAACCTAAAATACATCTATAATCAACTAACTAAATGAATGCATGAATGAACACACAACAAGACAAAACACCCCTTGAAACTTGAGTAATACATTGTCCTTAATGCATAAATACTAAGAAAAATGTGAATGACAATGATATGGAAATGAAAATGCGGATGATATGCAAATGGAAATGATAAAAAAACTAAAAAGAAAAGAAAAAGGAAAAATAGGTGACTCCCCTAATTGTCATGATGGGAAGAATGCTCGTCATTGTCTTCTTTGCCGCTCTCCTCGGCTTCTTCCTTTTCCACTGGTTGTGGAGCATATGGCTTTGGGAAATTTGGTGGTAACTCAGGGTATCTATCCGAGATTATTGCTCATTTGTGAGGAATCATGTAAAAAGCAACTTGAGTTACCATGGCTACTCCATGCTCACATCTTCAATGAATCGCCAACTGCTCCCTCATATCCTTAAGTTGCTTTGGAATTGGATGATTGTTGTGAACCAGTCAAATAGAATCTTGCAAGGGGTTAGGGTGTGGTAGTAAAGAGCCTTAATAAGAGACGGGAGCCAAACTGTGCCTCGGGCCGCCTTTGCAGTACTCGATATATAATTACATATGAATTGTCCAACATCAACCAACTTGCCAGTGAGAATAGCATATAATAAGATGACCTAGTCGATAGTGACATCACTAACTTGTGATGAAGGAAGCAATCAAGCAAAACAAATTCAATAGGGGCACTCACTTTCTTCCTCTTAGATGATAAGTGAGATGCCATAGTTGTAGAGGAAATTGATTAGAATGATACCCTATCTCTCTCTTGACAATGAGGGTTTAGAAATTCCAAGTTCAACTGCACAACATACTACTCCCCAAGTGTACTAATGTTTGCTTCTCAATTTCAAGTCAAGAGGATTTACAACAAGCAAACTACAAGGGCCTTCTTAATGCATTACAAAGTTAGGTACAATTGAATCACAAGCAAAGAGCTTTCAAATTCCACCCCTACACAACAAATCATTAAAAATTTTTGAATCACAAAAACTTATCAATCTCAATTCACAGGCTTCTCTCACCTAGTCAATAAAGCATTTCAAATATGAGTGGAATTAAGCACAACACATGGTAAATTTTTCAACAACATAACCTCATCCAAGAAAAAGTTATCTCACACTTCAACTTCAACAAAACTTTAACACATCCTCATTCCATTTAATATAAAGCACAATAAAGTGGTGTCAAGTATAAACTAATTCAAGAAACTTCAATCGTAGAAACTCAAGTCAAACCACTTCCATCATTCCAAAACAAATAATGAAACAACTCCCATCCAAGCAAGAGCAAGCGGATATAGAAGTATCAAGCAAACCATCAACCAATCAATCCATTCCAACAACATTCAATGCAACTTCTTAATATAATCACTTTCCAAACCTCTTGATATACCGGTGGTAGACATTGCCTTTTACACCATCAAAATTTTCTAAAATTGCAATAAATTGTATCGCGGCCTCACTAGGGTGGTGCCGGGCCTGAAACGAAGAAGGCAAATGGGAGGAAGAAAGGAGGCAATGATGTAGAGAATAAGAAGAAAAATAAGGTAGGGATAGGAGGAAGATGGGGAAATGGAAATGGGAGGATATTTGAGGAAAAAGAAAGAGAAAATGGAAAGAAGAAGATGAGAGGAAGTTAAAAGGAAGAGATGGAAGGAAATGGTAAAGGAGTAGAAGAGAAGGAATAATAGAGGAGATAAGAGATGGATTTGTAATGGGTTTGAGAGTGGAGAAGCTAGGGTCTTAAGGGTTTTGAAACAGGATCTGAATGGTCAGAAGAGAAGCTTGAAGAGAAATGAGACAAAATGATTGGGTTAAGTGCAAAAAGACTCGACTGGCCATATACATGCACTGGCGCCACGGTGCCAATAGCCTGAGCTATGATGCCAATCTCTAGTTGCAAAATGCACATTTGATTTCTGCTGCAGATTTTGGTGCCAGTGTTTCAAGAATTGAGGTTGGAGCTTCAATTGTTCTGCCTTGGATTGCCTTAAAAGATAATGAGAAGCTTACAAATTTTGATTCCATCATTTGACCTCTTGAAAATGAATTGAATTCCACTTTTGATCATGATAACTCCTTCATTGCTTGAGGTTGTGCTTCTTTGAATAATAATGAGCACTTGACCTCTTGTAAATCCATCATTTTAAGATTTCAACTTGAATTGAATTTCACTAATTTGGGCATGTTGATATTTATTTTGATAACATGAGAAGTAAATGACCTTGTGTAATGCCTCATTGCCTCAATATTCTTAATAATTAGTCAATGGATACTATACAACCTAAGAAAAATTAGGTAACATATCCCCATAATATATAAGAGGTGGTATGGAATGCAAGACCTGTTATTCATAAACATTTCAATTTCATTCCAAATGTGATATTCAACTTTATATTTATACACTTGTATCTTCATATAAAAAAAACATTCACATAGAAGGAAAATCATTAAAATATATCCTTATACAATAAACAAACAAAAGGATCATATATATACATCTACATAGATTGTAATCAAGTTCAAAATACTAAATACAACATGTTTGCCAAAGTTGACTCTAACTGAGTAATTGTCTATATATACTAATATCAAAACACGACATAAATTTCAAAATAACTATGACAAAGATGTTAATCTAATGATCTCCAAAATTAGGTCCTCCTCTTGTCCCACCTTGAGACTTCCTACTTGGCCCGTGATCTAAAAATAATAAACTATGTGAGTCTAAATAGACTCAGTAAGTAGATAGTAGTTAGCACAAAGTAGAAATAAGTAAAATTCTTGATACACATGTCATGATCAATATAATACGTATGAGTTCAATACCCACTCCCAAGAACGTATGCATATAATCACATAGAAAGAAAAGGACAAGAACCATCCTCTATTCATGTCAATCAGGGGCCATGAAAAACCCTTTTACAACCACCTTTTAAAATGACATATCATACATAGCAAACACGAATAAATGTTAGAAACCACAAACACAACGTCAACAAAATTTACAAGGTTTACTTTAAATTTAATATACCACTTGTCACACAAGCATTTCATCAAACACATGGTAAGTACAAAAAGGGAAATCTCTAGTTCATACTCTTGTTTTAGCCGAATTGAGTAACGTTACATTTTAATGATGTAAAACCTGCTAACGAGTCATTTATTTCATAAAAATCGCACATTAAAAGCAAATTTTCCATAAACCCTGCTAACCCTAAATTGTTACTAACCCTATGTCCCAAACCATGAAATTATTTGGCGCTACATGTTCCCACCAGCCTTATATCATGTTTAACATGAGATTTCATCACTAAATCGAGAAGGGGTAACATCTACTTACCTCAATTGTGATTTTCTCCATGGATAGTGACCTTAAACTTGGATCTTTGGGATTTTGAGCTTCGTTGAGATGAATCAATGATCTACAAAGAACCTTGGAAGAGCTTTTGATGCTGTTTAGGGCAAGATCAACACTAAGAAGAAGTTGAAAAGGAAAAGAGAAAGAAACAGCAGGAGAGAGGAGGAGAAGAGAGAAAGAAGAAAGCGTGAATAAAATCCTAGCAGACCTGTTCTTATTTTAACTAGGCCCTTGTCGAGACAAGCCGGACTCGAGCATGGGTTGAGCCCAAACACAATAAGGGGCACTGGCCTCTTGACCCCTGCGACTTGATCGGGCAGGTCGAACTCTGTACTTACTCTGCGATGTAGAAGATAGTCATAGCGCTCAACAATGACACACAAATTATACACCTCTAAATTTATACCTAATAAATCATACCATAACCAAGTGGTGTAACGATATAGAAATTTGCTAATGTACAACTCATACTTGTGTCCCAATATGCTCGTGAATGGTGTCCCATACAACCCAATGTGCTAAGATCATAGTACATACATATATGCACTATACATCCCCTAGATGTCATGTCCATATATTTTATGCATCCCATTAACATCAGTAATTCTTAGAAGCATGTTCATAAATTACATCATAAATAGGGAAAAGTTATAATGAAAATAAAAATAAAATAAAATACCTAGCCCTCACACTTTGACAATTCCTCAACTAGTGTAAATATTGAAAAAAGAAGATCATAGCTGATTGTTGAATTGCCAAATCCCCTTTAGACTTCTCAACACATATATGCCTTCAACATGTAATCTTCTTAAGTTCTTATTTTTAATTCCCCAAAAATGGATATATAATTGCTCTGTTCTTCAACAATAAAAAAAGAAATGATTGTCAATGAATTTTCATTCTTTATTTATATTACAATAATTGAAATCATGGTTGAGCTGCAACTTATAAGATCACATTGCAAAGATTCTAAGAGAATTGACCAATCAAAGTATGAAATTCTCTTTTGCATAAAAGCTTCCAAAAGAGGCGATCTTCTTAGATTTCTCTGCTTTAAGACACACATAATTGATTCTTAAATCATATCTCGAATCAAAAAGCAAAAAAGTGTCATGGGTTGCCTCCCATTTAGTGCAAAGTTTAACGCCATCGACTCGATGTCTTGTAAGTGTATTATCCGATTCCCACTCTATTGAACTTTCTTCTAAGTGAATTATGCATTGGAAGTTTAGCTTTCTTCTTAGCCTCCTCAAATGGATTTATTAACTTCTTTTCATTTAATTCATATAGGCTATAGAAGAGTTCTTTAGGGTCTTGTATAAATGATGACTTCAATGAACTATTTTCCAAGAACTTCCATAGATTAATCAAGCGATGCTGCTCTTGGATTTTTAGAAAACATAATAGACGTGTATTGATGTGATAAGTGTCAACTTTCTCCACTGCAGCAACTTCTATTTCTTTATTGATTTTCTCTTTAACTTGCTTGCTTTTCATTGTCTTGACCATTTGTTCAAGCATGTTTTTTTATGTTGTCACATCGATGAATATCTTTTCATAAATGCTTGTAGTGCCACCACAACCTTCATCTAACACATCTTCCTTTGAGTTATCTTCAATATAATTGGCAGAAGTCTCTTGATGTTGATTTTCTTATTATGGTAGTCAATTACTCCACCTGTTTCTCCTTGTTCTTGTTGAACTCTAATTTGCTTCGCATGAATTGCATGATCATATACTCCAAAGAGGGTCTATTTAAGGTTGCGAAGATTCTTATGCTTCATGTGTCTAATCATATATTCTCGTTATAGTAGGCCTCCATGATTTTTCAATGTAAAAGTAGATTGCTTTGAATAGCTTAAGCGGTTTGAGTATATATATTAATCATCTTGAGCAGAACAAAGCCATCCATGTAACTTGTAAATGATTATATATAAGCATTGATTAAGTGAATGCCCCTCTACTCCACACAAATCGCAACTAATTGAATGAGTATAAGCCATGCTTCGAACTTGATTTTCAAGAGCTGCAACTTGGGCTGGAGGTGCCCATGTAGTACCATACTTATGGATACCTAACGTCCTTGGTATTGAAAACTTTGTATTTAACAAATAGATAGCAATTGAATCCATTGAATAGTGCATAACGAAGACTCATGAAATGCGTTAAATACAATATATAAGGGTAATCCCATGCAACATAAGTTATAACACGACCAGATGTTCATTTCAAGCTCAAGGAAATCAAAACAACATAGACTCGAGTTCTAGTCATCCACATTTCCCACCACAAGGAGATTTAGCTCAAAAATTTAATTTCAAATCCCATAGACAATAACTTTAGGTACATCCTAAGTGAGGATAAGAGAAAAAAAGAAGAGAAATGAAAAGAGGAGATGAAATTCAATGATCTTCAATGAAACAACTTGAATATCTCATCGTCTTCCCCTTTGCCTTGAAACCGTTTCTTTCTCTTATCCTTGCCTCAGCCATAGGCTCCATAGGTTATGCTTGAGAAATCCTAAGAGATGTATTTATACCTCCAAGCAAATAGACCATGGCACATGTGAGATTTCCACATAAGTGGATCTTTGTATGCTATTTTTTGGAGAATTTTGGAATGGCGATTACTGAGGCTGGGGTGCCAACTTTTTGGCTTCAATTTTGATATTTTCCTGCAACGTATTCTTTCTCATCACTTTGGCATGAAGTCTATGAGCAAATCACCATTCCTTCCCTACAATAATAGACAAAAATAGGTAAATGCTACACTAAATGAACTAATGCAATTACAACAACCTAAAATGATATGATTTGCATTGAATTCAACTAAAAATGCATGAAATGTATACATAATTCAAGCAATGTGGAAACTATGAAAACTAATGTAAAACCTCTGCAAACCTGTATGTTTCTCTTGAACTGGCATTCAAAATGAATGCAATTAAGTGTTGATAAATGTTGCCTATTTTTCCACAAGTTTACGGGTCGCATAAGTAATATATATGAATGAGTAGAGTGATCATTCCTATAAGGACTTGAGTGCTAAATCTTCATTAATTACTAAAAACTAAAAATTGGAATTTAATTGGATGAGTTTAAATGAAAATTAAGATCTTAAAATGGATGAGAAAAGATGAAAGAAAATAATGATAAAAGATAAATTGGTGTGAACAGAAGTAAACTAAACAGGAAACTTTTATCGATGGATGAGTCTAGGGTTACAACTTCACTTACTTATCTCCATGATTTTATTACAATTTCTTTGATTTATTTTATTAATGTGGATTATTAGTCTAGGGTAATATTATTCATACTCATTTTTCGATGGCTGCATAAATCTAACCCATTACTTTTAACTTTCAATGTAAATCATGAGAATTTAAAATAACAAGCATCATTAATTACATCCTTAATTTCGACTAAATATGTCTAATAGATATTTCTATTCATATTAGCAAATCTCATCCATCCCATGAGATAATCTGATCTCAAGATTATACACATCTCTTTCAAGCATCACGCAAAATTCCCAAATCAATCTATAAGGTGGCCAATCTTATGGAAGCATTAAGAAAAGGTTAAATAAACAATCCAATATTAATAATATAAAATCAAAGGAAAAGTATAATTTAATCATAGTTCAAAAATAAAATCCATTGCAACCCTAGAATGAGATTTTTAGCCACATATAATTACATTGGACACAAGACTAAAATAAAAATTTAAAATAATATCAATCTCAGATAAATAGAAAATAAAAAATAAATAGAAGAAAATTCTACTCCTTTAAGATTTGATCTCCGCTCCATGCTTGAAATCTCCACCCCGTTGCATGACTCCATCTTCTCTCCCTCTCCTTGAAGTTGTTTGTGTTGGGAATTGTCTTTCCAGAATTTGATTGTGCACCTATTTATAATTCTTGTGAGCACCAAAAGCTGGGAGGACTACTTGTATCTACAAAATTTGTGTTACTTACTTTGCGTTACTTGATTTTAATTCTAGTTGTTGATTTTTTTTAGAAAATAACAATCGCTAATTCGGCCTGGATTGTATGCCAAAACCTCCATGAGTTAGAAGTTGCAATGAAGACAGGTGATGTGATTTACATGGCTGTTGAATTTGCTCAAATCACTGTTCTAATTTTTTTTATTCATAGATATTTAAATTTTCAAAAATCAAATGAACAACAACATTCAAAGTTGATAAAGATATAATCAACATTCAACAATATGAAGATAAGTAAATTATTTTCCAACTTATAAAATTATGATCATAACTCTAATTATTGCATTATGTTTCATATCTGAATTTTTAAACTGTTATCTTTTCAATTTTTGATATATTTTGCATAAATTACTAATATATTGGATCAACCCAATTTTCAAAAATAGTTAAACTAGTTGGACCAGGACCAGTCCTTTTACCAATTTGGTTCTGACAATATTGCTCCAACATTCAATTGGTTGGCACTCCTCTCTACTAACCAATGGAATCGACCCCAATTGACCATCTAGTCACTAGCATCTCAAGCGCAACCGTGCCAGCAGATAGCGGTGGCTCCTCTATTAAAAACCATATTCTAACAAAAAATTAACCATCCTCCATTTACCTCTATTTTCAGCATTCTTTACTGGTAGTCAGATTAGTGAAAGCTGACCCACTAAAAATAATTAGAGTTGAGTCATTTGAAATTTAGAAGAGTAAATTAGTTTTCTCATGGGTTAAGTAGCCATTATTTGTAATGTGGTCAACGGTGTGGGTATGTTATCTTGTGGAGAGGAACTAGGGCGCGACATGGTGGACCTTAGTATATTTCAAAGTTAAAAATTGTAACATTTAGTGGACTTAAGAGAATTAAAAAAAATATAAGTAAATCATCAGCTGGTTTAAAAAATTAACAGAGAAATAAGAAAGTATGAATGACTACAAGAACTTTTTTTTATGTTGTCATATATTATATGTAAACTGAAAGAAATGACAAGTTTTATGTACAATTTAGTGTCATACTTGATTTAGTCTGACATAGAGCAGCTCCAAATATTGGATACAAAGGCTATGTAATGTATTTCTCAAACCTTTCTTTTGCTTTGTTTATTGTTGCTACTTGGTCAAATTGTATTGATTTATTTTGAAATAAATTTTCATTTTTTAAAATAATCTTATGTTTGAAACAAAGCAGAATAGTGAAATTGAAAAAGGGGCTTTGCTTTTATGGAAAATCCATTTCATCTATTCATGTAGCATTTTTTATGTTATCTTGGAAACCCTTGCATTTGTCTAGTGTAGGTGTGCATGGGCTCATATATATATATGTGTGTGTGTGTCAAATTAACTTAATAATATAGTTTAATGTTAAATATTAATTTTAAAATTATATTTTCAGCGTCTAAACTATCTAAAATATCATTCATACATATCTAAAATATCATTCATACGTAGGTAAATAATTTCATGAAACATTATTATATTCTAATATGTATGTAAATGAATGTAACCACTTTTTATAATTTACCCATAAATATATATTTTTTCAAAAAAATGACTCATGTGCATATTTGATTAGGATGAAATATGATCTCTTCGTTAGGTTTTTTAATGAAACTAAAAAATATTAAATCTAATGAATATGGTCAATTTTTCATCGGATATTAAAATATTGAAAAATGAAAGAAGTTACTTGTACCACTTCTATGCAACATGGTCATGTGTAAGCGGGACCGTTGTAAAACTAACGTATCTAATTAAATCCTGCCAGATGTTTACTGTAGCTTTTGATTTCTTTTGCCAAATCATCAGCACATTGGCACAAATTCAGAAGACATGATCATGCATTATGCCACTATCGTTGCTGTAAGGAGAAAGGGATGATTGATGGAAAGTTACTTCCTGACAATCAAGTAGGTGGGCCATTGAGGATATGAATGAATGGCTGTTTTTAAATCCACTTAATTTTTCATGAAAAAAGTCCACTTATTTTAGTGTAATGAAGTTGAAGATTAGACCCTTCTTCTGGCGTGGCTAGCAGAGCTGCTCTGGCATTTATGACGATATGGTTGTGAAATGATTTTGTATAATATTTTAAGCAATGATTGGGGTCCCACAGCCGGGAATGTTTCTTAATTAATTAGAAGTATGTTTGGCAGTGCCAACACAAATGGCAAGAATTTTCATGGTCGTCCAGGGACCGCTCACCACGTCAACTATATATTTATTTGCGTCAAGAAGCCTAGCTAGCTCAAAGGATTACGTGTGCGGACAGCTTGCAGTTCTTATTTTGTTATGATGCCAACCTTTTCCAAGGGCCTGTTTGGCCAAGATTTTGAACATTTTAATTGTTCTTATTTTCGCTTAAATGCACTTTTAAAAGATTTTGTAAGTGTTTAGGTGAACAAAGAAGTAACGATTTCAAATTGCAAATGTAGAAAACGTAGGATTTCACCTAACCTGAAAGTTTTAGCTTTCGTGCATGTAGAGCGTGTTCCAAATTATATAAGATTCTTAGATGGAATCTAATCTGGGATGAGAATTTAATGAAGTGGGTTAGGAATGGATAAAGTTATATTGAAAATTTAAAAAATTATCTTAGAAATTGGAAAGCTATCTTAGAAATGACGATACAATTTCAATTCAAAAATCTTGTACTACTTAGAACACACCCTAATTTGCAGAATTGACAAAGCTTACCATCAGGATTTGAAACTTGAACCTATTGACACCAAGGCTAGAATGTGTATATGCTCCTAAACATAAAATTATACTTACAATTTTGAATATTATAAAATAAGAAAGGGGGATTTTGAACATGTAACGGTCATAAGGTTGATATGAGATTTCATCCTATTTATTGATTTGAAAATTTTGAAAATTTTAAAAACAATGATAATATTTAAAAAATATGATTTTAATGAATTATGAATTAGGGCATAACGAAGTTGTATCACATCCAGCATGTGTCCATGAGATCCTAGGATCGAATCTGAAGAGGAGCCTCGTCTTCCTATAATGATGTAACAAAAAATTTATGAAATATGTTCTAATCCAAAAAATAAATGTATATTCATATATTATTTAAATTCTATTTTCATAAAAATGTTGGCCCAAATGCTTTTAATTCGTATAATAAGTTTTATAATGATTAGATATCTCGGTATATTTTTCTGAATTTCAAAAATGATAACTTTTAAGGGAAAGGCAATGCTATTAAAGCCAGACCAGACGGAGTGTTCAACTAGTCTAGCCGGCGACCGGAGCCTTCTTCGGTTCAACTATGCCTGGTCCGGTCAATTGTATAAAAAAACATCGAAAATTGAATAGATAGCGGTTCAACGGATTAAAATCGTTGCAAATGGTTTAACCGGTTCGGATGTTTTCAGGTTGTGCTGGTGCACGTTGCATGAAAAAGCATAAGCATTTAATACTCTGATTTGTCATAGGTGTTCCATGTAAAGATGAAAGCGGGGGTTTAGAGAAGCATAAAACAGTACTATTTAATTACATTGTTACTATTATTATTATTATATTTTTTAACGATATTTATCATTTTATTTTATATTTTTGGTTTGATGGGATTCGAATAGTCAATGTTATATTTATATTTATTTATAAGTTGCATTTAATTTATTGAAATTTTTTTATCATCACATATTATTAAAAAATATTATCGTAATCATAGTTGAATCTTTATTTTAATTTTATATTTGATAATTGCTTGATTTGGACTTTAGAAATTAGATATATTAAGTATGACAGGTAAAGTTTGGACATTTGAATTTTGCAATATTACATAAAATATCTTATATTAACAGTATTATAATATATACGATAAAAACAATAATACAATGTAATATGGTTCAAACCAGTTTGTTAAATGGTCTAACAGGTGGATGTCAAAAAAGAAAGAAATGGTCTAACAGGTTCCAACTAAACCAATCTCTTTTCCAATTCAATTAGTAATATTGGAAAAGACAACTTTTTGTGGAAAAAGAGTGTCTCATTAAAACGCCATCGCCCCAAATAAATAAGCCATTACTTCATGGGGAAAGAGTGTACCAATTCAGCTAAACTAACTCATCTGGTTGTTCTACTCAGCGCATTTTGGCAAAATGATTTGCACTTATTCCCTGTTCTAAAAATGTGGAGGATTTCTTAAGAACCAGGAATAAGGAGGCCTATGACCTTGTCAATTTTGCTTTATCAGACACTAAGGATGTTCATGTATGGTGGGACTCCCTCCCTACCTGTATTTTTGAATCTTTATGTCAAGACGGTCAATCTTTAGATGATACTCCTACGGATCTTACTCCCCCGTCTCCTCCTTTGGAGGATTCTCCAGAGTGGTCATAGAGTTTGGCCACTTCAAGCCTTTTATCAAAAAATAAAAGAATAAAAATTGCAGAGGATAGGCACTGTTTCAAATTTTAAACACAGCAATTAACTTCATCAACAGGGATACCTACGCTTGAGGATTTTTTCTAAATGAAAACTAGAGGAGATATTTGTATAATATAAAATTGCTAATTTTTAAAATTCAAAACAATAAATACATATGTTCAGCAATTATAAAACTTATATATGTGATTTAAATATATTTGGGCTAACATTTTCATGAAAATAAAAAATTTAAAAATAACCCTAATATTTATGGGCTAGCAATTAATTATGTCAAATTAAATACAGAGGGACATATAATTTTTGTAATAATTTATTTTAAAAATCATTATAATACGTTAGATATATAATTAGTTTACTTTATTCACAAATTAAAAATAAATAATTATTTATCTAAAATAGTTTTAAGTTGTATTACATGATTACTTCGGTATTAGATGTTAAAAATAATTAATTTTATGATAATTTGTGATGTTTGTAAGTACGACTATAATGATATTCAATATTACTCATTAATCTACTCCTCTACTCAAATTATTTTACAACTACGTTATTTTTTTTGGGAAGAATACAATACGTTATTTAATTTGATATATAAGAGTTGAAATTGTAAAATTTTAAATTACTAAAATGCTATCGATTTTCAAAAATAAAAAATAAATATCTAAAAATCTCCAAAAATGGTAAAAATTTATACACATGTTAAATACACCTATATTAACATTTCTAAAAAAAATTAAAAAAAATAAAATAAAATGGGTGTGTGCACCCTGGCTCCCGGGTGCAAGCGATCGGAGTCCGAAGTTGGTGCTGCCTTAGTAGTGTTAGTAGTGTTATTAGGTGAAAAAAGCCTCCTAAGAGAGTTCGCCTCCTTGTCTTTTATAGCCGCTTCATCTCTTCCTTTGGTTCTTGGTCTTATAATTACAAGCAATGTTTTCCAAATGGTTTGTAGGGCGTTTAATGCATCATGAGCTCCATCGAGTAGTGCCTATCTTGGGGATATTAGTAGACACACAATACCTTGGTGTCATGCATGTCATGCCTACTTTGGGTAACGAGCGCCAAATATCGTGTCTAGTGTCTAGGTCTTTATACAAAGTATTGTGACTTAGTTATGCTTCAAGTATTATGGATTGCTGGAGAACTTTGTCATCACCTAACCCTTGTATAGGTACATTCTTTAAGGAATTTCTTTGCCCAAGGAATGTCTTTTTGTGACATAAATTATGGGTAACTATGGTGCTATTTAGCTATAATCTTTAAAGGTTTTGATAGTTTTGGGTAATGTATTTATTTTCTTGTATTGTTATCATTCTCTAAGAGACTTTTATAATTGTCATTTGACAAATGTCCTTCGGTTTGCGACTTAACGTATGAGTCCAAGTTTTTTTACTTTCATTTTTGAGTAGCCTTAATGGCCGGCTTTCTTGCCCATTTACATTGCTTGCAGGTAGTCATGCCTCTTCTTTTGGGAGTTTCTCCCTAAAAATTAGCTTTCCTTCAGCATTGTTTTGGCATAGTTAAAGATGGCGATTGAGATGCCAAAGTGTGAGGGAATCTGAGGATTTGATCTTTTCTTTCGATGTTGCAGTGACTAGTTTTGTTGAAGAAGGGATTATTAAGAGGAGAGTTTCATGATCTTTAAAGGAGAATGGTTGTCACTTTTGAAAAGGGGTACGTGTTTTCAATTTTCCAAGGCCTTGTTTGCGAAACTCTTTCTGTCAACGTCATAGTGATTAGGAGATCAAACAAGGTCAAAGACATATAGTCTTCTCAAAGGCTTCGTTTGGATGATGACAGTACCATATGCTCTACCTACGGTTATGTCTTGATGTCGTCCAAGGATTTCTGTGTTGTTCCTCCAATTTAGGGTGTGTTTGTTATTAAGGAAAAATTGTCAAGGAAAAATTTTTCAATCAAAACTTTTCACTCTCCACAACTATCCTATTTTTTAATCATTTTTTCATATTTTTCTATACAATTATCTTACTTTTCAATCATTTCTACACAACTACCAACACAACTAACCTATCTATTTCAATTTTATCCTATTTATTCCTTATCATTACCCCTATCATATCACAACATTTGACAACTTCTACTCTCTACAACTTTTCATCAAAAGTTTTACCCATTCCCAAATACACCCTTAGTTTTTTATGTATTTTATGTTTCACCCTTATATCATAAAAATGATCTATATGTCTTATTTATAATGAATAAGGTGTTTAATAAAAGTTCTCTTTTATTTTCTCCTCTTTATAGGTTTCCCTTGATACAGTTTAGTTTTGTTATGAATCTATTTATTTTAATAATAGATTCTAGTTTTTCTCTCTTTTGTTCACTTTATTACAAATTGTTGATTCATTTTGCGCTCACCTCGTGCATGATTCTTATCATGATGATAATTGTGAATTGTGGTGATGTTATCAATATTTTGCAAGCGAATTTCTTTTTGCAACCAATTATGAGAATGAATTGCATCATTGCTCCCTTTAGAGGATGGCTTTTGACTGTACTCACGCGTTGGATATATCGAAGCCGACTTCATTCAGTGAAGCCTTGTTTTTGTCATTTCTTTTTTCAGGATGAGGCCCTTCTTGGGATACACTCAATAAACCTAAGATTTTCTTATTTATATTCGATGTCTTGACACTTTTCCTTTTCAAATGGAGTAGTTCTTTAAGTGTAAAGCATGCCGTGCTCCTGAGATCTGATCTCCTTGTAGACTCGCTAGTTTATAGGGCCGTAGGAATGATATTTTTGCAACTCGATATGGTCATTCTTAGTTTGAGGCCACTTTTTCCTTTAGGTTTAGAGCCAAGGAATTAGTTTTTCACCAAACTAAGTCCACTATCTAGAAGAGCATATGTCAAACATGAAAGTCATCATATTGTGATACTTTGTATTCTTATTTTATATTTTTCACTAAGGTCTTTTCTCATAGTTCTTTGACAAATCTAGATAAGCTCTCATAAGGAGGTCATTGTGTTCAGAATTAAATATCTATTTTCGTAGTATTGCTTTATGTCCTTTTGTTGGGATTACTACTTTTTAGCCAAGATATGAGAAGAAGAGAGTCTCTTTAGTTAAAGTTTGTAGTGTTATGTTGTATGCACAAAGTGGATGGGATACGCGACTTAGCCACCGATTCTTATGCTTCTCTAGCCATTTCTTCGGTAGCTATGTTAGGGCTCGGTTAATTACTTTTGCTTGTAGATCAACTACTAAGACTAGTTTATGTTGCATTAGATACTAGCAATAGAAGGCTTCGAAATCATGGGCAATGAATTGTGTACTACTATTAGCGGCCATAGAGTAAGGACTTCTAAATTTGCAAAGGATATTTTCTCTCAGGAATGAGATGATACTTTATGCATCTATTTTGGCAAATTATTTGATTTCTGCCTACTTCGAGAAATAATTTATAACTACTAGAAGAAGCTGTTTCTTTTCTTTGATTATTAGTCGTGGCCCCCTACTAAGTGGCCCCTACTAAGTGTCAGGACTTGATTGGGGTGGTGACCTTCATTGGCCAAAGTCATGGTATGGGTGTGAATGATGAAATTCTCAATGCCTCTTTATGAAGCCCTGAGCATCATTGCTTATTGTGGGCCAATAATATACCAGTTTTGGGAATTTTAAGATCAAGTTTTCCAACTATGGCAATTGCCATGATCAACCGCACCGTTAATTTCTTTCATTTTCTTTTGTCCTTTTTCTGAGTTTAAGCACCATTGATATAACTGGTGAGAGATACTTACTATAACATCTCCTCAATCAAAGCATTTGAATGCTTCATTTTTATAAGTTTCACACATTTGCATCAGACTTTGGAAGGATTCCATATTGTAAATAGTTTATATTTGTGTCCATCCAAGTGGTTTCAAGAGGACCTTTATTTCAAGTACCTCTTATTCTTCTATCAAAGGTTATTCTTTAACTTCAATAATTGCTTTACTGGTAAATATATTTGCTGATGCCAGCTTTAGTAGTATGCTGGACTTAGCATTATCATTCCTTAGAACATGAATGACCTTAACATTCTCTAACTGATATGTTAGTTTTATACTTCATAATTTGGATGATTTAATGATCAAATTATTGGTTCAAATGACTTTTTGAGCTTAAATGATAACATTTGCTTTATTTTGTACAAGATACTCATATTTGGCCGTTGCGCATAAATTCACGCTATTTTGGGATTAAACATGGGTAAATAGTGAAGAATCAAAGTTCAAGAATCAAGACATGCTTAATTTGACGAATTAGTGAGCTAAAAGGGAGTCAAATTGATTATCAAAACGAGCAAGGATGTGTTGGAGAAGTATTGACAATGTCCAAGGTATATTGAGTAGCAAATCAGTGAAAATTTGGAACAAGCTTTCTGTACCACTAATGAACATGGCCTAAGCTGCGTTGCCTTAAGGGAAACATGGCCTAAGCTATGGTTAGCTCCGTTGCAACTCATGCAACACGTTCTATGTTTGTTTTGTGCAATTTTTGAGATATTTCTATATAAATGCTTATTAAGCAACAAACTTGGGCATCCAATGACAATTTTGTGCTAGGTTTAAGGGCTAGGGCTTGACTTGGGTTGTGACTTTGATCTTCAACTATCAATTAGGTTTCATTTTGATTCAAATTGATCTTAGACTTGACCTAAGTTGTAAGTAAAGTCGACTTAAGTTGCAACTTCACTCTTTACTTGGCTCATTGGAACCTTGACACAGTTTAAACTTGATCGTTGAGGATAGTTGCCCTTGTTTCTGTTGGTCCCGAGTTAACGGCAAAATCCAAGAGGGGAGGGATGAATTGGGTTCTTAAAAATTCTTCGGTAAAATAAAAATCTTAACCCCTTGAAAGATTAATCCCCTTTTTGAAAGCAATAAGAGGCAATAAGGTAAAGCAACAAAAGAAAGCAGAAGACAAGATTTATAGTGGTTCGGGCAATCCTTCCCTACTCCACCCAAGCTCACACTCCGTTGTGACTTGGGTTCCACTATGTATTCCTCGAATACACTTAGAGTCTCCGCTCTTATCTAGATTCTAGCTCTAGGGCGCATATATAACTTAGAGCCTATGCTCTCTTCTAGATTCCAGCTCTAGGGGGCATATACAACACACATCACAAGTAGGTGATGAGTTTTACTCCAATCACACACTACTTTGCATATACTTGATCTTAGCTACCCAAGCTAAATCAAGTTCAATATAACAAGAATTAGAAATAAGAAAAACTACACTTTATAGAGATGTGTAGGCAAGTTTAGCTCGAGGAAGAATTTGTAGAAGCAACTTGGTTGAGTATCGATGAAGCAACTTGCAACTTGAAGCTCTTTCTTCCTTTGAATGTATATAGACCACTCAAATTTGGAGAAAAGGAAATAGAAACTCTTTCTTGCACTTCTTTTCTCTCTTTGGACTTTGTAGTGTATATAGTAGTGTATTTTTGTATCTTGTTATATGTTTTCACGCTCACTTGAGTGTCTATTTATAGATTAAGGAAGATTTGAATGTTGTAGAGGTGGTTGGCGCGTAATAAATGATTCTCAACGTTCAAAAATTCGAACGTTATTTTTCAAGTCAAAGATGGAGTCGACTTGGCCTGCGACTTGGCTTCCCAAGTCGCACCTGGAGTCGACTTCGTCTGCGACTTCAGTTCTTTAGGTTCCAAGTCTGAGTCTTGAGTCGACTTGGCTTCAGACTTGAACTCAAGTTGATCTTGGAGTCGACTTGGGTTGCGACTTAACTTGGTCTTTTGCCAAAAGTGCTTTGATCCTCATTTGATTCTCCTCTATCTTGCTTAGCTTGTTTCCTTTAATCATTTTCATTCTAGAATGACTCCTCATACTTGTAGATCTTGTTAATCTTGAAGACCTTGTCTTTGATTCATCTTGGATCGGCTTGAACCTTGTGAATCTGAGGAGATCTTGAGTCTTGCATGGTTGATTCATGCATCTTGCTTGCTTTTGACTTATATGATCTTTATGTCTTGATTATTTCTTCATTTTGAAACATGCTTGAAGGTTTGCCTTGGACTTAAGAGACTTTAAGTTGATCTTGAACTTGTGTCTTTGATTTGATCTTAAGAGAAATCAAGTTGTTCTTTGAAAATGTGTTTGCATCTTGATTTGGATTTGTGAAAGTTCAAGTGGATTCTTGGAATGAGCTTGAATCTGCATTTTTGAAGTTTGAAAGTCTCAAGTTGATCCTCAAAAGTAAACTTGAAACTGCATTTTCTACTTTGAAGAACTCACGTCGAACATGGGGTCGACTTCATCTGCAACTTCACCCAAGTCGCACCTGGAGTCGACTTCGTTTGCGACTTGGGCATCTTTGTGCCCCAAAATTGGGTCTGGAGCGTTTTTCCCGTCTGAAGTCGATAGTGAGGTCGACTTTGTTTGCGACTTGGCTTCCCAAGTCGCAAGTGGAGTTGACTTGTCCTGCGACTTCACCTGCTATCCTTCTATTTTTGATTTAGCCGTTGAGGTTCTATTTCAAATCGATAGTGGAGTCGACTTTGGGATCGACTTGGCTATTTCAGTTTCTTAAGACATTGAGCAAAAAATCATTAGTACTCTTAATATACTCAAATTAGTCTTTGTTAATCATCAAAACTCATGTTGTGGTCAATTTTGTTTTGTTTTAAACATTGTTTCCAACAGTTTCTTCATGTTTTATCCTTATAAGTCTTCACTTGTGCATGTGGGCTCTGAAACTTCTTGATTATTGAGCTTAGTCATGTTCGTTTGAGCATTCTTGGATGAATTTGCCTTAGATCTTAAATCATGTTAGAATAATGTTGCTTAAGTCAAACTTGTCATCCTTGGGCTTAAAACTTAATGATTTATTCTTCTTATATCCAAGTTGAATGTTGGGGTTGACTTGGTTTGCAACTCCACTCAAGTCGCATGTCTCAGTTGACTTCATGTGTGACTTTACCTATGTCGTATGTCGGAGTCGACCTTGTTGCTACTTGACTTTGTCAGATTTAGCTTCAGAACCCTAAAAATAGCCCAAGTCGCTAACGGAGTTGACTTCGGTTGCGACTTTGCCTACCCATGCATCCACATTGTCAGCGTTGTTGAAAAATGACAATTTGAAGTCGATGCTGGAGTCAACTTTGGTATCGACTTGACCTAAGTCGATGCCTAAGTCGACTTGATGTATGACTTAACTGCTAATATTTTAATCTTGAAGTATATAATTCTTAAAACATCTCAACACACATTTCAGTGCTTTAAAACCTCTTAAATTGAATTGTTAATCATCAAAACATAGATTGTACTTGATTTGTTATTCTTTGACAACAAGGTCATCTTCTTCACATAACAACGAGCTTCCAGAGCAAATTCATTACACGTTGTAAAGTATACATTTTTTTATCTATTTTATTTTGGATTGTTGACTTGGATCAGCATTGGAAACCAAATTTAAGAAGAAGCAAAATAGAAGGTTGGTTTGAGTTTGTGTCACGAATGAGTTTTGCTTAATTAACTTGAGTTTGTCTCACAAACAAATTAGACTTGGTTGGTTGGATGAAATTAGTCTCACCAATGAGAGATTATTATGTAGGCCCCCTAGAGTTAAAATCTAAACGAAAGTGGGTGCTCTAAATTCGGATATACAATAATGGAATCTACGACACAAGAGGTGTGTGCTTAGAAGAGTAGAAAAGGTTGCCCGAACCAATATATATTGTTGTCTCTTGTGTGGTTTGATTGCTTGCATTTTATATTTCATTTGCACCATCTCATTCTATCTCTTAGCACATTTTATCACAGGGGATTAAACTCATAAAGGGTTACATTTTAAATTACTAAAGAATTTCTCAAGAATCCAATTCATCCCTTCCCTCTTTGGCTTTGTCATAAACTCAAGACCAACAAATACAAGCTCTTCTCAGGTAATCCAACTCGAGTTTCAATCCACATCATTGATACCACAAGTTCATCAACAAATTTCTCTTTGACTGCTTTCATTACTTAGCCAAAAATAAAATAATGGAGTCACTCAAATCAAAAGTTACCCACTATCTGCTCATCCATATACCTGCGAATAAATGCAAAATGCAAACTACCTACTTACACATTTTAAAATTAGTAAAATGGGTGTCTTACTATAAATAGTAAAAAAATTGCTTAGGACTTCAACAACGTCAAGACATGAGAAAATGGAGAATTTTGGCATAAAAAATGAACTCAACCAAGCTTGCCTAGTTTGCCATGTTGGTAGTCTCGAAAAATGCTTTTCTTTAATATGTTGTCGTTCCAATAACTCCTCCCGTATTAGAAGTTATGGCTTGTCAAATTTGGCCTACTTTTTTTTTCCCTTTTCTTATAACAAGTGATCACAGCACTCGTGTTGCTGGTTACTAGCTACACTTGATTTTTCTTATTTTAGTTGATCGGCTAGTAGCATTGACTCTATCTTAGCGGTGGATTCATAATTTTTTTTTGGCTTTTTTAGGTGTGGGAGTCGTGACAACCAATGTGGTGGCCTCGGCCATGCTACTGATAGCTTTCTTATGTGACTTCTTTTTCATGGAAATCTTGATGTTAGGCTCCAAGAATTGATCTATGGCCCCATGATGACTGCATTTTGACTGCATTTTCATCTCTTAAATGATGTTGAGGAGTTTGAGAACCCTTGATTTCATCAATTAACCACTTGAAAGAGGGTTGAAGTCCAACTTTGTTCATGATAGAGTTGATTTCAATTGCTTGACTTCTACCTCCTTGATTTATCATTTCATCAATTTATAACTCCATCTTGAATTCTTGCATTTCATTCATCCAAAGCCATACAAAGCTGCAACTTGCCTACATTCATCTTCATTTGTGCATGTTGAATTTGATTTTTTAAAAAATTGAAATGTAAATGAGCTATGAATTCCTCCATGCATTTAAAACCTGTAGCATGAATTCTTTTTCATCTTTTCTCATCAATATCTCCAAAATCGATCTGTAGCTGCTCTGTTTTGCCTAACAAGAGAGAAGGGATGATTGGTTGATGCAATTAACTTCTTGAATCATGTTGAGCAGCACTTTAACAATTATAACATATGTATTCTAATGCGCACCAAGTGCTTGTCGTTAAGAGCACTGTGATCACTGGTTTAATTAAAATTAACCGAAACACATTAAAGCTACTACTATACAGGTGATAGTGTAGAATAATGGTGAGTCGGGTCGAATCCACATAGAGGCGATATAATTTTGAATTATTTTTAAGAGAAAGAGAAGATATAGAGAAGAGAGATAGAGAAATGAAAGAAAAAGAAAAGAAATTAGAGGAGTAAGAGAGAGGAGAGAGAAGAAAAG
>JAXCLR010000081.1:35452827-35473404 GCA_035584095.1 Annona squamosa | reverse complement strand
CTGCGGTTCGATCTTTTCAGACGTGCGAAGAGTACAATCTAAAAAGAAAAAAAGACGTGGTAAGAGAAAATGATGGGTCCGAAAAGGTTAAAGGGAGGAGGTTGGAGTTGTGAACGGCGAAAACCACTCCACTTGGATTTACTGACCTTAGAGGCACAAGGAACTCGCGGCCGATGCTACGCGACAAACAACTACGACAAATCCGGCAACGTGGATGCGGACCTCAAGGAAGAAACAAATACATATTTTGTTCAGCATGCAGCCGTTCAACTTTCCGCAGTCAGTCTGCGTCAGCATGTGATACCCTTTCTCAGCTGGTTACGTGCATTCACCGCCTTGTGAACTCGGATTCATGGAATTTATACTCATCTTAATCATATTTCGAATTCTATTTATAAAATTTTAATCTTAATTTTATTTATAAAATTTAAATCCTAACCCTATTTTTTGAAAATCGGATTTAGGTTGAATTTTGAGTTGAAATTTCTGTTGATTAATTTACATGTTATTTAAGAGTGATAAGCGTAGAATTTTATGAAAATATATAATAATAACGGATCACATGGGTGAACATAATAATATATAGTCAAACTATAACTTTTTTTAAGATAGCAATAGAAAGAATTTTTTAGAAAAAATTTAACATAAAAAACAAATTAAGAAATAAAATTAATAGATGTAAAAGTAAATAATAAAAATAAAAGATAACTATGAATGAAAATAATATATTTTATTTATAATATAATTACAACATGCAAACATGTATTCAAATATAAATATAAATAACATAAATATGCAAAATATAAAGAATTATTGTTTAAATATTATGCATATAATATATTTCATAATAAATATAAAATAGGGCTCAGGTTCACTTGAATCCTAACCCTGTCATATTTACAAATTGGGTTTCTCGGGTTCAGACTCTTTGAACTTAGACTATGAAAAAATAAGTTCTAACACTGTTTAAAATTGAGTTCGGGCTCAACCTTACCCAAGTTGTACTCCTACCTTTCCACCACGCACATGGTTCCCAACTTTATTTATTTATTTTTTATGATACTTGGTGTCCAACTTGAGTTATCTCTTTGCTCAGTGTCCTTTTTACTTGCTTCTTCTTACACAATTTTTTTTAAAATTTAATATTTTAATTATCTAGCTACTCCACTTTTTATATTTTACTGCTGTATCTCTAATTATTTTTTCATACAACTACCCTGTTTATTTCTGCTTTATCCCTGTCGCATCACGTTACTTTCACTTTTCTTAAAAAAATATTTTCGTCCAACCTTCCATTCACATTACCAAACAATGTTTTAACTTGTAATAATTAGTATTTTTGTATCCATTTTTCATTTACTTATTATAGATATCAATTGTGGGATACATGGTGTGTTGGAATTCTTTTAGAGAAAATTTGAAAAGATGATCATAGTTTATTCTTTTACATGTAAATCTCATTTTCATTCACTACAACTTTATTTTTGATAATTAAGCCTTTAATCTTATTTGCTTGAGCTTTACTCCAAATTTAGACTTATAAATTCTAAATTCAATTATTTATTTGAATCATTCTTCTATTATTGCTTCTATTGCATTTGAACTTTGTGTGTTGGTTCTCACTCCGACTGAAAATTAAAAATCTATATAGCGGCAATATGCATGCAATGCTGAATAGAAATTCGCATAAACTTATCAGTCTAAGTTATACCAATTTAGATTGCTATATGAATACCAAATCTCATGCGTTAAAATTCACCTATATAAAGTGCTACAATCATTCTAAAAGGCATCTATTTATAAGTGTGAAGTACATTTCAAAAGTAGTTATAAAATTCTTAGTTTTTAAAATTGATTAATGGAACTAGAGTTTCATATCCAATGGCATAGTTATATAGAGCTAAAGGAAGCAATTGCCTCCCCTTGAATTTTTTAAAACTTAAAAATTTTAAAAAAATATAGGTGTCAACACTCCCTTGCCCTCAAAAAATAATATGGCGTCACAATGGAAAATTGTCTTCTCTCATCAAAGGTCCTAGATTTGTCACATTGCCATCGATATAATCACTAAACTTGAGTATCAATGTGCAAACTATTGATTAATGCTAGGTTTGAAGCTCTATTTTTACCGCAAACATTATTCAAGGTAATATTAATTTTTTTTCTTTTTAACTACTTTCTATAGGTGGTTTGAATAATTTAGCATGCTCATATAATAAAGCACATCAAATTAGGATTACACATAATGTCTCATGTCAAATTGAAATATATAAATCAACGTATAACCATTAAAATAAGTTTAAATTATATTTGCAACAAAATGAATTGTTGCCTTGTAGCATATTTTAAAAAATGAGTTGATTACTTTATGTTGGTCCTAATATATGGCTAAATGCTCAAGAGGGCTGATGAATTGAGCCCAACAAAATTTTCTTTCTTGACATTACTGATGTGATGGAAGGTAAAAAAAGATACAATATATCAATTACAAAAATAGAAGAAACAAAAGCACATATAGTGGTTTGACCTAAAAATTCTCACAGTGCCTACTCCACAATTTGTGATTGCAATTGAGAGTTCTACTATCCAATATAAAGATGCAATCACTTGTTCATTTCATGAGTTCATGAACTGACTTTTACAAACTCTTTCTGTCACCCTAATAAAAGGTGAACTCAACTTTCTTAGTTCTCAACTAAAAATGCTTTTTGGAAAGAAGATACTTAACAATAAGCTCTGTACAACTAGATGAGTCATGCTCATTTAGTGTGCTATATCCCCAAAAAATAAAATAAATGAACAACTTAAATAGAACGTCTTGATGGCACAGGATTAGAGACACTTGATGAAATTGTAAAATAATTGTCGTTTGGAAGTTTGTAGCTTAGTGAATTTGTAGTGCTCCATAAGCCAAAGCTTTGGTCCAGAAGTCACTGCAATTACGATCTTATAGCATCTTCCTAGGACCCATGATAGTTCAAGAGAAAAAAGACCTCCTATATACGAGAAAAAACCTATAGTAACTCTAAATATTAATAACTAATGTATGAATTAAACTGTGGTAGTAGAAACAATTCATACCACAATCATTACCATCATTTATATTTCATCAATATCATCATGCTAACTAACACATGAAAGCAAGGATACTACTTATAATAGAAGGAAATATATAGTTAAGAACCACTAATATAATGAAGCCTCAGCAAGCTATATATCAATAAACCATAACTCAGTATATCATATATAACATGCCACTTAAATACACACATATATTTTCCATCTTACAAATATATCAATCGCAAATGGCTACAATCAAAATTAACATTACTTGTTAAAATCTATCTAGGTACCACAATATCAGTCCTGTTGAAAATATCAATAACAAATAAGAGTTCAACCAAATTCTATAAGAATGTGTGGTTAGTAAAAACAATAAAATCATGTTAAATTCACCATATACATTGTGCCATTATACGCAATAAAAATTGAAGCTCTCCTTAGCTTAAATAACCATTCCAAACTATGCCAAAAATACACATGCAGCTCATAATCATATTCTCATATCAATAAAGGACCATGAATAACCTATCCTCATATCCATGAAATGTTGCAAACAACCTCATCCTCATGTCCGTAGAGTAGCATGAACTATCTTATCCTTATATCAATGAAAGGTAATGAACAGTGTCATATGCAAATAATGCATATTATGCTATAAAATCATGTCAAAACCATTTAAATGCTTCACAAAGTCATGCCAAAATACAAAATCAAATTGTTTCCTGAAAGGGACTATCAATGCGTCAATTCACCAATTGTCTCATCAACCTTAGCTTCAAGATAGGTTATGCTAGAAGCTATCCTCACCCATTTTAAGCACCATATAAATTCATCTCGAGAAATTATTACCTCTTTAGAATTAGAAGCTACACAATTCCAACATCAATTCCACAACAACCTTAAGCAATCTGATAATTGTTAAATAGTAAATTTTTTGTGTATATTTTGTGCTAATTTGATGGGTGGTTATTTGAGTTCAAAGCACAATTTGCTTTAAAAATACGTTTTGTCAATATTTGGGCATTAAATATTAATTTCAAGTTAATTAAATGATTTTGTAAAAAAAATTGATGTAAAAATTTTGCTTGAAATAATTTTTATATTTTTACCACCTGTTTATTAACGTGATGGATTTTTTATTAAATATGTTTTTATGCAGATTAGAAAATTCCAGCCACGGGGTCCACTGAAAAATCAATGCAGTAATCAAGTCATCCATTAATTCAGCCTTTCAATTTTTAATCCACCAGAAAATCTAGTCGTCTAGCTAATTCATCCAAACCGTCCAAAATTGTGTCCAGCAGTCCCATCCATGCAAAGACGTCCAAAGTTGTCCAATCATGATTGCAGCTTGTTTTAATTGAGTGCCATTCAAGATTTCTTGATTTTCAATCCACCCAAATTTCAGAGCGTCCATTTTTCACCGCCTCAAGCATGGCCAGAAAAATCAAGCTAGCCTCCTCAGTCCATAATACCAGCCGTCCAATCCATTCAACATCCAACCTTTCCAATTTTGAAAAATTTATCATACCATCTCATTCTTCCAAAATCTTCTAAATCATCTAAGAAAATGTTGATGCTTATAAAGAATATTCGAACACATCATTTCTAACTGACTTATTAGGTAAAAAAATAACTTAGCTTATATGAAGAAATTTCTAATTTTTCTTCCAATCCTAGCTTAAATCCATGCAATCCTGCTCCTTAATGTCAAATGATGCAAATAGAGTTTGGAATGGGTCTAAATGATGTTTTTTGAGGGGGAAGAAAAGAAAATCAGAATGAATAAAGAGAATGAGATTGAATGCCCCCTTATAAACATCCTACCGCTTAGTGCTACCCCAATTGGATCGGTGTTCATTAGCTATGACCTCAATAGAATTCAGCTGTACACCGCCTGCTTGCTTTAATCATAAATTCCTCTGTACAACTCTTACTAGGATAATTCTCTTTTTATTGGATTTCTAACTTCAAACATTATCTCTCCATAATTTTTTATTTGAACTCAAAATTATAAAACCACAATTTATGACATGTATTTTACTATACATCATTTATCAAAACTTTCTCTCATCACCAACTCAAGTAGGTACATCATAAAAAGTATTCCTAACATCAATTAAATTGTCCTCATTCTCGCTTACCCTTCACACATCATATCTAAGTCACTCATTTAATTAAATCAAAGATCAAATATAATTTAGCATTTTATTAAACTATACATATAATAGGGGCCTTGCAACCAAATTTCTATCCATCACCTTAAATGTTTCTCAAATCATTGCTCATGTGCCACATGCATCTAGCATGTCATTCTTCTTAGAAATCATCAAATTTTATAGCATTTTTAAATGTGCACACATTAAGTTTATTTCTTATTGAATTTATGGAAATCAGCCTCAAATGGCTTAATTCTCAAAATCATCTTCTCGGATTCATTCCAAATCTTTACAAAACATATTTAATCATGCTGAGAATTGCTTTCATGTAATTCATAACTCCCATTTATGAATAAAGAGGCATATCTAGATCAAGAAAGATGGGACCCTTCTTTATTGAGATTACATTAATTTTGATGGGGAAAAAGTAATAGAGGCAAGCTAAAAAAAAAAAAGATAGGCCAACAAGCAATAGTTTTCAAAAGAGCAACATTTTTTAGCACAAGAAAGAATATAATTTCATCAAATGTAACCAAGTTATTTGGAGATATGAAAAACTAGAAAAGTTGGTCAATGATTCAAAATTATGAGAAAATGGGCTGTTGACACTCCACGTAAATATGAAAATTAAATTTTCAAGTGGGCTTACTACCATTTGTTATACCCATTTAAGGTTTTGTGGATTCACCTTTGAATTTTTAACTTATGTATTTGCAAACCCAAATTTGTGTAGGATACATGGGCCTCTAATGCTTCAAGCCCATTGTGGAGGTGACGACCACTATTCCATATGACAGATCAAGGGCAATTCGCATCTATGATGAAGTGAAGGATATTTTCTCAAGTCAATTGGAGCAGAATCGACATGATGAACAGTTTGGATTAAACAAATAATCAATATTTTATGAGATTTTCAATGGTCAAAATAAATTTGACCATAGAAAGAGGTGGATTTGCAATATTTCAAGTGATAAGTAAAAACTAATAAATCTAACTTATTAAATAAAAATCTTAACCATTAAAATAAATGAAGGACATTAATGAATGTGGGCCCTATTAAAGGTCAAGGAAAATACTAAACGATCAAGACATGAATAAAAGGTCAAAAATACACAAAATCAAAGGCTAAAAAAATTTGACTTTCTAGCCAAGTAAAACAAGGGGCCCATTGGTGGTTTCCAAAAACCCCCTATAAAATTACCGAAAGGTCCATTTTTGTTAGAGTTTTGCAAAAATAGAAAAGATGGAGTTGTGCAAAAAAATTAAAAGAAAATGCCAATGTGCAAATTATCAAACTTAAAAGCTATAAAAGGGGCCTTCTCCCCTCCTTTCCCACACTTTGAAAGCATCCCAAAAAGCCCAGCCATTTTTCCTTTGCTTCAAAATCTATTTGAGACCAATTTTTCCTTTTTTGTTACACCGGTGCTTTTTCTTCTCTAAAAAAAAAAGAAACAGAGAAAGAGTGAAAGAGACCAGACCACACATCACATCCACCCTTTTTGCATTATCATTTTCTTTATATATATATATATATAAAGAAGAGGAGCCAGTGCGTTCTCACATAATTGTCCTTTTCATTTTTCATTTTTTTTGTGAAAAAAAACACCCCACATACCCTAAGGGGACGTTTGGTAATGTGCAAAATGGTGGGATTGTGGGAAATGGTGGGAAATGAAAAAGAAAATATTTTGATAAATGTGTGATTGATAAGAAATGATAGATGTATAGTTGAAATAAATAGGTTTGTTTTATGTAGTTGGTATGAAAAATAATTGGAATGTAGGGGTAAAAGTGGAAAAATAGTGTGATTGATAGAGTAATGATTGATATTGGAAAACCTATATTTCCCACACTTAGACGTTACCAAACGTCCCCTAAAATCCCTCCGCTAATACTCATATCTGGGCTCCCCTTTCGCATTGGATGTTGTTTTAAAATTTTTTTTTCAACACATTCCAGATCTCCTCCCTTATTTGCGTAAAAAAAAAGAGCACAACAAACCCACGCCCCCTGCATCGATCCTCCTTTTCACTTTTCATTTTTTTAAAAAAATCAAAAGAAAGCAAAAACCCACCAGCATGTTATCATCCGCCCTTCTTAATTTTTTTTTGTTTTCTTATATATATATATATCAGCACTCATTTCCCATTGCATCATCCCATTCCTCGTTTATTTTCATTTTCATATTAAAAAAAATCAAAAGAAAACAATACCTCTAGCACATTATCTTTCTTCTTTTTCATTTTTTTGTTTTTTTCTAAAAAAAACTCCAGCACGTTATTTATCTCTTGCATTACCGCTCCTTTTCATTTTTTCGTTTTTTTTAAAACTCCAGCACATTATTTATCTCTTGCATTACCGCTCTTTTTCATTTTTTTTTAAAAAAGGAAAAGTGGAAATCCTGAAGCATTTGTTCGTTCCTTGCATGATATTACATTTATCATTTTAAAAAAAAATCAAATACTTATGCAACAGATATGTATTATTTTATTTACAAAATAAATATATAAAAAATAAAATCAAATCACCACAAGAATTTTATTCTGCGCAATGGGAACAACTACCTACATCTAACTTCCAAATTGAGTTAGGGCATCAAAAAAAGCCTAGGGATTAATTCTCTCTTGCACACTCCTGAGCTTTTTACATAAAAAAATACCTGTTAATTTTTCGCACTCCTAGGACCAATGTACTAGAAAAACAAAGTTGTATTTTTTTCTAGTAGTAAATTCACCCAGAGAATATTTGTATTTCAGTGCCTTATTGTATACGGACTAAACACTGTTATATGGTTAGTGGCGACTCCAAAAATTAATATATTAAATTCTATCAATATTTGTACGCATGTTACTAACTGCTAATTGCACCTAATTAAGATATATGTTTGTGTTTGACTAATTTGCATCATTTAAAAATTTTTAAGAACTTGCATTATCTAAAAACCTTAACGCTTATATTTCCCTTCTTTAACCCCTAGGTCTACACCTTTTATATTTTTTTTCATTTCTGATCTTGAACCCCTTTTCTACACCATTTATATTTTTCATTTTGCATGTTTAATTTCTGTATCTAACTTACATAATATCTAACCAATTAACTCGCTAATTTGCATCTCATACTTATTTTTTTCTTTGGTGTATGCACATTTTCTTTTCTCATTTAGTTCACAGTTATATTTTTAATTGAGCCTACCTTACACCTTTTAGGCCCATTGGCCGGCCCATTGCGGCACGCTAGAAACCACGGGCTACATGGGCCATAAAGTAAAAGATTATAAAGCTAATCAACGACTTAGATCACAGAATACAAAACCTGCATGAGTACAAAATAATTATATTCCATTAGAATATAATTAGAGAGGCTAAAGGTAGTGTCATTAAAACACGGCTAGACCAACTGGTTTGATCGATCGGACAGACTGATAACCGATCACATCTTCAATTTGATTATAGGCAGTTTAGTCTTATGCCCAAAAACCATCCAGAAAAGATCTTGGTAATGTATTTAGGAGCATTATAGCATACACCTAAGTATACTTAGCTTCGATGCATCAAGTGTATTTAACCTATTTTTTTTAATTTTTTTGAAAGTTTTTTTTACACGAATGTTATTATAAGTATATTTAACATGTGTACCAATTTTATCATTTTTGGAAATTTTTAAATTTTAAAAAAATTTTAAATTATCAAACTATAGGAAATTCAGAACAATAAACTTTGCTTTTTAAACACTTTCTTATCAAATATAAAAAGAATAAAGAGAATAAAATGGAATAGAAAGTAGAAAAGTAGGATGATAAAATTGACAATTAAAACGGGTAGTAGAAAACAAGGATGTGAGTCCTTGGGGTCTAGGGTTTCGCATGTGTCTTTTGCAACAAGTAATGCTATAATTATTTAATCCAAATAATATTTATTAAATGATAACAAACCTTAATTTATCCTTATACCTTCTTCAAAACCTATAAGACGTACTCTAATTTTCCTAACCACTTATTCTCATAGGATTAAAATAATTAGAATCTATTAAGTTCTATAACTTGTTCATAGAATTCCTCAGGGTTATCATGTCTATTCTCATGGTCTTAAATTTCCAAGTTTAATATCTTGACGATCGTATATTAAATTTCTACCTTTCGTGTTCTATTACCTAATATATATAGAATTATGCCAAAGTACGGGCCCATGTACAAAGCAAGTATTAAAATTACAAGATATTAAATTAATAAGATTATCCATCATAAATATATTAAAACTACACACTACGCTACATTATACGTATGCTACATCCTAATCCCTACATTTAGGGCTTAGCCAAGTATGTTTAAGTCTAAAATAAAATTAAAATTCAAACTCATCTTAAATAAGGCAATTAAAATTAAAAAAGAAAAAGAGAAAGAAAAGCTTATTGGTTGGAAGCATTGACGGTGTGTTGGCTGCCGCACGCAACTCGCCACTTTGCCTCTTGCCCCGTGCTCTCCACCTCGTCTTCACCCTCTCTCTCTCTCTCTCACAATTTCTACTATCCAAATTTCTCCATTTTTCTTGGTTATTCCAATTCTGCTCTCTCTCTCTCTCTCTCTCAATTTCTACTATCTAAATTTTTTCATTTTTCTCGGTTAATCTACTATCCCAATTTCTCCAATTTTTCTCCGTTATTCCAATCACGCTCTCTCTCTCAATTTCTACTATCCAAATTTCTCCATTTTTCTCGGTTATTCCAATTCTGCTCTCTTCCTCAATTTCTACTATCCAAATTTATCCATTTTTCTCGATTATTCCAATTCTGCTCTCTCTCTTAATTTCTACTATCCAAATTTCTCCATTTTTCTCGGTTATTCCAATTCTGCTCTCTCCGCGTGAATTCTCTCCCTTATTTATAATAGTGAGGATAGTCACTTGTGTTATGTTCTTAAGCCTTTTCCCAGTTGCATGCTAATTGCGTATCTTAAAATGGTTTGACGTAATCTGCTAATACTTTGTTGCACAATTTGGTTGCATAGATGTGATCTTGCATGAAGGCTGAAGGGCAGATTTTGGCGATGGCTAAAAATGACAAAAATCTGGATGGCCTTGATCACCTTGAATTAGATGAACGGTCGGCGCTGCTTTACATGGACATAGGTTCTGATCTGGATGGTAACGGCGGTGCGAAATTTCAAATTTACTGGATTTTTCCATCCTTAGATGGGCGGCTAAGATTTGATGCGTGGCTGGATCGTGATCTGCATATGATTTTTGGACAGCTTGCTGAACTTTTTGGAGATGAACGGCTTGGATTTGTTCAATTGTGTGGTGGTCGGTGGTTTTCAAATCAACCACTTGGATTTGATGGACGGTCTTATCTTGTGGCGTCCACGCTGAAATTAGTGGACAGCTGCTTGGTGGGTTCCAAATCATTTACAATAAACCTGTAAAATTATATTTCTATTCAAATTATAAATCCATTGAATTGATAAACAGGTGCTCAATATATTAAAATTATTTAAAACCCAATTATTGCAATAATTATTTTTAATATCATCAAGCCCAAAGATCATGAAAATATTTAAATAATTTGAAATTAATATTTAATACCCAAATGCTGCAAATATACATTTTAAAATAAATTTTACAACAAACTCAAATAATTACCCACTAAATTAATATAAAATGGCCACGAAATTTATTATTAATTTTCTATTATCAAGTCCTTCCACACTTGAACTTTTGTTTGTCCTCAAGTAAATACAAAAGGGTTTAAAAATAGATTATTAAATTTCAAAACTTTGAGCAAAAAGTGAAAATAAATATTTAGCCAACCATAAAAAACCAGTGAGAGTATTAAACTAAAAATTTTGAAACATGACACTCTTTGAAAATCTCAGTCAACAATCCTTTTTCACTTGACTAATACCATACACCCCGTTACCTATTTTGCTTTCAATCATTAGGAGTTCAAAAAATCCTGCAATAAAATCCTAATTATCAGGTATCTTCCCCTTTTATCTGGTTGTTCAATACATACATTCAATAATTCAAGTAAGGGTAATAATGCAAAAAAATATCAAGCAAATTAGCTCATATACATCCATCGAATTTTCGCATCCAAATTTCCTCTAGGAACTCAATCGACCAACTCATAGGATCATAAGGATTTTGGTGGAACAACAATTAAGTTTAGTACAAGAAATAAAATTTCAAACATTTTTAAACTTTGAACCATCTCCACATGATTTGAGCCTGATTTTACAACAGAAAATAGTGTTACCCTCACACGTAGTGCTTTCATCATTGTTTTTTTCAAACTTATTCTTACCCTTGGTTTTTTTTAAACCAAGTCCGACAATAACTTTCTTCACCATATTTCAAGAATCTAAAGAGTTATTTTCATCATTTGCACAATCTAAGTGATCAAACCGTATTCCCGTTATACCTTAGCTTAAAGTTCATTTCAATATTGGTTCAATTAAAGTGGGAATTGAGGCTTAGAAAAAGAAAATTTAAGTCCAGGCGCAATAGGGATAAATAACTGTTATACTCTCTTGAGTTTTAGCTTTGAAAATTCTTCAACCTGAACAAAATTTTCATGTAGATGGGAAAAAAACTACGTTTCAAAAAAACTAATTGCATGTATTAGAAATAACCTTTGAAAAATTAGAGAAAATTACTTTGACTTTCAAAGAAAACAAAATTGGTTTCTTAGTATATCAGTTTCATCAAGTAATTTAGGACAAGAATCCAAGTATTTTCAACAAGTACATATTCAAAAATAAATTAAACGTCTTGTTAGGATTCAATTCTTTTTTTTTTCACTTACATATTTTGAAATTCAAAGTATTGTTTGCTTACATGATTTACGGGAGTTCAAAGTGGGGTCTCAATCAATCCAATATCAAAGTTTATGCAAGATTCAATCTATGTAATCATCAGGTTAGTAAAAGGAATAGTTAGAGAAAATAATGCAACACATTCACCTCCACACTAGAAACTGACATTTTTCTCAATGTTAATCAATTAATCAAAAAGATAAATTAAAATTAAGTGAGTGGTTTTAAGGTGTGTGAGATGTTGACTTCCCTATTTTGGTGAGTTGAACCAATTCTTCATCCCGTGGTGCTTCCTATCCAGGTAGGCTCTGAAAAGTAACTAATAAAACTCCAAATTAAAAATTATCAAAATTCCAAAATAAAATACACTAAAAGAAAAACTAAAACTTTCCTAAAAGAAAAAGAAAATTCTTGGGTTGTCTCTCGAGAAGCGCTTGGTTTAAAGTCATCAGCCTGACTTCAAATTCTCAGTTTTGTGATGTGATTTCAGAGGAGTAGATGACTCCTATTGGAATTTGATCCCTTGCGAAGTAGGGCTTGAGACACTGCCCAATGAATTTGAATGATCCAGTCTTCTCACTCCAACTTTCGAGAACTCCATGAGGAACACTTTTAGTACCTTTAAAGGTCTTGACCATCTCGACTTCAATTTACTTGGAAATAATTTAAAACAAGAGTTAGATAGCAAAACTAGATTTTCTTTGATTACCTTCTATCAGTTCTGTTTGTTGTGCCAAAATTTTGTCTTTTCCTTATACATCCTTGAATTCTCATAGGCATCAAGTCAGATCTCTTCAAGTTCATTAAGTTATAGCAGATGCTTTTCTCTTGCAAATTTCATATCAAAATTTAAAAATTTGATTGTCAAGTATGCTTTGTTCTCCAATTCAATAAGCAGGTGGTAGGAATTTTCATAGACAAGTCAGAAATGTGTTGTCCCAATCATTGTTTTGAATGAAGTGCAGTATGCCCAAAGAGCATTGTTGAGTTACCTTGACCAATCTTATCATGACTGGGATACCGTCTTCTCAAGTATATATTTAATCCCCATATTTCTTGAGTAGTTATTTCATTTGTTTGTTGCACAAGTGACTTCCTCCTTCACTTATAATTTCTTATGGTATGCTAAACTTGGTAAAGAGGTTGCATTTTGAGAATTTTACGACTGCCCATGAGTTATTTGTCGAAGAAGCAATCGCCTCCACCCATCTCTTTATGTATCGACCGTAAGAAGTACGTACTGGTTGTTGAATAATTTGAGAATGGTCTCATGAAATCCATGCCCTAAATGTTGAACGGTTCGACCTCCAGAATGTTTGTGAGTAGCATCTCATTTCGTTTTGAAAAATTTTTTGTTCTTTAGCATGTATCACAGGTTATTGTAAAAGAAAGAGCACCTTTGAACAAAGTGAGTTAGAAAAAAAAAACCTGGTTGTAAGATTTTGGCTACAGTTTTGGTGGGGCCCATGCATCCACCATAGGGTGAAGAATGATGGTGGTAAAGAATGCTTTGGATTTCCTCGTTTAGTACACATCAGCGAATCAAACCATCGTCGCATCTCTTGTAAAGGTATAGATCCTCCCAAATATAGTATTTCTTACCCTCCATGAATCTCTTCTTCTGTTGATAGTGGAAATTGGGTGGAATGGCTTTGCAAACAAGTAATTCACAATCTCTCCATACCAAGGCATCGGTAGTTCCTTGATTGCAAGTAGACACTTGTCAGGAAAGTCCTCGTTGATATGCTCATCTTTCATTAGCTCAATTTCTTTAGTAAGTGAGAGTCTAGATAGATGATCAATTACTACATTCTCCACACCTTTCTTATATTAAATTTTGACATTGAATTCTTGTAATAACAGAATCCAACAGATCAACTTCGACTTAGTATCTTCCTTGGCGAGCAATCATCTAGAGTTTTGCTTGCATAATGGATTACCACTAGTTCATTGTCCTTCTTTTATCTTAGAACAACCCCGATTGCATGGTTACTTACATCACACATGATTTCAAATGGTAAACTCTAGTGAGGTGGTTGTATAATTAGAGCAGTGGTCAAGACCTCTTTCAATCTAAAAAATGACTTTAGACAGTCGTTAGAAAAATCTATTGAGGCATCTTGGTTAAGTAGATTAGTAAGGAGTTTAGCAATTTTAGAGAAATCCTTAACAAAATGTCCTTAACAAAATGTCGATAAAAGCTATTGTGTCCAAGAAAGCTTCCAATTCCCTTGACGAAATTAGGTGGCAGCAGTTCTTCAATGACTTCAATTTGCATCCAGTCAACTTTTATGCCTCTATTTGAAACTAAATGTTCTAAAATAATTCCCTTATGTACCATAAAATGATACTTTTTCCAGTTCAAAACCAGATTGGTCTCTTCGCACCTCTATAAAACCTTAGACTGGTAAGATAAGCATGATTCAAAATTAATTCCAAAGGCAGAAAAATCATCTATAAAAATTTCCATAATATTTTCAATATAATCTGAGAATATTGACGTCATGCATCGTTAAAAAGTGGCAAGTGCATTGTAGAGTCCAAATGGCATACATTGGTACGCAAAAGTGCCATATGGATAAGTAAAGATAATTTTCTCTTGGTCCCGTGGGCGAGTGGGAATTTGAAAATAACCAAAATACCAATCTAAATTTGCAAAATTAGGAGTGGTTTGCGAGTCTTTCAAGCATTCGATTAATGAAAGGCATGGGAAAGTAATCCTTTTGGGTGGCTGTGTTCAAATTGCAATAATCAATGCACATTCGCCAACCCATGACTGCCCTAGTTGGTATCAGTATATTTTTGTCATTTTTCACAATAGTCATACCTCCTTTCTTTGGTACCACATGTACTGTGATTACCTAACTACTATTTGAGATAGGGTATATGATTCTAGTGTTGAGCAATTTTAAGATTTTCTTTTTCACCACTTCCTTCATATTTGGGTTTAGACGCCTTTGGGATTCATTGCTCGTTTTGTAATTGTCTTCCATAATGATTCTACACATACATAGAGAATGGCTTATGCTAGGTAAATCATTAATGCATTAACCAATAACCTTCCTATGTTATCTTAGTTTCATTTAAAGAGCCTCAGATTAGGACTCAGAGAGATTGACATTAATGATGATAGGATAAGTGTTATGGCCAAGGAAAGCATACTTGAGGTTTTTAGGAAGAGGTTTAAGTTCTTCCTTTGGTGCTTCTTCCTTTAGCTGCATCGATGTCAGTAAGGTGGCTTCCGCATCTAGATTCTCATAATTAGTGGTGGTAGATGAAATAAGCGAGCTTTTATCCTAGAGAGCTGCATAAGCAGAAAGTTCAGGATTAGAATTTTCAATTGTTGTACCTTAAATGATACATACCTCCATTGGGTCGCCTACTTCTATAATTAGTAGAGGGTCAATGATGTCGACTCACATGCAAGAATTGTCAATTGACGGATGCTTTGTGGCTTCAAAAAGGTCATGCTTCAGTTTTCTGTCTCCAACTATCAGAGAAAGTTGACCATTCTCAATGTCTGTGATGGCTCTAGCAGTGGTTAGGACAGGTCATCCAAGGATAATGGAGATTTAACGGTCTTCCTCCATGTCAAGTACTACAAAGCCGACGGGAATGATCAGTTTGCTGACTTTTAGAGATACGTCTTAAAGAATCCCAACTGAAAATTTAATTGATTGATTAGTAAGTTAGAATGACATAGAGGTGGGTTTTGGATCTCCCATGTTCAACTTTTATAGATGGAGACAGGGATCAGACTTACACGGGCTCTAAGATCACATAGCGTCTTGCTAATTTGAACATTCCTAAGAGCAAAAGGAATGAAGGAACTCCCGAGATCTTTAAGCTTTTCAGGTAGCTTATTTCGTAGGATGGCACTGCGCTCCTTAGTGAGTGAAATGGTTCTGCATTCCTTGAGCTTTCTTTTGTTGGACAATATCTCTTTTAGAAATTTTGCATCAGTTGGTATCAATGAATGATACGCTGATTGATAGGTTCTTGAGTGTTGAAACCAATTTCTCGAACTTCTTCTAAAATTTAGCCTGTCTTTGCCTTTAAAGGAAGGGAAGAGGAGGTTGATAAGGAGGTGGCGAGATGTATGACTTCTCCACCATTGGCTCAAGTTGTGGCTCCTATTCTTCCTCTTGTACCTATTTGGCCTCCTTTTTAGTGTCAATTTGAGATAGTTGAGGTGGTTTAAGCCGCTTTCCACTTCGTAAAGTGACTACTTACACTTGTTCTCTAGGGTTTAATTCAGGTGGGCTAGAGAATTTGCCCTGTTCTCTATGGGATGAGATACTGGCTTGTTGGGTAATGTGGTTTTGAAACAAATTAATGTCGATTTGCATTAGTCCAATCTTTCAAGTAATTTATCAAATAAAGGATTAGAGGATTGTTCTGAAGGTGGTGTGGGTAAAGCAGGTTGAGCTTGATATGATAGTGGATTGAAAGTTTTTCTTGAGAAACTAGGTGACTTATTGTTTAAGGCATAGTTTTGGGTATTTGATTGGCTTATCCAAGAGAAATTGTAGTAGTTTCTCCATCCAGGGTTGTTGGTATTTAAATAAGGATTACCATATGTGCGAGTATCATGCTGGTAGTTGATTGCATTGGCCTACTCGCTTGTGGTATCCAGGATGGTGAAACTACACTCAGACATGTCGTGTGAAGCTCCACAGATCTCATATGAAATTTATCAAGAAGAAGATGCACTTCAGTTCATGGATGCGTGCTTCCTTTATTGCAATAATTGGTCAAGTTTAGCATGAAGAGAATTCATGAATTTGATATCATATACTTTACCTCACCAGGAGGGTTCTCGAATATCACTATATTGAGAGTCATAAAGAGTTAAGTCATCAAGGAGTTGAAGAGCTTCCTCATCAATGGGTCGTATGAATTGGCCACACATGGCTAAATTAATGGCAATCCGAGTCGGTCTGTCGAGTCTGTTGAAGAAATTTTCTATGATATCATGTTGAGGGATGTCATGATGCAGACACATGCGCTGCAGGTCTTTCATTTTTTGTCACACATCAAAGAGGGTCTCACTGTCTTTTTAGACAAACTAATTAATTTCATCCCTAATTTACCTGGTCTTGGTGGGCTGAAAGAATTTCTCCATGAAGGTAGTAGAGAGCTTGTTAGATATATTGAAGTTGTCGGGTGGCAAGTTGGGTGGTATTGAAAAGAACCACACTCTAGCCCTGTCATAAAGAGAAAATGGGAAGAGTTGGACACGAATTACCTCATGTGGAATTTCTTGGACCTTTATTGTGTTGCTTAACTGCAGGAACTTAGTGATGTGTAAGTTGGGATTTTCATATGGTAATCTTACAAATTGATCTTATTTGACCATTTGGATAAGTCCTAGTTTGAGATCAAAATTTCTTGCACCAATTTCTAATTCCACTATGCATGATTGAAAGCCTTGAGGGTTTTGGTGGTTCTAATTGCTGAGAGTTACCTTTCTTGGAGAAGCGTTATTCTCAAGCCTGACCTTCCTCCTACTGTTGCTGTAGCAGGTTTAGATTGTTGCGTTCTACCATGGTTTCTTGAGAAGATTACAGTTTTTTGTATTCATGAACTCTTCTCCTAAACATGAGGATCTGCACCAAAGAGGGAAAGTCAAATATAGCCTTCATGAGGGATTATGTACACTTAGACTAATGCGATAAAATGAGTTCAGGGCACAACAATATAGTATTTTATTTTGAGCTATAACTACTACATATCCCTAACAAGTACATAGGATTAAGCTCTCAAATTGTACATTATACTAGCTAGTCACACTCACTAGTCACATGGCATGTCTGTCTATATGGACAATTGTAAGTGGAGAATGTTGAAGCCGTCCATCATGTGCAGGTGGAAGATATTAAAATTCATGCCCATGTGGGCTTCTGGATGATGAAGGCTATCCAAATTGGGAAGGATAAGTTCTTGACTTAAATTAAGATGACTATCCTAATGGGGAATTATCCCTCTAGATAAGTTCCCAACTTGAATTGGGATGACTATTATAATGGGGATAGTTGATTGAAGGAAACTTCCATGGAAGGATTCTCAAGGACTCTCCCCTCCCCTCTGCTATAAAAGAGTCATAGAGAATCCACTTTTGATATCGAAAAAATCTTGAGCTCTCGTTCCCAAAATCGTAGTCATTTAGGCGATGGAAATTATGGTTTTATGATTTCAATTTGGCCAAACAACATGAAACTTAAGGTGTAGCATCAATCTAGCTTCTGAAGACCTATTAGTTTGATCTCCTTAGACGTAGGACACCTCATGATTTATATTGGATTAATTAGATTCGATTTTTCCAATATTTTCAATACTCTTAAATATTGGAAGGTAAAAGATCTTTTTATGTTTTAGCAATCTCCCACACTTATACTTCAATGCTATTTATAAAAGAGTGGAAGATCTAATTATCAGAGTGGTGTTTGACATACATTTAATGCTTCAACATTCGAACTTTATAATAGTTATAATTGAACTTGCATATGAGCTTGACTTCAAGTGGGACTTCACATTGACATCAAATGGTGAGGTTGACTTCAACATAGAACTTCATAAGGAAAAAATTATAGAAAATTCATTATGCTCAGTTCTTTTTTAAGTTACAAGTAAAGTCGACTCAAAGTACAACTTAAGTCACAGGTGGAATCGACTTTTAGTCAAACTTCACTTTGTTAAAACTAGTCATCCATTTTTTGTCGCTCAAGTTGTAGGTGAGGTCCATCTAGGATAAGAATTCACTAAAGTTTAAGTGGGGTCAATTTCAGTTGAGACTTTACTAAAGTAGCAAGGTAGGTCACTTTAGGCTAGGACTTCACTGAAGTTACAAACATTAGCTTGAGATAAAATTGCTACATATGGACTTTAGCTCTTGAAACTTGATTATCTTACACTTTCATTTTATGCATGTAATTGGAGGCATAGTTTTTTAATATAATTGCCCATATTCATTAAATCTTTTTTAATGCTATTTTAATGGTTTGTTAATGATCAAAATCAAATTAATCTTTTTTAAGGAATGCATATAATCTATAGGTAGTTATGAAGGGAAAAAATTTTAGATAAAAATATTTTTCGTGAGTAAAAGCCACAATGTTATTTTAGTGATCTAGTTTTTTTGCAATTAGTTTTCAACGAAAAAGATAAGGTGATTTATGAACAAATAAAAGTGTGTTTGGCATTTCTATAAGCTTATTAGTATAAAACTTTTCAATTTAAAACATTTTACTTTTCATAACGACCATATTTTTAACTATTTCTTAACAATTTCTTATATAGCTATTCTATTTTTAATCATTTTTTACAACTATCCATGTAATTACTTTAGAGGAATGATCTTGTTAGCCCAGACTAAGTAAATGCCCTACTTAGCCCACCTCAAAAAATTTATTTTCAATTTTTTCTTTTTTCTTCATATACTTGTTTATCTAAGTATATTTAGCATATAAACACTGGTTTCTTTTTTCTTTTGGATATGTTTATATATTTTTCAAAATCTCATATTTAAAAATCTCAAAAAAATATAAACATATCCAAAAACGGTAAAATTTAGTTTATACAATAAATACACTTAGATAAATAAGCGTATGTAGAAAAAAAAATAAAAAAGTTACTGGAAATAGGTTTCTTGAGGTGGGATAAGTGAGACATTTACTTAACCTGGACTCATCATTACTTTATCTATTTTATTTTTATTTTTTCTACTCTTCATCATTATCCCTATCATATCACTTTGCTTCTCACATTTCAAAAAGTTTTACCTAAAAAACTTTGTTCAAAAGTTTTTCATTTTAGTAAATACTAAACACAAACAAAAATTAAAATTTCTTATATGTCCCTATCAAAATTAAGGTTGGTTTGGTAGGTGCCTTACTCAAGTTGTACTCCTAAAAATTACTTAAATAACTTTGAAAATTATTAATTCTAGCATTCAAAAAAGTATATACACATGTACTAAAAATATTTAAAAAGATAATGTATAAATATAGCCTCATAGTTTCATCATGTTGCAAAGATACCACTTAGTTTCCAACATTGCATATTATTTATACATAGTTTTCATATTTTGCAAATATACTAAATCCGCAGTGTTGCTATGATCGAGTTGTGGTGATTTGAGCATATTCACGAATATATGCAAACTATGTAGGAGTTCTTTGCAATTTCAAGAAATATATAGGTGACTATATAGGAAAGCGGAGCCTACTTCTATGTAATCAGATTACATCGAAGTGATTTCATATAACCTCTTCAAATATTAACTAGTTAATGTTTGATGAAAAAAGCAATTCATTCATTGTATTTAACATCGCTTTTTATTTAGGAGACCAAGTTTCATTCAAATCAAATATATATATCGGTCACATTTACTCAAATATATATATATTCACGTTTAAATTGAAAAAATGCTTAGATTCATTCACATATGTATGAGAATATAATAATATTTTATAGAATCATTTATCCACATAGAAATAATATTTTAGATAGTTTAGATGTTGAAAATACAACTTTAAAATTCATATT
>JAXCLR010000081.1:35436773-35452727 GCA_035584095.1 Annona squamosa | reverse complement strand
ATTTTGATAAACATTTGAAATGTTTGAAAAATAATACATCTTAAAATCCTTATAAAAGAATTTCAAACTCTTTGAATTTTCAAAACTAAACCATTTTATGAAATCAACATAGGAGGTTGGTCATCCTTAAATCTCCTTCATCACATCCGTATAAACATTTTTCAAGATATTTTTAATATAGATTTCCTTATCTAAAGGAAATCAAAACTTTTCGAATATTATTTCAAAACATATGAACTATGTCCAAATCGTCATTTATTATTTAATTATCAAGACTTAACAAAACAAATCTTTTTCATAAATCAAATCTCCTTTTTCTTTTTTCTTTTTTTATAACATGATTATTTATCATTAAACATCATAAGAGAAATTTAAAACTTATTTACATTTGTTGCTTTGTAAAAAAAGGGCAAAATTTGTTTTTTCTTATAAAATACTTTTAAAATAATATCATAAAAAACTTGCTTACTTAAAAACAAATTCTTAAAACCATCGGTATCAAACACAAAATCCTTTGAAAATATTATCGTGGAGAACTTGTTTACTCATAAGCAAAATTCTCCATTCCATTAACATAAAACATTGCCAATCTTTGGCTACACTGATGATAAAATCCTTCACTTAAAATATATTGCTTGCTTCCCATGAAGCAAACTTTGAGAATTTTCCTTAAAGCCATTCTTTTCCAAAATTTATGACTTTTCATTAAAGCCGTCATTTTCCTAAACTTGTGGCTTTTCATTAAAGTCATCATTTTCAAAATTTGTGCTTGCCCATTCAGTAAAACATAAACATAAACATTTCAATCATATCAATCACATAGAAAGAAAATAGCATTTTAGAAAGTTCGCTTACTTACCTATGATTGCTATAATTTCATTCCTTCCATTCTTTTCCTTGCCTTTGCTTAGATAAACGAAAATAATATTTCATTTATTCACATTAACTTCACATACATAAATCTCTTAGGTTTTCCAACCCTCATAAATCCATTTGGACTAGCTTAACTCACTTGTCTTTCAAGTCGGGTATTCATACTTAGCACATAGCTTATATATATCAATCATCCTTGCTATCCCTAATTCTTTATTATACTCTTGCCTAACATATATATCAATTTGGATCATTTCTACAAAGGTTTCATATTTCTTTTTAATTTTTCCTCAAACTGTCCACATATGCAGAAATCAGGCGTACTGATTTCTCTAAATCTTGATTTATAATCAAATCAAGGTATTTAATTCAAAAATTTCTATCCTAAATCAATAAATACATTAATTAACTTTCATAAATATTTCATTATGAAATATTAATATTATATATTTATTTTAGCATTTTCACTGTGCTGGACAGTGTTGTGAGTTTAGGGTCAGCCCTAATCACGTGAATTATGGAGTATATTTATACCCATAAAAACCTAATATTTATTTTTCGTGTGATCTTTAATATGTCTTATATATCCTATAAAATTTTCAGCTGAAAATTAGTTGTATAAAAATTACTAAAAATCATTTGGTGCCGCTAATCCTGACACCAGTTCAACCCTATTTAAGTTAATTTTCTTAGATTTTTAATTTCCAACAGAATTACCTTTTTGAGTTGAAAATTTGGTCGTTACTTAATGATAATATAATGAGAATTTTAAAAAATTTACATGGTAAAAATTCTTATTTTACTATTTCTTTCATATTTTTGTTTATAATATCATATAACTTCCAGATTTGAAGTATAAAATCAAAATTAACATATACTTACTTGATTAATTTATAATCTCTCCTTTGAGCACTTGAAATTCTCTTCTTTTCTTCATGGTTTCTTCCCTTGTATTGTTTCAGCCACTGCCCCTTTGATTTTTATTTTTTTCTCTCCCAAACAGAAATCTGAAACGTCCACACTGCCTGCTTATATAGGCATTTATTTTTCAATTTTTCCTTTACAATTTGACCCAAAATAGAGGGTAAAGTTTTTCAAATTTATCCTATAGTTTAATCAAAAATTTTTAGCCACATAGTTAATCATTTAATATTATTTTCATATTTTTTTTCATAGCTATATCCAGCTTTTAAATAAAGTTGTCCACTAGGGTGGGGTCCACTTGCAGCAACTCTTTGCACGAATTTTCCACACAGTTTTACTTTAATTAATGGATAATTAACTATGCTAGGTAATAGCCTAACTAGGGGTCAACCTAGCATAATTAAAAAATTCACAAAAAGTCAAATCTCAGCCCTTTATCCTTGCTCCCTTTGCTGTCCATGCATTCAACGTCCATATGCCGCTGCCTTTTGCATTTTGTTTCCACAAAAATGCAGCTTTATTTGATGGTCATTTAATCACCCTAGTAATTATCTTTCATAGTTGTCCATTTAGCATTTAAAAAAATCCCAAAAAATCCAAAGATGACCGTCCACATCTCTCCCTTGCTCCAAATCTATCCACTTGATGATCATATCCTTATGCCTTGATTTTGACATATTTGGTCCAAATTTTTGACCCTATTTAATTACTCATTTATTTACCTTGATTCTCTAGTTGACCTAGGTGTGGATTTTATAATTAAAAAAATAAAAGTCCACTTTTTGGAGCTCATAGATGTCCACTCTATGCCTCCTCTATGCTTCTCCCTTAAGCTAGTCATTAGCTCCTTAATTTTCACATTAATGCAAGGGATATTTTCATGGATTTTGTTATTTTAGATAATTCATAAAATTCATGTGTTGTTATCTCCTTTTGACACCCCATTTATGCCATTAATTATTTAATTAATGACTTTGACTTTAACATAAATACAAACTATCTTTTTGGTGCACAAAAGTTAATGGTTCACATTCCTTTTTCGTGAAACTATAATCTCATCATCATTAGCTTGATCTGAATCTCTCATTGCATAGATCTCATAATCTTAACCTTTCATTTCAAATTTCATCTCAATCTGACTTTTCTAGCTCAAGTTATGACCATTTGAATTTTTGGATGATGATGATCAATTTTCATCCTAATTTCATCCTTATTTTCATAATACAATATTTTCATATGATTAATCATAAAATTATGTGCTTATCTTTCAATTTTCATCTTAATTCACCTTCCCGATGTCGAATTATGGATTTTTTAGCAAATGCCTCCTTTAATCCATAATTAACATTATAATCTCCATTAGTTAACCCATAATATATTAGATAATTATCTTCAATACAATCACATTTCCTAATCCTCATTACGCCTCTTTAATCACATTGACCCATATCGGCTTATATTCATCATTCATAATCATTTGCCCTAATTGTAATAAATCATCAATATTACAAAGAAAATTATTCATAATTCATCTAAATCAAACATGATGTTTTTATATATGCCAAATGCATATATGTAAGCCTTACTTGGGTCTGGATTCACATAGGGTAAATCTATGAGATCTAGACATTGATTTCACAAGCTACTCGAATGTCATGCTCCACAGATTGTGCTACCTCTCCATCCAAAACTACAAATTTTCGTCACTTGTCTAATAAAGATGCTTTTATGGTTAAATTTTTACATCGAATATTTACCAAAGGTAAAAAGGTGGATTTTTCGTTTTTCATTTTTTGGCAAAGAAATGTTTGGATTTGTGCATTGGTTGAAAGAATATGGACTTCCTGAATTTCTAAAAAAAGATTTTTATATCTATTCGAATCTTGTGAAGCACTTTTATTTTAACTTAGCATTGGAAGACACTACCTACACATCCTTCTTGAGAGAAATTGAAATTAGTTTTACAGAATAAGAGTTTGTTGGGTTCATGCTATTCCCATTTCATGCTACTAGTTTATATGAAAATATTGATTTTGAGAAGTCTATTTTCTATTTTACATAGAATGATTCATTAAGTCAACAACAATGCAATTTTACAAATAAGAAAATTTCCAAACTTGATTATAAATTGCTACACTTAGTTGTCACACATTGTTTTTGCATAAAGGAGAAGGATATGATATTGTTACATTTGATTATTTGGAATTAAGGTGGGCAATTGTGAATAACAAGCCCTATAACATTGCTAGTGTGATGTTATATTTTATGTTGTCACAGAAAAGAAGAGCAAATGGAAGTTTGCATTATGTCATGTATTTAATAAGGCTATTTTAGCATTTTAATATTGATTTGAAAAAAGAAGCATCCATCAAATCAACAAGCTATGATTTGATAAGTGAATCTGCACTCAAGCGTATATGATATACCCTTATTGGTGATGGTATGGTGAATGGGTCATGAATTTAAATGTTCATGCAATAGATAGTCAATCTTCTTCAAAATAATAAAAGATTTCTATTCGAAATGATGATCAGGATAATGGATTGGTCAAAGACAAGATGGACGGGTTCATTACTTGGGTGGTGATGGACATCATGGACATCAAGGTGGTCCTCATATAGATGATAATACTGAAGATGAGCCGAACCCATCTTTGCCTATCCAAAATAATGAAACAACAAGAGTAACTTCTTCTACTCAAATGCCATAAACCTATCTAGATATTATCCTCCAAGAAAAGAGCCTTATAAATTTCTAGTTCCACCACATTTGTGTGGATCCAAACCTTCCAAATTGAACGAAACCAAGGATCAATCATCCAAATTCTCTAACTATTCATCACCTCATACTCATTTGTCAGATTCTAATGATGAATAATGCTTAAATTTCATGCAGATGATTCTGGTTCATATGATGACAGACATGCAGAATGGCTTTTGATTGTGTTTTGGTGAACTTCAAATTTTTTCTATTTTTTGTTAGTAAACAAATAATATTGGCAGACATTTATATGATTTATTTTTGTCATAAATATAATATCATGCATATTATTACATTTAATTAGATTTATTCTGAAGTTTTGTATAACGACAAAGAGAAAGAAAAGACATAAATAATTGGAAGTATTAAAATAGCAGGATTTTTGATTAGAGAATTCATTATATTCTTAACATGCTACTTATGATTTGTCATCATCAAAAAGGGAGAGAATTGTTGAGTTATAGTGTTTTAATGATAGACAGGTTAAGAATTTAATTGTTGAAATGTGTTTGATTATATTTGGTTTGAGATCAATGGTTGTAATAAATTAGCATGGAATTGTGTGTTGTGAATTTATTGAGATTTTTCTGTAAAACTTCAGCAGTTTTGGTTTAAAACTTTAACAATTTAGGCTTGAAATTTCTACAATTTTAAGTTGAAACTTCAATAGTTTTGGGTTGAAATTTCAACAATTTTAAAAAGCAATCTAGGGATAGATAATAACGTGGCAAAATGGTTAGTTTATTATGATGAGTTGTCTTGGTTTGTTAAGTTGTTAGAAGTTATTAAGAAAAATTTTGATTAGTTGAAGATTTAGTAGAGAAAATCTCTAATGGTAGTTTTGGTTTGTTAAGTTGTTAGAAGTTTTTGAGAAAAATACGATTGGTTGAGAATTTGATGGAGAAAATCTCTCTTAGTAGTTTTAGATATTGAAAGCTATAAATAGAGAATGAATTCCACTTGTAAATTCAATTCAGATAAAATCATTTCAAAAGTGCGGATCTATCTCAAGGTGTTCTCTGTGATTCTCTATCTATCTATCAAAAGCAACATATTGAGGATTGTCATGACCAACCTACTAGAGTTTCATCTTTGTGCTTCTATATTGGTCAATTGGTTGTAAGCTTTATTTCATTTTTGTTTATTTTACCTTGAATTAGAGGCTGTCTAATTCAAGAGGAAAGCTTTCATTGTGATCTGTGAAAAGCTTCACTTGCCACTTAGAATCATTTGTGTAATCCATAAAATGATTGAGATTGTGTTGGTCTTGAGTTGATGGCAATTACCCAAGAGGGGAGGGGTGAATTGGATATTTAAAAATTTAAAACTTAAATTATTAACTTTACCCCAGTTTAGTTTAATTCCTTTCAATAAAACAAATGGAAAGCAATAAGATAATGAAAGCGAAAATGAAAAATAATAGACAAAATTTATAGTGGTTTAGGCAACCTTCCCTACTCCACTCTTCCAAGCTCACACTCTCTTGTGACTTGGGTTTCACTATGAATTTCGCGAATACAACTAGAGTCTCTACTCTCTTCTAGATTCTAGCTCTAGGGGGCATATACAACTAGAGCCTCTGCTCTCTACTAGATTTTAGCTCTAGGGGCCGTATACAACAAATAGCACAAGTAGGTGACGAGTTCCACTCCAATCACAACTCTACTTTGCTATAGCTTGGTTTGAAACTCCAAAATCAAACAAAACACCAAAAACCAAATAATAAGATGAAATAGAAAAAATTAACACTTTACGGATTTGTGTAGCAAGTTCCAACTCAAGGAAGAATCTGTAGAAGCAACGAATCATTTTTCGTTGAAGCAAACAACAACTTTGAAGCTTGTTCTTCCTTCGAAAGTGTATAAATCACTCAATTGTAGAGAAAAGTGGATTGAAACTCTTAGTAGCGCTTCTTTTGCCTTTTTAAGTTCTTACTTGTGTGTTTTCATGTTTGCTTGAGTATCTATATATAGAGGAGGGAGAATTTTCAACGTTGGAGAAGTGATTAGCTCATAATAAATATGCTAACATTCAAAAATTTGAACATTATTCCTCCAAGTCGCAGGTGGAGTCGACTTCGTGTGCGACTTTACCCAAGTCGCATGCTGGAGTCGACTTTGGGTGTGATTTCAGCTATTCTTCAATTTTCAAGTCTGTCCTCTAGGTCGACTTGGTCTGGGACTTGACCCCAAGTTGCAGGTGGAGTCGACTTCGGATTGCTTCAGCTTCCAAGTCTGTCTTTTAGGTCGACTTGGTCTGGAACTTGACCTTAAGTCGCAGGTGGAGTCGACTTCGGGTGTGACTTCGGATTGCTCCAGCTTCCAAGTCTGTCTTATAGGTCGACTTGGTCTGGAACTTGATCCCAAGTTGATTCTTGAGTCGACTTTGTTTGTGACTTGACCTTGTAACCTTTCCAAGTGAGTTTAAACTTCCTTGAGAAAAACTTAGGTTACTTTAATTTCTCCAACTTTAAATGCTCTTCCTTTGTTTTACATTCCTTGGAACATTGTATGATTATTTATCTCAAAAATCTCAGATTCCATATCTTAAATTTTAGAGTACTTGAGTCTTGGAATGCATGGAATTTGTCCAAGTATGTATTTATGATCTAACATGATGGATTCATGCAACCTTACTTGCTTTAGACTTGTTTTGATCTTCATTTAATCCAAGTCGAATATTTGAATCAACTTGGTCTTCAACTTGACTCAAGTCTGATCCTTAAGTCGACTTGGCCTTCGATTTGGCTTCTGAAATTCTACACTGTCAACCAGAAGTCGATTCTGGAGTCGGCTTGGCCTGCGACTTCGCCCAAGTAGCAAGTGGAGTCGACTTCGTCTGCGACTTCGACATACTTGGTTCCCAATTTCAACGCTAGATAGAAAATTGCACTTGAAGTCGCTTTTGGAGTCGACTTGGAGATCGACTTCGCCTAAGTCGATGTCTGAGTCAACTTTGGAGATTGACTTGATTTGTCATAGTTTGTATTTTTAATTCTTACATCTTTAAACAATACACAAATCATATTAGTAGCTAAAACTCACTCAAATTGTATTGTTAACCATCAAAACATATGCTTTGGATATTTTGTGTTTGATTTTAACTATTATTTCTAACAGATTGTACCACTGCAACTTGAGTTCTAAGTTGACAAGTGGAAACCTGAATCAAGGCGTTGACTTAGAGAGCGTAGTATGTGCGTTAACCAAACTACTATAATTTATGGTGTCATTTTTGGATTTTTTTTCTATAGTGTGTGGAATCTATCATGTTCTTTTTTGGATCTTTCTTTATGCTTTTATCCCCTTTTTTATTAGTTTCATACGGGCCTAACACTATAGATGACACTATGTATAATATATAAATTAGATTTTCCATAAGCATCAAAATATTAAAAATAGGAGTTCTGTAGAAAATAGGTTTTATAAAAGCATTCTCAAGAGACATTTCCTAAATCAAATGCTTACTGATCTTTTCAGACTAATATGAAATGTGGTAATTTTAAGTCGGTCCAAAAACATAATTTTTTTTTATAAACATATTGATTTAGTTATATTTAATCTATAAATTTAGTTTTACCATTTAAAATGATGTAAATACCTTTGCACACCTTTGTACTTAAAGATTCAAAATAAATATACATATGCATATCCAAAAATAGTAAGACAATTTATCAATAAAATATAAGTAAATTAACATGTTTATAAAAAAAATTTCAAAAAATAAAAAAATGTGTTTTTCAATTGGTTCAGTGCTCAAATTAAATTTCACATTGAAGAAGTGGCGTGGTCGTTAGTACACTACTGATGTGTCTTACACCATGTATTCCAACAAAGGAACGGAATTTAATAGAGATGGTAGACACATTTTGACAAGGGGGCCCAACCCATGGGAATCTGTCCAAGTGAGGAAAAAAAAAGGAAGTAGGGATATTGTAGTAATTTTCTTGTTTGAGTGCATTCGTTTGAAAACTTATGTTTGGTTTTTTGATAAAATTTGTATTATATATATATACAAAATCTCAACATATTCCATTCATTTACTGAATCAACCACTGAAACATATGTTGACATAAATTTTCATTATTTGAAATTTTTAAAAAATACTTATGTAGAAAAATTATTTTTTAATAAGATTACATTATAATTGGTAAAATCGAAAAATATATTTTACATAAGGAGTTATGTTATATCATTTAAAGTTTATGTAATTAAGGTACTCTAAAAAATAATAGTTTCAATATTTATTTCTATTTTTTGAAACTTTAATAAGATTTTTTAGTTTTCGAATATAATAGAATATAACGATATCTAAACAAATTTAACTTTTGATATTAATAAGTTAATTTTAATTCAACACCTGTAATATGATCATAAGCCCCTTATAAAGTCATTTATACCTTAATTACAGAATTTTAAACCCATATAATATGATAATAAAATTCACCTTAATCTAATGGCATCTATCAGCATCTAATTGTATTTAATAACATCTAATAGCATCTAATGATATCTAACTGAATCTAACTTTTAATATTAATAAGTTAATCTTAATTTAACACATATAAGATGATCCTAAGCCCCTTATAAGATCATTTATACCTTAATTACAAAATTTAAAACCCAGATAATAAGATTTAAGGAAATCCACCTTAATCTAATGACATTTAACAACATTTAACTGCATCTAACAACATCTAACGACATCTAATAGCATTTTACCGGATTTAACGACATATAATAGCATCTAATGGCACCTAACCGAATTTAACTTTTGATATTAATAAGTTAATCCTAATTTAACACCTATAATATGATCCTAAGCCCCTTATAAGGTTATTTATGCCTTAATTACATAATTTAAAACTCAGATAATAGGATTTAATGAAATCTACCTTAATTTAATGACATCTAACAGCATCAAACGACATTTAACAATATCTAACAAGATCTAACGACATCTAACGGTATCTAACGGCATCTCATCGAATCTAAATTTTAATATTAATAAGTTAATCCAAATTTAACACCTATAATATGATCCTAAGCCCTTTATAAGGCATTTATACCTTAACTACAGAATTTAAAGCCCAGATAATAGGATTTAACGAAATTCACCTTAATTTAATGACATCTAACAGCATCTAACGATATTTAACAACATCTAACCAGATCTAATGACATCAAACAGTATCTAACGGCATCTCATCGAATCCAAATTTTGATATTAATAAGTTAATTCTAATTTAACACTTATAATATGATCCTAAGCCCCTTATAAGGTCATTTATACCTTAATTATAGAATTTAAAACCTAGATAATAGAATTTAATGAAATTTACCTTAATCTAATAACATCTAACAATATTTAGCATCATGTAACCAGATCTAATATCTAATAGCATCTAACGGCATCTAATCGAATCCAACTTTTGATATTAATAAGTTAATTCTAATTTAACACCTGTAATATAATCTTAAGCCCCTTATAAGGTTATTTATACTTTAATTACAGAATTTAAAGCCTAGATAATAGGATTTAACGAAATCCACCTTAATCTAATGATGTCTAACAACATCTAACTGCTAATAACATCTAACAACACTAACGATATCTAACGACACTTAACAACATCTACGGTATCTGACCGAACCTAACTTTTGATATTAATAAGTAAGTCCTAATTTAATACCTGTAATATGATCTTAAGCCTCTTATAAGGTCATTTATACCTTAATTACATAATTTAAAATTCAAATAATAGAATTTAATAAAATCTACCTTAATCTAACAGCATCTAACAACATCTAATGATATCTAACTAGATCTAATGACATCTAACAATATCTAACGATATCTAATTGAATCTAACTTTTGATATTAATAAGTTAATCTTACTTTAACACCCCTAATATGATTTGAATTCCCTTATAAGGTCATTTATACCTTAATTATAGAATTTACAATCCAGCTAATAGGATTTAATAAAATTCACCTTAATCTAATAGCGTCCAACAGCATCTAATTATATTTAACAGTATCTAATCGGATCTAATAAGATCTAATAACATCTAATGACATCTAACTGAATTTAACTTTTGATATTAATAAGTTAATCATAATTTAACACCTGTAATATGATCCTAAGCCCTTATAAGGTCATTTAATTCCTTAATTGCATAATTCAAAAAATGCCTTCTAATAGCGGTCGTTCATGCACCATTTATAATAAATTTTGTTATTTTTCTTAAATTTTCAAAAATTTAATATGTATATTGTTTCTAAAATTTTAAATATATGTATATAGTTTATAAACTTTTAAATACAAGTGATTTCTTGAATTCTAAGTAATAAATAATAAAAATTCTTGAATGATAAATAACATATTTAAATATATAGTCTATTTGTATACGATTTAATTTCCAATATTCTGCAAATTTTTAATAAAGATTTTCCACATGAATCAACTCAATGATTACCTATTTTAACTAACCATTTTAATTTTGATAATTATTATTTTAGTTTAAATTTTTTTGATTATTTCTCAATTTTTCCCATACTTGCTGAAATAAGAGACACATTTTCTTTTAATTTTTGTTTATGATAAAATTAAGGTTTTTAAGTCTAAAATTTCTATCATACACAATAACTATATAAATTAATCAAAAAAATATTTTTCAGCAAAATATTAATTATTTATATTTATTTATGTACTTTTATTCTACTAGACAGGGGTATGAGTTTGGGCATGGTTTAAATTACATTAATTATTACTTATATTTATATCACTCAAAAATTAATTTTTATTTTTTCTAATATTCAGTATATATTCTATATCATATAAAATTTTTAGCCTTAAATGTTTTATAAAAATTATTAAAAATTAATTAGTGTAGTTGATCCTGACCATCGTTCAACCTTGTCCACACTAAACTTCTAGGATTTTTAATTTCTAATATAATAAATATTTTAAGATAAAAATTTTGTCATTCTTTAATATAATATAAAGTCTCATTAATAAAATTTTTATACTAAAATTCACTCATTTACTATTTCTTTTATATTTTTCATTTCGGTTCTAGATCTACTGCATGGGTGGTGTCAAGTAAGTTATAACCTCTTATAATTTTTAATTTCAATCACTAATCACAGTTCTAATCATAGGTTTGACTCATCTTTCATTAAAAGTATTATATATAACACTATAATTAAGATAATAATTAATTTAAATAAAATAAAATAAAATTATAAATAAATATGTGACTATAATTAGATTTAATAATATAAACATATAAAAATAATTTTTAATTACCTTTAAATAAAAATATCTAAACTATGTAATAATAAAAATTAAAATCTATAAATATTCTTCCACAAAAAGTGTATTATGTAAACCTCTCTTTTACCAAATATTTTGGGCCCACTTCTACAAAACATCTCTATTATATAATCTTGATCTTGATAGTTTATAAAAAATCTACTCCAATTATTATATTTAATACCATTCATATTATCCTAGAAATCCTTTTATTTCTTTAGGTAATTTTTATGTAAACTTTGTATTAAATAATTAAAAATTAAATAAATATAAAGCTATAATAAAATAATAATTAATTTAATTTGAATTAAATAAAAATTTAAATATATAAAACTATAATAATTAGTATGTATGGATTTTTGGAAATACGACTATAATAAATGATCAACAAAACAAAAATTAGTATTTTTAATTAAGTTTGTGTCGAGATGTTTGGATTGCAACTTACACTTGTCTCCTTGGAGTTAGCAAGTAAGACACTCTAAATTAAAGAAATTGAATAAAAATAAATATTAAATTAAAATTTTAATTTTATTTTAAAAATAATATATATTAAATTATTTTAGTAATAAAAATTATAATTCTCATGCTCTTTTATTGTAAATTTGTGTGAATTAAAATATAAATTATTAAATCAAAATATAAATATTAATTTGAATTAAATTAAATATCAAATTATTTATATTAAACTATTTTGTAAACTTCATGGGTGTAAATATGCACAAACTTGTGGGATTACTCATCTCTCCTATAGTGTTAAATGCACCTAGTCATTGTTGTGTTAATAAATTATATTTAGAATATACATTATATCTTTGACATTCATGTAGTTTATTCAAAAAATAGAAGATATTAATTATTTAATTTTATCTTAAAAATAAAGTATAAATTATTATTTTCATTTTAAATATACAAAATATAAATACCTTATGCGAAGTTAATGGAAATAATTATTTTGATTAATTTAGTGCTTTAAATTTGTAAAGATCCATACCGTTCACACATTCCCCCATTTAATCAAAATAATTTTTGAATATTTTAGGTTTAAACGAAATAATGTTTGCTGCCTCCGTACCCTCATGCCTAAAATTTTTGATCGATCAAAAATGCCCTTTTTAATCCCAACCATCGGAGAGATTTAAATATACTAAATGAATACATGACTTTTTTGGACTAGTTTAATAATTAAGTATTTTTGGATGTTATTAATTTTATGTCCCAAAACCATAATTTAAATTGTCCAAAAACTTAGATTGGTACAAAATATTTAATTTAAATGATTATTTAATTAGTATACCAAAATTAATAATTAAGTATAATACTAGAAATAAATATTAATTATAATTAAAATAAAAATTAAATCAATTTATTATAAATGTAATAAATTTATTATGTTGATTTATTTTGCAAACCTAGTAAGCTAAGTCTTCTATAACTCGTAGAGTTCACTCATCTCTCCCATTGCTTGTTATAATTTAAAATTTAAAATAAATATTAATTTAAGTCAAATTAAAATAAAAAGATCAAATTAGATTTATAAATTGGTTACAAATGGATGTGTATGATTAGATTTTTTTTAACTTAAGATACACAAACATATGGTTAGATTTTTCTAACATGAAGAATGCATGTTGGAGGGTTACTTTTTTTTTAAAAAAAAAACAACTTTGATTTTAAGCAAAAAGTAGTGAGAGTATCCAAAAATAATCTATGAAAACAGGGGAAGTGTAGTGAATTTGATTTTCTTTTCATTTTAGAATGGGATCAATTTCTTTATTTAAAAAATTCATCCTAATCTATTTCACAGCAATAACCCTCCGTGTTAGATTTGTAAACCTTCATAAACTTAAGGGTCAAATTAACTAAAATTTAAACCTCAATTTCGTTAAGTTAATCATTTCACCCATTTAATTTTAAAATTTTCATCTTACGAAGATTTTATATGAAAACTTTTTGATAACTATATTTTATATAAAACCTTTCAATTGAATACATTTGTCAATTGAATAATTGGACATCTATAAAAATCTAACAAATTCTAGTGATATAAAAGATTTATTTTTACAAATTGATTTTATAGAAGATTAAATAAAAAATTACATCATATTGTAGTTATTTTATATAGTTTTCACATCATTTTACAATAAATTACATTGAAATTGAGGTTTTGATACAATAATTAGTGATATTTATATTTTTTTCACAAATTTTATATTTACATAATTTGGTGGATTCTATTAGATTATTAAAATTTTTTTGTAAAATTGTTTTGAATGCTTTATATTGCAAATAATAATATGCATGTGCATGAATTGAGGTGGTCCAGCAAATTTTACTCCTCTCCTCCAAAGCTTGCTCATGGTTGCCGGCTTCCATGGAAGAAAACCCATCGTCAGTTTTCCTTCCTTCAAAGCCACCTAAATCGAGGGAAAAGAGAACTCCGCAGACAGATTTTTCTGGCTACATTCATCTCCTTCAATTCTGAGTAGCAAGCAACCATGAAAAGTTCATCTCGGGCGACCCATATCTTTTCAGATCCAGCCATCTGAGCCATTAGATTGCTTATCAGATCTGGTCAATCAAAAGCGAGTGGAAATCCCCTATATTCGACAGTCATCATAGCCGTTACTTCCTCCGCTCACTGTGAATAATTTGCTATAGATTGATGAGGCGTATAAGGAGGTGTTGTGTATTGAATTGAAGCTACTTTCTCAGAATCTCTCCTTAGGAGGAGGTGCAGGAGAGGTGGGAGAAAAAACTAAAAGAGAAAAAGGGGGAGATGAGGGTGTCGACAAAGAGGGGGAGAGAGGTGGCGTAGGAGAGACAGGAGGATGGAACCGAGCTAGGGCAGAGGGGTAAATGCTTGCGCATGTGAGAGAGCAATTTCGACACCCCTTGTCAATTATTCAAAATACTGAAATTGTCCTTTTGAATCCAGACCGTCAAATAAAAATGAACGGTGGATGGTGAGCTTACTACAAGAGAATTATAGGACAAGCTTCCCATGGGTTTGGGCTCTTTTGACAAGTTGCATTGAGAATTTCTATTCTCTCTCTTTCAAAGAAGACAATGCTGACACCAACCGACCAGTGCTCGGTTGGTCACCGGCTGCTTGTCAGGAGTGTTCGCAAGCGCTGGTGCTGGATTTGAATCCCGTTTTGGGATTTCGGCCAAAAAATGGGTAGTGGGAGCAATGGTCTCCCGGTTGGTCATTGGAAGCTATGTCTTCCTAATTCTTTAGTGGAGCTGTGTTTTCATATTTCTTTGAGAGAGTTGTGGGTATCTCCAGATTTGCATGAATGTCTCATATCTTCAGTCTAATACGTGTTAAGATGTATGTAAATATATACCATAAAAAAAAAGAAGACAATGCTGACTAATGGACTACCGCATGTGTTATCAATTCCTTTTTAATGGTCGGTGCCAATGTGCCATTCCATGCATGTGTGAAGTACTAAAATTAAGATATTAATTAGAATTCAGAACTCGAAATTTGGGGAATTTCTGTCTTGTTGTCATCACTCAGCGGAAGTGGAAAGAGAGAATTTCTCGAAATTATTGGCGAAGAACGGAATTTAAGGTCTAAAATTGTTGGCACGCATAGAACAGCTGGCTCCGATTCCATTAATTTCTGGAAATAGCTAGCTAGCTATCCACATCTCATTAACTTGCCGGATGAGTCTCTGTCGCTCCGAAGAAGATCGATCCTGATTCGCAAATTGCATGCGTATATAATAATTGCATCCACCTTCACATCAATAAATAAATAATTGCACCCACTTTGGCAAGGAGATTGTTAAGACCACATGTCACATTCATTCCCTACGAAAAATATCAACCAGCGAGCCAATAATTATTGATTTATTTACCTTCTATTTCATTATCATACATCTCAAATCTTTTCAAGGACATTTTTATAAAATGTAGATTTAACTCTGCATTTATAGTAGACATTGTTCCTGAAATGAAAGGCATAACTATCCACAGGGATGGAACTCGAATAACCTCGCATGTAGTTGAGAACTTTTCTTAGTTGGACGGAGCCGCAAGAAATTTATTTAATTAATAATGCAAAAATA
>JAXCLR010000081.1:35414707-35430042 GCA_035584095.1 Annona squamosa | reverse complement strand
TGATTTCCGACCGGTCAAAAAATATATATATTTTTATTTTTTTTGAAAAATATTTTTATAAACACGTTAATCTAGTTATATTTAATCTATAAACCAAGTTTTACCTTTTTTGGATATGTATATATATTTATTTTGGATTTTTAAAAACAGGGGTATTTAAGTCATTTTAAAATGACTTAAATACCCCTGTTTTTAAAAATCCAAAATAAATATATATACATATCCAAAAAAGGTAAAACTTGGTTTATAGATTAAATATAACTAGATTAACGTGTTTATAAAAATATTTTTCAAAAAAAATAAAAATATATATATTTTTTGACCGGTCGGAAATCATCGGTCCTCATACTTAGGCACAAGGCGTAGCAGACCGTAGCAAATCGCACAGCTTTAAAGAGGCGCTTCTAGGCGCGCGCCTTCCATACAGGCTCCAAGCACGCGCCTGTGGGCCTTCCTAAAATAAGCACTCAGTTACTTTTTAAATATTAAAGAAGAAAACATCCCCTGCAATGCATGCCTACAGCTGTCGAAGCAACCTGCTGTTTTAGCCCAGGTATCCAGCTAAAAGTAAAAAGGTGGGAAATGGCTCTCCCGCTAAAACTAAAAGGGGGGAAATTGTTGCTTGTCGTCCAAATGGACATTAGCAGAAGAGAGAAAAGAGAGCTTCCGAATGGTAATTGCAATTTCATCATGCCAACAGTATTTATTTCCTTTTCTACTTCTCTCTTCTTTGTTGGCATCGTGGCATTAGTTTTCTTCTTTTTCTAATCTTTTAGGAAAAATTCTTCGTATACTCACAACATTTTAAAAATTCGTCCCATACCTACAACATTTTACGCCTAATTTTTATCATGCCCACCTCGTCATGCTCAACCAAAAATGGACATTAAGTACTTATTGACAAGTCGATTTTACTCTTACACTGTCTTGTCCATTCCACCATTGATGAACTCATTGATGAGGTTGACGAGCTCAATATCAGTGAAGGTGCGATTTTAGGCCATTAATCAAACCCTTAGGTTGGATTTACCTTTATGGTCATTGTTTGTGGGTAATGTTTTTATGTCTTCATTGAAAAAGACGATAGGCGAGCACAGAAGGTGATGCCTTCTTCTATTTTGCTTTTTGCTTGCAAGGGGAAAAAATGGCTAGAAAATCCAACAAAGGAAGAAACAGAGGGAATGAACATTTGTTAGCAAGGAGAGAGAGAGAGAGAGAGAGAGAGAGAGAGAGAGAATTTCATAGTAGATTGGATTTTGGGTTGGGTATAAAGTTGGAGGATTTGAGGAAAAATGGATGGAAATTTTGGTAAGCAATTTTCTTTCCCATCTTCTATGTTTTTCTTATCTATTACATTTATTTGATACATCGTGATGGTATGGAAAAAATTTAGTACGAAATTAAGATATTAGGGTTAGAAATTTTAAACCTAATAGAGTGGAGGAATGACATTTTTCCATGAATGAAATATAAGCATGAAAGGTAGATGGATAATTTCATGATGATATTTTTGTGATTAAATATAGTTATTATTCTAAATATTTGAGGTAATACAAAAGATGGGTTCGTCAAGATAGACGGTTAGTATTAAACTTTGCTAAATTCGAGAGATGAGCAAAGGTATATTATTATTGTTGGAATTACAATTTCGCTATTTATTATTAAAATTTTCTAGTGTTTACATAAGCTAAAATTAAATTGTATTTTGATGGCACGATTTTAGCAAGAGAATTTTCAATTATAGTATTAATATGGAAATGAAAAATGCTTGTGGTTTATTTAATTATTTATGTCATATACTAGATTGAGAAATCAAGTTTATTATTTATAGAAGATTTATTAATAAAGTGTTATACTTGCTTTAATGATCAAGGATGGACAGTTTGAGTTTTGATATTGGAATTCAAGAAGAAAGATTTTGATTTACAGAGACAAGGTAAATATGATTTTTTTCACTTTTATTTAGATGTTGATGGATGTTTATTTTTGGACATGAATGTTTTATGATGACTTGGATGTTTTGTTTAAGATTTTTATGAAAAGTCCTTTCTTGAGATGTATGATTTTCTTGATTTAATTATTTAATTGAGTTGAGGAGTATGAAAATTTTGATTGAGTTGATTATTGATTTATAAACTGTTCAAAGTATGAGTTTAATGGACATGTTTTAAAAAATGGGCATTTGAGCATGGACATGATGTATGAATGCCTTGTTTCATGTTGAGCATGATATATGATGATTCTTTAGTCGAGTCGAAGAATACGAGGAGTTACGGTATACTGCGGTATAGCCGTGTATGATGTTTGATGAGGATGAGTCTACCTAGTGTGTTAGTTGACATGAATGTAATGTCGATAATGAGTATTTTACATTGCGTGGGCATTTAGATCATGGTTGCTTAGAGGAGCATAATATGAATGAGCATATGAACTTTAGAGACTTTGATATTTGAATTATTTCATGAGAATGATGTTATTTATTTTAATATTTGAGTTTTACTCTTATCCTACTTACTGAGTTAGCCTGGACTAATGATTTCTTATGTTGATTTTTTAGATTGGAGGATTGAGATCAAAGAACATTTTACTTGATGCATAGATGGGGAAGGACTACTTTCATAAATATTCAATTTTGATAGAGTTAATGCATGGTTAATAATGATGGTAGTTTGGAGAAGAATGAGAACAATTTATTTTATTTATGCAAAGAAATAACGACAGTTAAAGAGTTTCTAATGGATATTTGGTAGGTTGATGTATATTTTTATTAATATCCGAGAGATGTAATATTTTTCCTTAGTATAAATGAGTTATATTGTGTGGACTTCTCGTAAAATTTATTTTATTATGGAGCTAATATGTGGTTGTTTATGTAGATGAATTATACAAGATTTAGATAAATTTATTTTATTGAGCTTTTATATACTTTCATATATGAATTAATATGGATAGTATGATGTGAGAATGTTTGTACAGGGTGATTCTAGCTAACCCCTCAACCTCATGATTATGGGGAAATGCTGCCGGATTTTTAGGAAAATTCCACAACTGCTAGCTATGTAGTAAGGTTAGTCTTCAAGGCGTGACGAAATGGTATCAGAGCATAGGTTAAGGTGAAAGCTTTAGGGTTTTCATATTAATGAGGAAAATGGGCCGCAATAACCTTGATTGTGTGATGGAACAAAAGTGGTAGCTAGAAAGAGTTATTAGATTGGAATTGCAAGGAGAATGCATTATTAGATTTGTTGAGTTAAATAAGTTTAGTTAATGAATTTCGTTTAGCAAGATATTAATAGATGGAAAATTTTAATTGTTGATTTAAATTGATAAAGATGATTCTTTGTTTAGCTAGATGGAGAAAGATCTTTATTTAGTAGCATATGGGTTTTTATTTATTTCTAGTTTTGGTTTTGAAGTTTTAATATGGTGTCAATATTGATATGTGTTCTCGATGATGCTTAGTAGCAAGTTGAAACTATGAATTTGTGATATAAATTGTTAGTATGCATTTGATGCAGAGATAATTTTTATTTAATAAGAATTCTTCATCACTTGAGTTAAGGAGAATGAATAGTTAGGGGAAGAATAGTTCACATTCAAAGGAGATTGAGGGAAAAATATGTTTAAAATAGCAGAGTGGGCAAGAAGAGGTGGATGATCTCGTCGTGAAAGGAAGGCAAGAAGTTCTTGCACTTTAAGCCATTTTATGAGCATTGAACTATTAAAATAAGGTGAAGATCTTGAGATAGGTGAAGATTTGAACATAATGGAGGTAATAAGTTCCTTCTTTTGCTTTTGGTTTTGGTTGAAGTAAGATGATTTTCGTTCGACGTAATTTTGCTTATCTAAATTGATAATTATTTCATATGTTGCTAATTGATATAAATGTCAAAAAGTAGTCACTCTTCATGCTATGTAAATAGTCTTATTATATATATTTTTTAAAAGTTTTGATGCAATGTTTTGTTGTATTTTTATATGGTTCAAATCTGAATAGAGTGATAAGATGTTATACCACCCAAGCAAAGTTAAGAGGGTGTTTTATTCATTGTGATACTTTCCAATGTTATGGAGGTAGGTGGTAAAATGAGTATTATGTAATATTAAGTATATATGTGGAGTGCTAGTTTTGGAGTATCATAATATTCGGGTAACAATATTTTATTATAAAGATGATTTTGGCCAGTGACGTCTAGGGGTAGTTTTTGGATTGTAGTTTAATTGGTAATTTAAAAAGGGGTCTATAATATATTTAAATGTTTGTAAGTTTGGATATAAAGCATGTCTGTTAAATGCAGTAAATATGTTGATGACTTTTTAATATAAGCTTTAATGAAACTATTCAAGGTTTGATTATAGAGGAAAAAATTTTAGAAGGAAAGTTTAGTTCATAGATGTGAGGTAAGTAGGATTTGAATTGAGTTTTGAGAATTTATGCTTTCCTGTGTGTGTTAAGCCATGCCTATGGATTTGATGTTCATTTGATGGATTTTAGTTTCAATAGACTTGAAATTTATTTGATATTGAGCATGTTTAAATGATTTGTACAAATATTTCAATTTATGATTTTGATTTGTATTCAAGAATGTATGATTTAGCATGCCATGAGCATAATGTTTGAATGATGAGATTACATGAGAAAGATGGCTTAATGTGGATGAGATGATTAAGGGCTAACATGGATGTGATGAGAGTAATTTTGATCTATGGACCACTGAATTAAAGAGAAAGTAAAGTTAAATAGTTAAATGTATGAATATGAGCAATTGCATTACTATATGAGCATAAACATTGACATGTTAAATGTTATGAAAGTTTTGATATTTTGATTAGTCGGTTTGAGTTTATTTTCAAATAAGTATGAGGTTCGTGGTTAAGTATTGACTCAGTTGATTGAGTACAAATACCAATGGTATTTAGTATATTGTTGTTCTATTAATATATTGGGAATTTCATGGAAAACCCTATAAATGAGATATTAGATATGATTTTGTATGAGATTATGATGCATTAGCAGGAATCTCATTCATTTTAAATGAGTTTGATTTAATTTTCATATATTTCCTATAAGGCATTTAATGAAATGTCTAAATGAGGCCTAATGTGTTGAAACAATGTATGAATGGATGTTTAAAACTTTAATGATGAAAATAATATGTTAAAAATGCTTTGGGGCAGATGTGATGAAATATAACTTATGATGGGCTGGATGAATGTAAGTTGTATTAATCAAAAAGAGAGTTTGAACCTATGCTTGCAAATAAAACTTCAAGTAAGGAGGGTACGTTTTAATACTCAAAACTTTTCTTTCTGTTGTTGTATTCAATTATTGGAGTATGAGTTGATTTTTTTTACCAACTATTTAGATTACTATTACACATGAGATTATTTAGGTTCTAATTGATATTCATAAAAAAATGATTGTTTGCTTTTATTATGAAATAAACGGTATAAATCATGTTAGTTCCCTGAAACTATTTTATGCTTAGAATATATTGAGAATTGATGATATTTTACTAGTATTTGAAATGACAGATGTTATATCATGTGTAAATTAAATTTCAAGGATGAAATTTTATAAGGTGGGCAGAATTTGAAACCTCACATATATATATATATATACGTTTTTTTTGATAAAATATATATACGTTTTTTAAGTATAGGGACAATTTAAAAAAGGCCTATATCAGAAGGATTGATCTAAAAATATCAGAGAAACTCTTCAAATGCCCAAAAAAATCTAGTAGCATTTCAAGGAAAGGGAAAAAATCAGTAGAAGGAAAAAAGGGCGCTGGAAAAAGAAAAGAGTTGGATTTTTCATGGTAGAGTTGGATTTTTGGGTTGGGTTTAAAGTTGGAGGATTTGGGAAAAAGTAGTTGGAAATTTTGGTAACCAATTTTCTTTCCCATCTTCTTTGTTTTCTTATCTATTGCATTTATTTAAGATATCATGTGGTATGAAAGAAATTTAGTATAAAACTATGATGCTAGGGTTAGGAATTTTAAACCTAATAGAGTAGAGGAATGAAATTTTTACATGGATATGAAATATAAGCATGAAACGTAGATGGATAATTTTATGATGATATTTTTGTAATGAAATATAATTATTATTCTAAATATTTGAGGTAATACAAAAGATGGGTGCATTTGGATAGATCGTTAGTATTTAACTTTGCTAAATTTGAGATGTGATATTATTGTTGGAATTACAATTTTGTTATTTACTATTAAATTTTGCTAGTGTTTAGATAAGATAAATTAAATTGTATTTTGATGGCACATTTAGCAAGAGAATTTTCAATTATGGTATTAATATGTAAGTGAAAAAAAGCTTGTGGCTTATTTAATTATTTATTTCATATATTAGAGTGAGAAATCAAGTTTATTATTTATAGAAGATTTATTGATAAAGTATTATACTTGCTTTAATGATCAAGGGTGGATAGTTTGAGTTTTGATATTGGAATCCGAGAAGAAAGAGTTTGATTTATAGAGACAAGGTAAGTAGAATTTTTTTCATTGTTATGTGGATGTTGATGAATGTTTATACTGGGCATGGATATTTTGTGATGACTTGGATGTTTTGTTTGAGATTTTTATGAAAAGCCCTTTTTTGAGATGTATGATTTTCTTGGTTTAATTATTTAATTGAGTTGAGGAGTATGAAAATTTTAATCGAGTTATGATGGATTTATAAACTTTTCAAAGTATGAGTTTAATGGAGATGTTTTTAAAAAAATGAGCATATGAGCACAGAAATGACGTATGAGTGCATTGTTGCATGTTGAGCATGATATATGATGATTATTTAGGCGAGCCTGAGAATAAGAGGAGTTATGGTATACTGCGGTATAGCTGTGTGAGATATTTCATGATGATGAGTCTACCTGATGCACTGGGTGACATAGATGTAATGTTGATAATGAGTATTTTACATTGCATGGGCATTTAGAGCACGGTTGCTTGGACAAGCATAACATGAATCAGTATATGAACTTTAGAGACTTTGATATTTGAGTTATTTGAGAGAATGATGTTATTTATTTTAATATTTGACTTTTACCATTATCCTACTCACTAAGTTGGCCCGGACTTATGATTTCTTATGTTAATTTTTTAGATTGGAGGATTGAGATCAAAAAACGTTTTACTTGATACATAAATGAGGAAGGACTACTTTTAGAAATATGCAATTTTGATAGAGTTGATGCGTTGTTAATAATGACGGTAGTTTGGAGGAGAATGAGAAAACTTATTTTTTTTTATTAAATGTAGTGACGACAGTTAAAGCATTTCTAATGGATGTTTAGCAGGTTGATATATATTTTTATTAATAGCTAAGATATGTAATTATTGGTTTACTAATTTTCCCTCAGCAGAAATGAATTATATGGTGGGAACTTCTTGTAAAATTTATTTTATTATGGAGCTACTATGTGGTTGTTTATGTGGATGTATTAAAGGAGATGTGATACCCAGACTAAAGTAAGATTTATTTATATGCACTTGACATATAAATATGGGTCATGAATAATTTAAAAGAATTATGAATATTTTCATTTCAATATTGACGATTAATTGCAATTAGGGCAAGTGATTATGAATAATGTTTATAAGATGATATGGGTGAAGGGGATTAAAAAGGCTAAATGAGAATTAAGAAATTTTTATACATTGAGGATAATTACCTCACATATTATGGTTTAATTAATGGAGATTATGATGCTAATTACGGAGTTAATGTAGCAAATGCTAAAAAATACGTAACTCGACGCCAGAAAGGCAAATTAAGATGAAAATTGAAATGTAAGCACATAATTTTATGCTTAATCTTATGAAAATGATGGATTATGAAAATAAGGATGAAATTAAGGTGAAAAATTGATCATCACCGTCCAAAAATTCAAATAGTCATAACTTGAGCTAGAACAGTTGGATTGAGATGAAATTTAAAATGGATGGTTAAAATTATGAGATTAAGGTTATGAAACGGTTTGATCAAGCTAATAATTCTAATATTAAGGGTGCATGAAATTGGGATCAACTCTTTTAACTTTTGCACCAAAAAGTGATTAGCATTTATGTTAAAGTTGAATAAAATAATTAAATAAATAAAGCAAAAAATGAGGTGTCGAAAGGAGGTCAATTGCAGGGTACTTTATTGATTATTGAAAATAGGAAAATCCCTGCAATTATCTCATGATTAAATTCAGAATTAAAAGGCTAATGCATTAGCATAGGGGAGAGTAGCTTACATAGCAAGCTTGGATGTCCAAACCAGCCCCTAAAGTGGATTTTTGTGAAATATTTTTTAATAAAATATATGCCCAAAGTCAAATATGGGTTAAGGGGATTAAATGTGCATTAAATTGGAGTGGAAATTCGTGGCTAAAGGCATCAAATCTGCACCGTAGAGATGTGATCAATTAATGGACAGCAATGGAGCATGGGAAAGAGGTGCACGGTCAAGCAGCTTTTGGAATTTTTAATAATTTTTCAATAGCTAAATTGACCCCTAATTAAGCTAGTTACCTAGGGTAGTTAATTAGCCATTAATTAAAGTAAAATGGTGTGGAAAAATCGTGCAAAGAGCTGCTACAAGTAGACCCCACCCAAGTGGACAGCTTTATTTAAAAGTTGGATATGGCTGTGAAAACAAATCTGAAAAAAATCAAATAATTAAATATGTGGCTGAAACTTTTTGAGTAAATTAAAGGGTAAATTTTCAAAACTTTACCCTCCATTTTGGTCAAAATTGTAAAGGATAAATTGAAAAATAAATGCCTATATAAGCAGGCAGAGTGGACGTTCCAGATTTTTGTTTGAGAGAGGAAAAAAATAAAAATCAAAGGGTTAGTAGTAGCTGGAATGATCTAAGGGAAGAAACCATGAGGAAAATAATATTATTTCAAATGCTCAAAAGATGTATTACCAATTAATCAAGTAAGTATACGTTAATTTTGATTTTATACTTCAAATCTGGAAGTTATATGAAGTTATAAGCCAAAATATGAAAGAAATAGTAAACGAAGGATTTTTACCATGAAAATTTGTTTACAAGCTCATTATATGATAATTAAGGAATTACCAAATTTTCAGGTCAAAAGGATAAATCTGTTGGAAATTAAAAATCCGAGAATATCAACCTAAACAGGTTCGAATGGGTGTCAGGATCAACGGAACCAAATGCTTTTTAATAATTTTTATACAAGAAATTTTGGGCTAAAATTTTACAAGATATATAAAACATATTGAGGATCACATAAAAAATAAAAATTAGGTTTTTATTGGTTTAAATATACCCCATAATTCACGTGATTAGGGCTGACCCAAACTCACAACACCGTCCAGTACAGTGAAAATGCCGAAATAAATATGTAATGTTACTATTTCATGATGAAATATTTATGATAGTTAATTAATGTATTTATTGATGTATGATAGAAAATTTAAAATTAAATACCTTAATTTGATTATAAATCAAGATTCAGAGAAATCAGTACGCCTAATTTCAGCATATGTAGACAGTTTGAGAAACAAATAAAAAAGAAATATGAAACCTATGTAGAAATGATCCAAATTGATATATATGTTAGGAAAGAGTGTAATAAAGGATTATGGATAGCAAAGGTGATTAATGATTAATCTGTATAGGATATGTTGATAAGTATGAATACTTGACTTGAAAGACAAGTGGATTAAACTAGTCCAAATGAATTTATGCAGGCTGGAAAACCTAAGGTATTCATGTATTTGAAGTTGATGTGAATAAATAAAATATTATTTTCATTTATCTCGGCAAAGGCAATGAAAAGAATAGAAAAAAGGACTATGGCGATCTCAGGTAAACAAGCGAACTTTTCAAATTATGGTTTTTTTTATATGTTGAAATGATGATTATGTCAATGTTTTTATGATCATATTTTAATGAATGGGCAAGCATAGGTTTTGAAAATAATGGCTTTAATGAAAAGCCACAAGTTTTAAAAATGATGACTTTAATGAAAGCCTTAAGTGTTGGAAAAAGATGACTTTAAGGAAAAGTCTCAAGATTTACTTCATAGGAAGCAAACAATATTTTTCTAAGATAAATGTTTTATCACAAGTGTTGTCATGGATTGGCAATGCTTTATGTTAATGGAATTGAGAAATTTACTTATGTGTAAGCAAGTTCTCTATGATGTTAATTTTAACGGATTTTATATTTTATGCTGATGATTTTAAGAATTTGCTTTCAATTAAGCAAATTCTTTATGATGTTGTTTTCCAAAGGACTTTATACAAAAAAGAGAATTTTGTGCTTCTTCACAAAGAAATATTATCAGATAAGTTTTGAATTTTCTTATGATGTTTTATGATAAATGATTGAACTTATAAAAGAAAAAGAATAATTTTCTATGTCAAAATATTGAATTATAAATGATGACTTGGACATAGCCTGTATGTTTTGAAATGATATTCGAAAAGTTTTAATTTCCTTTAGACAAAGAAATCTATGTTGAAAATGTTTTGACAAATGTTTATACGAATGTGTTGAAAGGGATTTAAGGACGACCAACCTCCTTTGTTGATTTCATAAAATAGTTTGATTTCGGGTTGCTAAATGGTATGCAAAAGATTATGCAAGCCCCTTACGTAAAAATGGTATAATATATATGTGGACAATAATTTGATTATTAGGGTGGTTGAGAAGGGGTAATATAATTGCATAACTTTTGTGAGCAAAAGGCTCCGAAATGGAAACTAAGAAAATATTAGAAAATATATAGTTTAATTTTAAAATTCAAAGGTCTTTTTTTCATAATGATTTTAAGATGTATTATTTTTCAAACATTTCAAATATTTATCAAAATATTTTACTCAAAATGTTTCTAAAAGAATTTAAGGAAGGTCATCCTAAAAAACTAGATTTTCAAATAACAACTTGTTAAAGTGGGTGCGCTTGCTTATAAGTTGACACGGACTGCGGTCTATGATATTATTTTTCAAAATGATTTGTTTTATAAAAACACAGACTTCGGTCTGTGATGTTTTTAAGTTATAGATGTAGGCTGCGGTCTGTGATACCGGTTTAAAAGGACATGGGCTGCGGTTTGTGGTTCTTTAAACCAAACGGACTGCGGTCTGTTAGGATAATATATGGTGCACCAGTATAAGAAATAGACCAGTTGTAAAGCACGGTTGGGATGACCGAGACCCACTCTACATAAGGTCAAGTCGCTAAGGGATGACAGGAGTGCCAACGACGCCCTCCCTGAGATGAGAGCAGGATAAAGGAATAGTCGCCTGGCTAGCGTGTTGTTAAGGATTCTTTTCCAAAAGGTAGCATAATCACTTGTTAAGTGTCATTATTGGATGTGTAGAAATGTATTGGCATACACTTTGTTTTTCAAAAGCCCAAAGATTGGGATATAAAAGCACTTATATGAAAAATTAAACTAAATTGGATTTTTATGAGTCATTATGTATAAGTTACCCTAAAAGCAGGATGTTTCACACAAAAGTGTAAATAACAGGAATAAAATTTTTTTTTATGCAAACGCATTCATGGAAATGGTTTATGTATCATATATACATTGTTTGTTATAAACAAGCCCCAAGACGGGGATTATGAAAATGATTTATGTGAAACTTGTTTTGGGACATAAGAATGTCTATTATTAAAGAGCCTAATGAAAAACATTTATGGATATGAGAATGTCCAATGCCAAAGTGTTTTAATAAAAGTTGTTTTAGGACATATTATATCCATTGCCAAAGGAAGCTATGTGAAAAATATTTTGAGACATTAAATGTCTCTTGGCTAAAGGATTTTATGATGAAAAATATTTTTGGGCATAAAAATATCCTTTGCCTAGAAAGGCTTATGTGAATGATGTTTTAGGACATGAGAATTTCCTCCCTTGCTAAAGGATTTATGAGAAAAATATTTTGGACATAAAATGTCCACTGGCAAAAGATGATTTTATGTAAAAGTCTTTGAACATTAGAAATATTCATCTTAGATCAAAGGAAATTAATTAAGGAGGGTAAAACGTATATGTTTTGCCTTAACAAGCTCAAACGTGGCTTGTAAATGATTTTAAGAATAAAGATTTTATGATAATGTTCAAGGACATAGAATTGTCCTCATGAACAAAGGATTTTATGATAATATTTTAGGACATATAAATGTTCTCAAGTAAAAAGGTATTCAAGATGTTTAAGGAAAAGGTTTTAAAGGAAGCCTTGCCTGTAAAAGATAAAATGCTTGTTTGCTAAGTTATCACTCATGTTTTATTTTTTCAAACCTTAGATAGGTACCGAGAAACTCAAGGAGATACAAATCTAAGAAATGAAGTAAGACATGAGATGATGGCTAGGTAGGCTATAAGGAATGGGAAAGCATGAATATGCTAAGGTATGTAAATGTGTATGTGAACTTAATTAGAATTTTAAGTTCTATATGATTCAATGATTGAATGCATGGATGTATGGATGTAAAATGTGATGATTTAGTTAAGAAAACTTTCATTGTAGAAAAGCAGGATGAGACGCTATGAAATACAATTTAAAATTTTATTACAAGTGTATCGCCACTTGTTTGATGAATGATGTGAAATGTAAAGATATGAACGATGATGAACGAAAAAAATTTATACGAGATCCAATTAAGAACCCGCCGCGTGATCAGGGTAACAATCCTGATTCACATTTACCAATCGATAAGGTTTTAAAGTAAGGAAGTGACGTCTCAATTTGGTGCGCCACAAGAGATTTAGATAAATTTATTTTGTTTAGCTTTTATACTTTCATGTATGAATTAATATGGATAGTATGATGTAAGAATGCTTGTGTAGGGTGATTCTAGGTAACCCCTCAACCTTATGATTCTAAGGAGATGCTGCTGGATTTTCAATAAAATTTCATGACCACTAGCTAAGTGGGGAGGTTTGCTGGTGGGGCATGATACTTACAGGGGGCAAAAATGGTTGAGAAATCCAACAATGGAAGAAATAAAGGGAAAGGGTCAAATGTCACGTCTTTTGTAGAGCTAGCGACGAAAGTAACCACTTCATTAGAGGCTTTGACAGAAAAATCCAGCATTTGTGGAGAAGGCCAAATTTGGAGGAAGATCACGAGATTTAGCATCTACGGTGTCAAATCTAATGTTAGCTTGATTGGAATGTTGGTTGGATTGCTGGTCAATGACCTTAGATCGGCAACCATAAGAATCCAAATGGGGATGGAGTTTATCCTCAGGTATCATGCGGTGTAATAACTTCTAGAGTGAATGGAGATAATGACAATGACTGACGATGGTTGATTGATCACTACTATCAATACAAACGACGGAATAGAGGTTGATATTGAAGATGGTAAGTGATCTATGGCAGATGGGTGTGATAGATCAATGTCTTTTCAGGTTAGATTTACAAACTGAAAAATGGGTGGCGAATGTTGTTAAAAATGGTGGTTGGTCATTGAATCACCCCCATTTATTGAAGCTAGGTAAAGGAAGGGTGCTAGAGACATCGATTGGAGTAGGCACCAATCCTAGTGCTTCTACAGCTACAATGATCAATCCTTCACCAATGGTGTCCTTGTCTCTGAGACACTCACCTTCGACTGCACTTCCTCTTCACCCACCATCCAAGTTCCTCCACCATCTCCTCCAACCTTGATAGATCTGGTGGGCACATGGAGTAGATATGCTCTGGTGTGTTAGCATTGTCGCTAGCCTAGAGAGAAACAACTTGTCGCCCACTTAGATGGTCAGATCTGGGAAGGTAAATGACTAGATTCGATAGAGAGAACCGCAAGATTCCATCAAATTTTGTGACTCTTTCCAACACAAAAAAGTAGTCGACTTTCCCATTAGAGAATTTTGTGAGATTTTTTGCAAATGATTGGCTGTCTGATTAGTCGATGATGTGAGATCATAGAGGTAGTCATGAAGGATGAGGGAGGCAAAAGCTGGGATAACAAGATTGTCGCTACTCGACACTCCATCGTGTGAACATGGATAAAGAGCTGAGGTTAGAAAGGAGGAGATTTGGACATTGCTATTGCTCATCCAACACTCAAAACTCGTCATAACCATCGCCAAGCCATGCTTGAAATTGGATGAAAGGGAAGAAGACAGAAATTTTTGGCATTCAGAAAAAAATAGATGCTTGTGGATGGAATGTGATGGTGTGGGTATGAAAGAAATTAGAGGTGAACTGTTGTATGTGTGAGGAAAATTTTTGAAATGTTATGAGTATGAAATGAATCTATTGTAAACGAATGGTAAATTAAGCATAATCTATATTTTGATGATTAACAATTCAATTTGAGAAGTTATAAGGCACTAACATGTGTGTTGAGATGTTTTAAGGATTAAATACTTCTTGATTCTAAGCTTAGAGGGTCAACTCACAAGCCAAGTCGACTGAGGCATCAACTTAAGGTTAAATTAATATTGAAGTTAACTCCAGCATCAACTTCAAAGGGACATTTTCGACAACAACGAAAATATAAATGTGTGAGCAGGCGAAGTCACAACCGAAGTCGACTCTGTTAATGACTTGAGATATCTTCAGGGGTCCAAAGCTAAATCTAACAAAGTCAAGTTGCAACCAAAGTTGACTCCGACATACGACTTAAGTGAAGTCACACATGAAGTTGACTTAGACATACGACTTGAGTGAAGTTATAAATCAAATTGACCCTAACATTCAACTCGGTTACAAAAAGTTGAAATTATGAAATTTCAAGCCCAAGGATGACAAGTTTAACTCAAGAAACATCATTCCACTATGATTTAAGATTCAAGACAAGTTCATTCAAGAATGCTCAAATCAACTTGACTAAGCTCAATATTCAAGAAGTTCCAAAGCCCACATGCATAAGTGAAGATTTATGAAGATAAATCATGAAAAAACAAGGGCAATTATCCTAATGGATCAAGTTTACACTATGTTAGTGTTCCAATAAACCAAGTAAAGGTTGAAGTCGCAGCCCAAGTCAATTCCAGTCTACAACTTGGGCGAAGTTGCACCCAAGGTCGACTCTGAGTGCGACTTGAATCGCAATAGTTGAAAAAATTTGAACATTGACGCATTAAATGCATGCCACCTACCACCAAACGTTCAAATTTATTCCTCTCCTGGTTAATACCTGTAAAATGGAAGGAAGAGAGTTAGCTGGCATATTAATTACGCTTCACCTTCCAACTTTCTAGTATTCAAGTGTTCATTAAGAAGATCTATAAGAAGAACTTTTTGGCGCCCCAAACCGAGGTGCCTAGAAGTCTTACTCCGGGATCGTTTTGATTGGTAAACGTGACTCAGGATTGTTGCCCTGATCACA
>JAXCLR010000081.1:35390900-35402674 GCA_035584095.1 Annona squamosa | reverse complement strand
GAATTTTATTACAAGTAAAATATCACAATGTATGATGATTGTCATGTCAAGATTATGAATGATGACAGATGAATAATCAAAATTTTTTTTGGATATATTCCAATTAAGAACCCGCCTCGTGATCAGGGCAACAATCCTAATTCACATTTACTAATCGATAGATATTGAGGTAAGGAAGTAACGTCTCGGTTCGGGGCACCACAACGGGAGTCTGTAGCAAATCTCTGGCGCCCCAACTTCTCCTCTTCTCGAGTTCTAGATTTTCTAGTTCTTACCCTCTTCCTCTCTCCCTTTCTTCGGATTTTCATTTCCCTTTTTTATGCCCATGTAAACCGCTTTGAGTTAATAGATTTGTGCCGTATCTATTTTAATCCAAAAATTGGATCCAAACCCTGTACGATCAGTGTCCTTATTCAATGAAAACAAGGACTGATTTCCCTTTTAAGATAGTAGTGACTCCATTTTTTATGACTTATTTTAGTACTAACACATTTATTTGAGTTGGTGTCGCAGCGAGATGGGTGCATGCGGTCCAGCAGTTTCTAGCAACATACGTTGCCGTCATGCTGCTGAATCCATGACTCAATCCATATGTGAACAACCTCATTCCAATAGATATGTCGCCGAATCCATGGGTAAATACCTATACATTGATACTATCTAAGGATCATCCATACTAACACCTCTTAGTTTGTGAGGACGCAAGAAAACCGAGCTTGTGGCATACCGAATCGAGGTGCCTAGAAGCCTTACTCCGGGACCATTTTTGATTGGTAAACATGACTCAGGATCGTTGCCCTGATCACATGGCAGGACTTATATATATATATATATTTATATATGACATCAATACATGGAGAGTTATCGTCACTCAATCAACTTGAAATATTCTCTACCAATCAAAGTTCTTATCATAGTCTGTTCATAAATATCATCATTGAAAAGATATTTTCCATCGTTGTCTTTACATATAAATTTACATATACAACATTTATATCAAAATCCGCATGTCATTTTGCATGCTACCTTCATCATCATTTCCTATCTATCGTTGGAAAAGCATGGGTGAGTTATAATACTCAATAAGCAAGCCATACACAATTTTTTAATTTTTTTCATGCATTTCATAACATGCAAGTGCAATGCATCCACAACATTCATGATATTCCCTTACATGCGACGCTAGCTAGGTGTCATCCCATACATGCTCCCATCTCAGGGAGGTCATCGCCGGCCTGGGCCTATATAAGCGACTTGGTGATAGTGAGGGGGACATCCGGTTTACTTACTACCTCAACTATGGCCTATTCCTTGTGCATCATGATTATTTACATACACATGCTGACATGATAGTTGTAAATCATAACAATTTCATAAAAAATATTTAATAAATAATTTAATAAATGTACTTCAGTTCATGCAAAGCAGTTATAGGTATGGTCAACCTTAATAAATTTTATAAAGCAATTTGCAAACAATTTCAAGCATTGTGGAAATAATTTGCAAAATATATAACTTGCTTACCTCCTTAGTGTTTTCGGCCTTTTTCTTCCCTTTTCCTTTTCAAGGAGAAAAGATATTTCATTTATTCCATTCATGTTGCTTCCCATGCATGTTCTATAATTTTTGGTCATTATCTCCTTTTATGGATTTTTTATTCATAAATTCTTTAAAATTCCATCCTTAAGGTATAAATATTAATCTTAAATTTCTCCAAAAATCACGCTATTTACTATTCATAGTTACTGTTCATGTCATTGTTCACAATTATTGTGAAATCCTGATCTTAAACGCGTATATAAAACCATAGGGTTGTAAACCCTAGGTAATATATTAGGAAAATATACATTCATGGGTATAAAAATATGTGGGAATAGAGGTTAAAATAATTAATTATGAAATTTGAATGAATAGTGCACGTGAATACTGAAATGTGAATAGTAAATGTGGGATTAAAGAATATGTTAAGTTAATCATTTTAGATTAACTTAATCATAAAAGATAAAAAAGGAAGCTTCCCACTAAAGGACAAAAGTGCTTTTTGGATTAAAATAATAATTTTCAGAATTTTATGTATTTTTGTGAAGAAAATGAAGAAAAATTCATATCTTGCAATCTAGACATCGGATTGAGATGAAATTTTTTATGGATGGGGAAAATTTATGACAAACATGATGAATGATATAAGATGTGATGAAAATCATGAATTAAGGGGTCAAGATTTAACATCATTTGAGGATCAAAAAGCAAATTTACTTTATCATTAAATTAGGTTTGACTTTTAGTTAAATTTAATTAATTAAATAATTAAAAATTAAATGCACAAATGCTAAGGAGGCAAGGGTGTGAAATGGGGTGGAAAATGGAGCCAAAAATCAATGGTTCATATTTAATCTCATCAAGAATCAATGGTTAAGATATAATTAGCTTAAAATATGATTTTTAATAAATCTAAAATTATTAATTAAATAGTCTAGCTACGGTGGCTTGAATAGTAGTTAAGGAGGCTGCACATTGCTCAAGGGTTGCTTGTAAATTGCTTGGAAATTTTCTTGGAAAAAATATTTATAATTTAGTCCAAATTTAAGGGGGTAAATTGTAAATTCATTAAAAATCAAATTCTATAAACAGGGAGCACCCTTGGATGTCCAAGCACACTTCCCACACCCTCCCAAGCTTTAGTAAGCTCACTCCCACGTTTTGAAGCAAGAGAGAAAGAGAGAGAAGAGGAAAGAGAGAAAGAGAGGAGGAGAGGAGTTCTCCAAATGAGGTAAGGAAATTCTTCCCAAATTTATTTTGGGTATTAAGTAGGGTAAAACTATGCTTAGATAATACCTAAGCATGAGAAATAAGTATAGTTATTGTGATATCCGAAACCCAAGTAAGGCTTATATATATGCATTTGGCATATATAAATGAATCATGTATGATTTAGATGAATTATGAATGATTTTCTTTGTTATATTGATGATTTATTGCAATTAGGTCGAATGGTTATGAATGATGAATATAAGCCGATATGGGTCAATGTGATTAAAGAGGCTTAATGAGGATTAGGGAATGTGAATATATTAAGGATAATTACCTCATATATTATGGGTTAACTAATGAAGATTATCTTGTTAATTATGGATTAAAGGTAGCAAATGCTAGAAAATCCATAACTCAACGCCGGTAAGGTGGATTAAGATGAAAATTGAAAGGTATGCATATAATTGTGAAACTCAACCAATATAGGATCCAAATGTATGCATTAACATGTATATGTGATTATATGTGTAATTAATGAATTTTGATTGATTTCGAGATTTTGCTAATTATAACAATTAGGGTTAAGGATTAGCAATAATGATATGATTGATCATTTTGAGTTGATATGGGACAATGGGATTAAAGTAAATTATTGGTGATTAAAATACACCAATACATCATGGATAATTATTTTGAATTATTTAATATGAATTATGAGAATTTAAATGATAATTGTTAAGTTAAGTGGAAAAACACTAGAAAATTCATAACTCAACGCCTGTAAGGCAGATTCAAGTGAAATTTGATGTGAAATTTGATATGAAAGTTGATGATGTTGGGCGTGGTATTATGGAATTATTGGGTTATGAAAATTCTTAATGAAATCGAAACGTCACTTTCTTACCTCAAGATCTTATTAATTGGTAAATATGAATTAGGATTGTTTCCCTGATCACGCGGTGGATTCTTAATTAGATCTCATCTAAAATTTTTTTCGATTCGTTTCATTATCCATCCTCATTTCTTTTCTTTGTATCGCACTTTATTCGTCTTGTAAGCAACGATACACTTGTAATTTCGTTGCACACAACATCTTAACTTACCACATGGTTTCGTTATAACTTTTCATAAACTTATCCCCTGGCAGTAATCATCCATTAGATATATCATTCATAAAATTTTCATCTCGTTTTCTTACAATCCTTGGTTTACACAACCTTGCCAAACCATAGTCATATAAAATTCATTCATAATTGAATACTAAGCATTTACACTTGTACATACATTATCATATCTTAAAAATTCTAATCATATCATTCGATATACATAACTAATCATATAACACACCTATTAATACCATTTCATACCTTTCCTTAATTACATCATGTTCTCCATCTCTTGAGCTTCCTTATATCTATTTGAGGTTTGGGTAAACAAAACGTGAGTGATGGACTCACCATCATGTCCTGAAATATCATTAAATAAACATTATTTCATATGGACACCATCATGTCCAAAACATATCCCCATGTCCCCATTTTGGGTTTTTTTAAAACAAATGTTATGCATATACATTTCTAACCCTCTGTTAGGTGACACTTACCAAGTGATTATCCCTCCATTGAAAAGAAACCTTTCATGTGACAACACTGCTAGCCAGGCAGTAGTCCATGATCCTGCTCCCATTTCAAAGAGGGCGCTGCTGGCCTCCTGCCTTCCCTTAGCAACTTGGCCACAAGTAGAGGTTGGCCTTAGTATGCAACCGTCTCTGTCGACAACCACTTCCACCATGGGCCTAGTACGTGATTCCTGTGCACACTCATTTGTATTCGCATCGTTATGCTATCATAATTTTATAAAATCAACACAATCTTAAATTCATGTGATTTTTCCAATAAAAGCTTGATATCATGATCCATTGCAATTGGACATAATTATTTTTCAAAAACAAAACATTTTTATAAACCATCTTCAAATAATAATGTTAGAATGACCATCCTTAAAGAATTTTAAAAACACATTAATAAATCAATTTTACAAGATAATTATAATACTTGAGAAAATGTCATTTTCAAGGATATTTCTTGTTTATTGATAAATTGGTTTAGAATCATTTTGTAAATAATTTTATTCCCTTTTTTGGGCTTTTTATGAACAAATGATAGGCAAACACATCTACTTCTATTTTATTGGCATTATATGCCTCGTCCACGTACCATTCTTACTACATTGATGTAGAGAAGCATTTGCACTATCTTTTGAATTTCAAAATAGTCGTCAAATCGTTTTATAACATCAAGTATTGAGTGAGTCATTCTTAAAACTCTTTCAAAAAGAAACGCATGAGTACAAAATATTTTTCCAAAGTATTTCAATCTTCAAAGAGACTGAAAATATTTTGATAATTTATTTCAAAGCATCTATATAAATATTTTAAAACATTTATAAGTCATTTCAAATGCCCTATTTATTTACAAATGTCATTATATGAAAAATCATGTAATTTTTCTCAAAACCCTTTAGGAATAGAATTCCCAATATTTGTTTCTAATATCTTCTTGAAAGAGAATTAAAAACTCTTTTATCATAAAGGCCTTTGAAATAGCATTTTTAGGAACTTAACTAATTAGAAACCATCTTCAAACATGTCATTAATACGGAGTAAAATCATACCTTCAAGATTTAAACATGCTTACGCTAAAGCAATGCTAAGACTTTTCATTAAAGTCATAATTTCAAAGATTAAATTTGCTTGATCTGCAATCAAAACTTAAAATCAACAATACATGTACTTGAAACAAAATCAACATTCATGAAGGTTCGCTTACATACCTTGTAAGCAATCCTAAAATATCTTAATAATACATGTTCAAATCCTTTCAACATTTAATAACAAAATAGCATTTGAAAATGCTATCTAAAGCATCATTATAAAGCATTTGTAATCATTTCAACTTTCCAAATGAAATCAATATTTTGAAAAGGTTGCTTGCTTACCTAAGTCAATCCTTTGTGCTCTCCATCCCTCGCTTTTTCCTTCAATTCATATATACGTGTCACATGGGTTTAATCCCATATAATCCATAACATGCTAACTTTAAATCATTCTTTCCTTGACATTGGCACTCATATTTCCCTATAATCACATATTCATACAAATTTAATACATGGGTTGTTTCTTTCCTTCTATACTTATATTTTGCGTAGGAATTTCTTGAAATTACTCACGATATCCTTTCATATCTCATAGCATGCTAATTGTATATCAAAACTTTATTTAGAATGATTATCCATATTCTTATTTAACCATCTATATCCTTTTTAATAATCATTAATATTCACTTCCCTCAATCGTGACATATTACATATCTACCTATATAAGTATAGCAATTGCTCATTTGTTTTATTAAATATCCACGTCTAAGATATTTATTCACTTAAATTTTCAAGGAACTTACTTATATTCAACTCTTTGAATTTACATTTATATTTTTAACAACTACATACGTTTACAACTTAGTTGTTATTTATTGCTTCATTTAATCTCCATGTTTAGAGTTCTAAACTTATGAAATCATTCAATTAGCTTGTTTACAACCTTTAGCAAGCCAACTTCACTCTAAATTTTCAAAAGGTAATCTATTTCAATTTAACCACACATAGATACATATTGGTCATATATTACTCCTCCCCTTTCATTTCTTTGAATATACATATAAAGGATTATCAACCAACAATTCTTATAATCATCTTGAGGTTTTGTATAGGATCTAAAGCAAGCTATATTAAATCAAAATTTTTGGAATTTATCCCCTTTTACAAAACAGCCCTATATAATCTCATATTTCTAAATTTCACTTATGAAATTTGCACCTTAACGATAAATACCTAAGGTGCTATCCATCAACCATTCTTACAACTATTTGTAGGGCTTGTTTATGATTTATAATATCCTAAATTCACATAAAATTTTTGAAACTTAAATATAATAGAAATTTAAACTTATACATAATTTGGGCGTCACTTGAAAGTATACCCATATATGATATATCTTAATTCATTAACCCTTGGTGCTTGTAATTCATCATATATCATTTGTTTACTTATTAAATTAAATCAAAATAAATAGAAATTCCTCCCTTCTATACAGTTTGCACGTCCCCATTAATTAGGCAGAAATTCATATTTTTTATGCAGTTTGGACGTTCCATTAATGGCAGAAATTATTTTTTTCTCTTATGCACTGCTAGACATAAATTGGGCATGAATAATTTTTTCTTTCTCCATGTACCGCTGAACGTGAATTGTGCATGGAATAATATAAAACCTTTGCATTATATCAAAAATTGGACGTCCCATTTAATATCAGAAATTTATTTTCTCTCATATGTAGATTTAGACGTCTAATTAAAATGGCCTAATTATTTTTTCCCTCATGTATTGTCAGACATTATTTGAGCAGGGAATAAATAATATGAAAATTTTTGCATCATACCTGTTAGACATAAATTGGAGCAGGGAATAAATGAAATAAAAAAAAATCATTGCAACATACCTGAAATTTTGGATGTCCCTGCTGCCCCTTGCATTTTCCATTTTTTTTATTCTTTCTACCAGCCCGTTCAACCATTTTCCATTGCTGCCATTATCCATTTATAAGGAGCTGAAACTACCCCTTTTATTTGCCATCGAATTTCTGCATTTTAATTCATCAAATATGCTGCCTTCACACGGACCGTCCACCTCTTCATTTCATGGCTAAATCTGGACTGTCCAATGCATTTCTTGCTACCCAAGTTTCAATGCTCCTATGGACTACCTAGCTGCCCTAAATTCCACCCTATAGCTACTAGAAACAAAATTTCTAAATATATAATTGTTGCTGCCCATTTTCCATCGTTGAAAAATCTACTCAATTCATACACAGCTATGGACGTGCTTAATTAGTTGCATTTTCCATGTAGATTTTTGCATTTTTATTTAATAATAATTGCCCAAAATTTATGTACATTGTTGTCCACAATATGCACATCCACTTAGCTTCAGATTTTGGCATTTTATGCCATAGAATTTCACTTTAATTTATGATCGTTTATTTATCCTGATTGCATAGGTAATTTAAATACATATTTATCATTAAAAAATAAAAAATCCAATGCATTTCACCATGGGCGTTCCACCATGTGCCACATATGCACTTGGTTGCAATTAGTAAATATTTGCATTAATTTTAGTTGACTTTAATTGCTTCAATTTAATTCAAATGCATACTACAATGACATGTGTCCATGGTTGGTGCAAATGTCAACATTTTCTTTAATGCAAATTTACCTTTAGTGTCCATAAGTTAAAAGCCTTAATTACTTTTGACTTAATTACAACCCATCATTAATAGTTAATCATACTTAACACATGTCATTTAGGATTTTCTAGCAAAGTTTAGGATAATCCCATCCATTCTAAATTTAAAGCACCTTAGCTTAGTCATATAAAAAAATATCAACTCAAAAACATGAATGCAAGCTAAGATATTAGCAAAATGATTTAATTTATAAAATATCATATAATATTAATCGATTAATCATTTTCCTTTCATAATTTTTATGATCCAAACCATCCATAAGATCAAGCCCATAATTATACACAATCTTTCAAATTTCACCTCAATTCGCCTTATAGGTGTTAAGTTATGAATTTCCTATCATTTTTCAACTTAACTCATTATCCTCCTAATTTCCATAAATCAAATTATGAAAAGTTAAAATAATTATTCATGGTATATTTATAGTTTCCAATTATCATCAAGCCACTTTAATCTCATTAATCCATATTGGATTATAACAATTAATTTAATCGTCATTTATAATTATTGGCCCTAATTGTGATAAATTCTCAAAATAACAAAATCCTTCATAACCCAATTAAATCTTTCATGAATCATATTTATATGCCTAATGGATACACATAGGCCCTTCATAGATTAAGATATCATACTATCTTAGGCTATCTCTTAAATTTTCAAGTCATTCTATCTTATAAATCTTAAAATATAAATATATCAAGTATTAAATTAATAATTAAAATGAAAAATAATATTAATTGCACCCTTCACATAAGCATTTTTTTCATCCTTTAGTATGCATAAATTTCATAATAATCTTGGAAAATTAACTTAATCACCTTGTTTGAATTAATTCCTCTAATTCCCTCCTAATACAAGCTTTAAACTACATATGCTAGGTTCTAAAATAGGTGGGGTTTCACATCCTCCCCCTCCCTTATAAATGGTTTCATCCCAAAACCTGTCATACTTCAAGTAATTTGTCACGCCTCCGTGCTGTTCTAATTAAACCTTATCGATTTCTTATACAAGTGATTCTACATAAGAGGTATTATTCATTTCTTCTACTAGCAATGCATGAGTCATCACATATGGGCATGCTGTAAATAAATGTGTTGTATAAAAATCAAACAATACCATCACCAATTCCCTAGAGCATAAGTTATACCTATAAGCACTTACTCCTCTTGTGCTTATGACTCTGTGCAAGCCAACGTATGTATCTGCACTAAATTGGTAGAAGCACCATGTTGGTTAGCAACTACGGTCCTTTGTTGCTAGGCTAATCATCCTTGCCCTATTACTTTCTGCGTTTTATTTAGACATTTTGGAGTAATGTATCCTTCTTGATCTCAAATGAAATACTTTAATAAAGTTACCTTAACACTCCTAGAGTTCCTTGCTACATGGCCAGTCTATTCATACTTGTAATATTTGTTTCAACTATGTAAACATTCACCAAAGTCACATTTTTGACAATTTTGACCAGTTAGGGCACCTATTTTGTTTAGGTTTGCCTTCTATTTCCTTATAACTTTCTTGTTTCTTTCTTTTCCTATATCATGTTCCTGAGTGCTAAAATTAAGCTATCCTTGCCCTTACTGGGATTCTTAAGTTCTTAATATTTCCATTTCCAAAGCTCTTGTCTTTTCTATACTTGACACATAATTCCTAATCAAAAGAGGTATAAAATTTTCTTTTAAATATGGCCTCAGCCCTTGCTGAAAACTTTGTACCCCCTTTTTTTATAGATACATTTGCTATCCATTGAATATCCAAGGTGTTAAATTTTTTTATTGCATACCCCATCACTATCATTTTTCCCTGACATGGTTTCTTAAATTCAATAATTTTTCTACTTTGGGGACCTACTAGGGAATACTCTTTATTGAATTTTTCCATAAAAATTTGTCATATCACTTTTTTTTCCTATTGTGGCATAATAATTAAGAAGATCTCCCACCATTCCTAAGTGTCTTCAATCAATAAATGGGTGATGCATGAAACCTTTTGGTTATCATTACAAGGAAAAATTCTAAACAACTTCTTATTCTCAACCATTCATTGCTCTACCTTAATAGAATCCAATTCACTTATAAGCTTAGGGGGATGTTGAGCTAAAAAGCATTAATATTCTTCTTGTATGTTTCTAACATATTATTATCAATTCTTATATGTTTTGGTTAGGAAGTGCAGCCTGCATCGACCTATGTGGCGCCCCAAACCAAGACGTCACTTCCTTATCTCAAGATCATATTGATTGGTAAATGTAAATTAGGATTATTGCCCTGATCACGCGACGGGTACTTAATTTGATGTCGTCCAAAAGTTTTTTTTTTTGACTCGTTCCTTTATCCATCCTTATTTCTTATTCTTTATATCATACTTTATTCGTCTTGTAAACAATGATACACTTATAATTTCATTACATAGAGCATTTTAACACACTACATGGTTCCCTTACATACTTATTAATACCATATCCCCTAACAATTGACATCAATTATATACATCATTCATAAAATCTTCATCTCACTTTCTTACATCCCTGATTTACACAACCTGGCCAAACAAAAATCATATAATGTTCATTCATAATTAAATAAACACATTCACTTGTACACATGCATTATCATATCTTTAAAATTCAAAACATGTCATTTAGTACACATAACAAATCATTTAGTACACACATAATACTATATCATACCTTTTTTTCAATTATATCATGTTCTACACCTCTTGAGCTTCCCTATACCTGTCTGGGATTTGGAAAAATAAATTGTGAGTGATGAACTCAGTAAGCAAGCATTTTGCATTTTTATATAAATGCATTTCCCTCTGTTTAGTAGAAGACTCTCATCAAGAATCAACTATTGACAGGAAGAAACCTTTCATGAAAACCTGTCATAAAACTGGCCTTCTGCCTTCCCTTAGAGACTTGGCCACAGGTAGAGGTTGGCCTTAGTATGCAACCATCTCAATCTGCAACTGCCTCCATTAGGGGCCTAGTACGTAGTTCCTGCGCACACTCGTTTTTATTCGCATCGTTATGTTATCATGATTTCATAAAATCAGCATAATCTTAAATCCATGTAATTTTTTAAATAAACGCTCAATATCATTAATCCATTATGGTCGTCAAACTAAGTCCATCTCAAATAGAGAATTGGACATAATTATTTTTCCAAAATAAAATATTTTCATAACCTGTTTTCAAATAATAATACAAGAATGACCACTCTTAAAAAATTTTAGAAACACATTAGTAAATCACTTTTACAAAATATTTATAACACTTGAGAAAACATCATTTTTAAGAATATTGCTTGTTTATTGATAAACTATTTTAAATTCATTTTGTAAATATTTTCATTCCCTTTGTCTGAGCTTTTTATGAACAAAGGATAGGCAAACACATCTATTTCCATTTTATTGGCATTATATGCCTTGACTACATACCATCCTTACTATATTGATGTAGAGAAGTGTTTGCAAAATCTTTTGGACAAAATAGCCATCAAATCGTTTTATAAAATCGAGTATCGAATGGGTCATTCTTAAAACTCTTTTACAAAGAAATAAATGAGTATAAAATATTTTTCAAACGTAATTTAATCTATAAAAAGATTGAAAGTATTTTGAAAGTTTATTTCAAAACATCTGTATAAATCATTTTAAA
>JAXCLR010000081.1:35362170-35386574 GCA_035584095.1 Annona squamosa | reverse complement strand
AAATAAAATTATCCTTTTTCCTTGAATAGGAAAAGGAAAAGAGAAGGTTGAAAACACCCACTGAGAAGGTAAGCAAGTGATATGTTTTGTAAATTACTTTTCACATGCTTGAAATTGTTTGTGAATTGCTTTATGAAATTATTTAAGGTTGGCCATACATATAACTGCTTTACATGAATTGAAGTTTGTTTTGTGAAATTATTTATTAAATGTTTTTATAAAATTGTTTACAATTTGCAAATATCATGTCAGCGTGTATATGAAAATGAGCATGTGCATGAGGAATAGGCCTTAGTCGAGGTAGTAAGCGGACCGGATGTTCCACTCGCTATTGCCAAGTCGCTTAATAGGCCCAGGCCAGCAGCAACCTCCCTGAAATGGGAGTATGTATGGGATTGACGCCTAGCTAGCGTCGCATCCAAAGGAATGTCATGAATGTTATGTATACATTGCATTTGCATTTTATGAAATGCATGAAAATGATTGAAAAATTATGGATAGCTTGCTTATTGAGTATTATTACTCACCCATGCTTTTTCAACAATAGACAGGAAAAGATGATGAAGGCAGCATGTAAAATGACATGTAGTTTTGATTAAATATTGTATATGTAAATTTTATGTAAAGACAATTATGATAATTTTAAGATGGAAATGAATATTTTTATTTTGTGGAACAGTTTTAGTTTATAACTATGATATGTGAAACATATTTCATGTTAGATGAATGATGGAAATTTTCCATGTATTAATCATAAAAAAATCCTGCTGTGTGATCAGGGCAACAATCCTGAGTCACGTTTACTAATCAAAACGATCCCGGATTAAGGCTTCTAGGTACCTCGGTTCAGGGCGCCATAAGTTGCAACCCAAGTCGGCCTCACCTGCGACTTGGTTCAAGTCCGAGACCAAGTCTACTAAAGTCTGGAACTTGACTAAAGAATTGAAGACCAAAGTAGCAACCCAAGTCGACTCCAGTCTGCGACTTCAATGAAGTCGCATCCGACGTCGACTCCAGTCTACAACTTGGATGAAGTCGCGTCCTAGGTCGACTCCAAGTGCAACTTGAATCATAATAGTAAAAAAATTCGAACATTGGAGCATTAAATATGCGCCACCTACCTCCAAATATTTAAATTTACTCTCCCCTATTTAAGACACTTCAAATGAATGAGAAAGGATAGAGAGAAAGCATTGAATGAGTTCAACATCTTTATTCTCAAGCATTTATGTGATCTAAAAGAAAGTTCCCAAGAATAACTCAGTAATAAAATTGCAAGTGCTGAACTACTCGATCAATAACTCTTTCCACAAGTTTTTCTCTGTGCAGAAATCTAGTTTCTACACATCTGTAAAGTGTAGCATCATTTTCTCTTTACTAATAATTTGTGTTCCACTTAGTTTAGTATTGGAGACTAAGACCAAGTGAAGGCAAAGTAGTGTGTGATTGGAGTGTAACTTGCCATCTACTTGTGCTAAGTCTGAAAAGACTCCCTAGAGCTGGAATCTAGAAGAAAGCAAGTGCTCTGTCTGTATTACTATTTTGTTTAGTGGAACCCAATACATTAGAGTGTGATCTTAGAGGAGTGGAGTAGGGAGAGAACAACCACTACAATTTTTTTTGTTTTTTTCAATTGCTTTTATACTTCATGTTTTTCATTCAAGGGGACTAAAACTCTCAAGGGGTTAAGCTTTTAATTATAAAATAATTTTTAAGAATCCAATTCACCCCTTCCCTCTTGAGTTTTGCCACAAACTCGGGACCAATAAGTGGTATCAAAGCAGGACTTTGAGTTTTTACCAAAGAGATCTTATTGAAAATGACATCCCAATCGACTTTCACTCTTGCTTTTGTTGAAGGCCAGTCATTTACTAGGCTACCACTATTTGACGTAAGTAAATTCGATTACTGGAAGTTGAGAACAAAACAACTTATTATGGCTATTGATATGAACTCTTGGATCACTATTCAAGGCGGAGTTACTCTACCAATTGGATCGACTGAGGAGGAAGTTAGAACTGTAAGGAGCGATGTCAAGGCAATGAACTCTGTTTTTCGTACTTTAACTACTGTAGAGTATGATAGGGTATTCTCTAATTAAATAGTCAAAAAATATGAGATACATTAACATCAATGTATAAGGGAACTTTTCAAGTCCAAGGGATGAGAAGAAACATATAATTGAAGAGTTAGAAGGTTTTAAAATACTAGATACTAAAAATATATCTGAAATATTTGTGAGGTTTTCCAAGAATACTAATGAATTAAAAGGCCTTTGAAAAGAAATTTCTAAATCTAAACAGGTCATGAAGATCCTAAGAGCTCTACCTGAGACATGGACCCCAAAGATCAAAACTATTGAAAAAGCAAAACATTTGAACAAGTTAAAGTTGGAAGATCTTATTATTTCTCTTATGTCTCATAAATTGATAAAGAGAAGGAGCGAGGAACATCACAAAGAAAAAAGGGCTATCACTTTGAAATCTACATAGAAATCAGATGAGTCCACCTCATCCTCTCAGAATGATGATGAAGAGATTACTCTTCTTACCGAAAAATTCAGAAAGTTCATAAGAAAAGGAAAGAACTTCAAGGGATTTAAGGAGAGAAATAGAAATTAAAAAAAGAAGAAAATGACTAAATGCTACATGTGTGGTGGAGTGGGACATATACAAGTCCAATGTCCTATACCAGAAGAAAGCAAATCAAAAGAACAACAAGAGAAGAAAGACAGAAACGAAAATCAAAAATTTCAAAAGCCAAAGTTAGCGAAATGTACGTAAATAAGGAAACATCTATGACAAACAGCTCATCAAAAGAAGACAACGAGGCCTCCAATTACGCTCGAATACATTTCATGGCAAAGATTGAAGAAGAAAACAATATGATCTACCACACTGCGACTGAAGTAACAGATGGACAAACCATTATCAACAAAATTACACCATCGGTGAAGAGGCAACCTCCAAACTCAATCACTCTAATACCAAGTCTATCTACTCCTCTACTCATGATTGTCTCAAATGTGCTAAGTTAGATGAATTGCAACAAGCTTTTGATTCATTATATGATGAAATCAAGAAGCTAGGCAGTACATATTGGTCCCGAGTTAATGGCAATTACACAAGAGGGGAGGGGTGAATTGGGTAATTAAAATTTTTCAACTTAAATAGAAACTTTAGCTCGGATTAATCTAGTCCTCTTCATGAAGAAACAAATGGAAAGCAATATAGTGCAGAGAGCATAAATAAATATCAACAAATAAGATTTTATAGTGGTTCGGGCAACCTTCCCTACTCCACTCTTCCAAGCTCACACCATTTGTGACTTGCGTTCCACTATGTATTTTATAAATACAACTAGAGTCACTGCTCTCTTCTAGATTCCAGCTCTAGGGAGCATCAATAATACACCGCACAAGTAGGTGACGAGTTTCACTCCAATCACACACTACTTTGCATACACTTGATCTTAGTTACCCAAACTAAATTAAGTTCAATACAACAAGTAAAAGTAAAAGAAGGTTTCTACACGTTACTGATTGTGTAGAGGTAGATTAGGCGCAGAGTAGAACTTATAGTGTAGGCTTAATAATTCAGCAAGCAGCTCTTGGCAGTTTGGAAGCAAAGTTCTTCTTCTAGATGTTGGGTTGATCACTTAATAATCTTAGAGATGGGAGTTACGCTCATTCAATTGATTCTCAGCTACCCTCCACGTTCATATTGAATGTCTTTTATAATTATTAAGAGAATTTGAATGCTTGGAAGTAGGTGGCGCGCATTTAATTCGCCAACGTTCGAAATTTTTCTGACCGTTGCGACCTAAGTCGTAGGTAGAGTCGACTTTGGGTGCGACTTTGTCCAAGTCGCAGATGGAGTCGACTTCAAGTGCTACTTTGCCTATTCGCAACTTCTTCAAGTTCCAATCTAGGTATACTTGGTCCTCGACTTAACCCAAGTCACAGGTGAAGTCGACTTTGGGTGCGACTTTACTTTGTCAACTTGCTTGTTGAACTTGAAATCTTCATAGATGACTTCAATCTTTTGATTTTTTTTATATTGATTGTTCTCCTATTCATTTGTAACTCTTGGAGCTAAGTATAATCATCCTAGCTTGATGTCCTTTAGCTCCGTGGCTCGCAAACTTTGAATCCGTAAAATCTTGAATACTTAAATCTTAGATCGCTTAATGATGTCCAAATATGTGTTCATAATCCAACATGATGGATTCATGCAACCCTTCTTGCTTTGATCTTCATTTGTTCTTCTTTTGAGTGTTTGAGTAGTCTTTGGCCTTCATCTTCTCTTGAATCTATCATTGAGTTAAGTCATTCAGCAATTTTCGCACTAAAGTCAAAGCTGGAGTTGACTTGGTCTGCGACTTCACCCAAGTTGCATGCGAAGTCGACTTGGGATGCGACTTCGGCAGCTCTCGTCCCCGATTTCAACTTTGGACGAAAATGACGCCTCGAAGTCGCTACTGGATCGACTTGGGGATCGACTTGGCCTAAGTCGATGCCTGAGTCGACTTGGAAATCGACTTGACTTGCCATACTTCATATTCTTCATTTTTATAACCTTTAATCATTTCCACAAACATGTTAGTGACCAAAACTTACTCAAATTGATTTATTAATCATCAAAACATAGACTTGGCTTATTTTCCGCATATATCCAACAATCTCCCCCTTTTTGATGATTAACAAAACTGATTTGAGTGTATACCTTTCAATGTCTTTAAAGTAAACTATTATTGCATTTTGAAGTTTATCATACATATTCCACTTCCAATAAATCACAAGTTAAAACATTCATGCAAACATTTAAGTCAAGACTCAAATCTCAATCTATTCTCCCCGATCAAAAAATAGAGATGGAGCAGGTTAATCCTTTGAGAATGGCGGGGCTGCTCCCCCTCAGCTTGTGCTTTTCTAAGTTAGTTCAATCATTTCATATCATTTCTAATTTTATAAAATAGTTCTTTTGCTAGAGGTTTGGTAAAAATATCAACAATTTAATCTTCTGTTTTTACATACTCTAGGCATATGTTATGATTTTCTACATGTTCTCTAATAAAATGATGTCTAAGATCTATATGCTTGGTCCTAGAATGCAATACTAGATTTTTAGTTAAACATATGACACTTGTATTATCACATCTAATAGGTATATCTTTAAAATTCATACCATAATCCCTAAGTTGTTGTTTCATCCAAAGCAATTGGGCACAACAGCTCCGGGCGGTAATGTATTCGGCTTCCGTGGTGGATAGAGCAACACTAGTTTATTTTCTTGAAAACCATGAAACTAACATGTTCCCAAGAAACTAACATGTTCCACTAGTGTTTTTTCTATCTACCTTGTAACTGGCAAAATCCGCATCCAAGTAGCCAATTGGATCAAAATTAGAGCCCTTTGGATACTAAAGTCCTATGTTGGTAGTATCTACTAGATATCTGAAAATTCTTTTTACAGCTACCAAGTGTGATTCTTTTGGACATGATTGAAATCTAGAGCACATACAAATACTAAACATTATATTGGGTCTAGAAGCAGTTAAATATAATAAAGAGCCTATCATGCTTCTATATAACTTTAAATCAACTGGTTTGCCTTTCTCGTCTTTGTCAATTTTAATGGTTAAGCTCATAGGCGTGTTTGCCCCTTTGCTATTTTTCATGCCGAATTTCTTTAATATACTTGGACTGGTTTATGAATATCCCTTCACTTGATTGCTTAATTTGTAGTCCAAGGAAGAAATTCAGATCCCCCATCATACTCATCTCAAATTCCTTCTGCATAAGCTCAGAAAATTCTTGACAAAAGATCTCATTAGCACCAAAAATAATATCATTAACATAAATTTGAATAATCAAGATATCTTTTTTTTTGTACTTGATAAACAAAGCGGTGTCTACTTTTCCCTTTTGAAAGTCATGATCAATCAGAAATTTGCTTAATCTTTCATACCAAGCTCTTAGAGCTTGTTTTAATTCATATAATGCTTTGGTTAATTTGTATACAAATTTAGATTGCTCTTTCTCCTCAAATCCAGGTGGTTGCTCAACATACACCTCTTCATTTATGTACCCATTCAAAAATGCACTTTTAACATCCATTTGAAACAACTTAAAGTTCATATGAGATGCAAAAGCTAGTAAAATGCGAATGACCTCTACTCTAGCAACCGAGGTATAGGATTCCTCAAAGTCTATTCCTTCTTCTTGTGAGTATCTTTTTGCCACAAGTCTAGCTTTGTTTCTCACCACAAGTCCACTTTTATCTAATTTGTTCCTAAAGACCCATTTTGTGCCAATAACAATGCAGTCTTTTGGTCTTGAAACAAAATGCCAAACTTGGTTTCTTTCAAATTGGTTTAACTTTTCCTGCATTGCTATAATCCAATTTTCATCATCAAGAGCTTGATCAATAGTGGATGGTTCAATTTTGGATACAAAGGCGTATTGTTCACAAACATTTTATTTTGACCTTCTAATCTTTACACCTTCATAGACATTCTCTATAACTTGCTCAATTGGATAGGCATTTTTGAACTTTAAATCAATTGGAGGTTTATAGGAATTATTATCTTCACTTACCCTTTCCTCCATGGATTCTTCTTGCTTTTCCACATGCAATTTTTCAAGATTACTTGTGACTTCATCTACATCACTTAAATCATCTTTTCTTTTGAAGCAAGGATTAGTTTAATCAAAAACAACATGTATCGACTTTTCTACAACTTGGTTCCGTTTATTGAATACTCTATATGCTTTGCTATTTGATGAGTAACCAAGAAATATTGTCTCATCACTCTTAGCATCTAGTTTACCCAAGTTGGTTTTTTCATTGTTCAAAACATAACATGTGCAACAAAAAGCATGAAAATATGAAATATTTGGTTTTGTACCTTTCCATAGCTCATATAAGGTTTTTTTCAAGATTTCTCTAATGGTAATTCGGTTCAACACATGACAAGCTGTACTTACAGCTTCACCTCAAAATTTCTTGGATAATTTACTTTCATTTAGCATTGTTCTAGCCATCTCTTGTATGATTCTATTTTTCCTTTCAACTACTCCATTTTGTTGTGGAGTTCTTGGTGCAGAAAATGTATGGTGAATTCCTTTTTCATTACATAGTTCAAGAATCATTTATTTTCAAACTTACCACCATGATCACTTCTAATGGTCATAATAGTACTTTGTTTTTTATTTTGCATCAAGTTTACAAAAGTTGCAAACATAGAGAAGACTTCACCTTTGCTAGCTAAGAGAATTACCCATGTGAATCTTGAAAAATCATCAACTATTACAAACACATATTTTTTTTCACCAATGGTTAAAATGTTGGATGGCCCATATAAATCCATGTGTAGTAATTCAAGTGGCCTATTGGTGAAAATCTCCTTTTTGGTAGAGAAAGACATTTTAGGTTGTTTTGATAGTTGACATGCCTTACAAATTTTATCTTTGTCATATTTCAATTTTGGCAATCCTTCTACCAAATTCTTTTTCCATAGGGTCTTAATATTTGACATGTTTACATGCCCAAGCCTCTTATGCCAAACCCATGGATCATTGTCAATGGCCATTAGACATTGACCATTTAGTTCATTAAGTGAAACCAAATATACATTTTCATGTCTTTTCCCACTAAACATGTTATGTTCTCCATTAAATATATTACATATAAATAATTCAAACACAACCTTGTATCCTTTGTCACATAGTGGGCTAATACTCATTAAATTGTGCTTGATTCCTTCAACAAATAATACATCTTCTATATATGCATTTAAAATACTGTAAATGTTTCATTTACCTTTGATTTTACCTTTCTCGTTATTTCCAAATGCAACAATTCCATCATTGCAAGGCTTGAGTTTATGGAATAAACTTCTTTCTCCAGTCATATGCCTTGAGCAACCACTATCCATGAACCACATGTTGTTTGCCTTTGCCTTGAAACATACCTAAAAAATGAGCAAATAAATCTTACCTCTTTGGTACCCATTTTATGGGTCCATTTAGGTTAGTAAACTAATTTAATCTTAGTTGTTCTATTCTTGAAAGCCTAAATCTTGTGTTTCTTGGAATCCAAACTAATTTTGCACCATGGTCATATAATTTCTTAAAGTTGTATCTATAAATTTTGTGACTCATCTTATTGCAAAAGTTGCAAGCCATTGGTAATCTAGGAGTAGGCCTCCAAATGCATAATGGTTCAAAAGTTGGCCTTTTGGTCCAAATAATATATTTTCCTTTGGGTTTGTAAATGGGTGCAATTTTAATTTGATTTTTTCCAAGTATTGGCACACTCAATTTGCTACTTTCTCCTTGCTCAAATGTGGAGTATCCAAGACCTCTTTTATTGTTTTGAGAGGTCATGTTCAGAAATATTTTCACACTTTCTCCTGAATTAGAGAACTTGGTTAATGATTCATTTAAGGATTCGTTCTCCTTTTTCAATTTCTCCACTTCTTTCAAAAGTAATTCATTTTCTTATTTCGGTTTTGTTGTTTTTTCTGCTAGTTTTCCATTTACAAAAACAATGGAGTTACATTGTTGTCTCTTTAATGATAACTTATTTCCTAGCTTTTTAATTTCTTCATATAATGAATCATATGCATGTTGTAATTCTTCTAATTCAGCACATTTGAGACATTCTTGAATAGAAGAGTGAGTAGACTTAGAATAGGAAATTTGAAAGTTACCTCTTCATTATTTGTGCATTTTGTTGAGGTGGTTTGCTCTTCAAAATTTCTGTTGTATTCAAAGTTTCTTCTTACTCAATTCGCGCCATGTAACATATTCTTGCACAATTTGTTGCCTCAAAATCATCGGTTGAGGAGCTACTTGTTGATGACGTTTCTTCATTCATGTACATTCCTCTTCCCTTATGCTTTTAAAATTTCGGGCTCTCATATCTCTCCTTCCTCTCTTGATGATCCTTTGGTCTTTCTTCCGGGATAGGACATTGAGCTTACATATGTCCCATACCGTGGCATCTATAACACTTTGTGGTCTCCTTCTTCTTCTCTTTTCGTGATCTCTCTTTGAAGTCTTTGAAGTTTTTTCTTTTCTCACAAACTTTCGAAATTTGTGAGTAAGTAGAGCTATGTCTTCATCATCGTTGTGGGATGAAGAAGTGGACTCATCCGAGTTATGGGTGACCTTTAGTGCAATTGCTTTTTTTCCTTTATGATGATCTTCATTTCTTTTCTTGATTAGCTCATGTGACATTAATAAGCTAATAAGGTCTTCTAGGATCAATGTGTTTAGGTCTTTGGCTTCTATTGCAATAATCTTTGAAGCCCAAGATTCCAGTAGAGCTCTTAGGATCTTCATGACCTATTCAGATTCGAAGATAATTTTTTTAAGACCTTTCAAAGCATTAGTAATTTTAGAGAATCTAGCAAATATTTCAGAAATATTTTCTGTTTCTAACACTTTAAAGCTTTCTAATTCTCCTATCAAAATATTTCTCCTTGTCCCTTAGACTTGAGAAGTTCTTTTATAGATAGATGTTAGTGTATCTCATACTCTTTTGCGGTTAAATAAGAGGATACTCTATCATATTCGAAAGCATAAGAGCATAAAACAGTGAGTTCAAAGCTTTAGCATTGCTCTTAATAGTTTTTACTTCCTTATCAGTCCACTTGGAAGCTCTTTCATCAATAGGCAGGGTTACACCGTCTTGGATTGCAATCCAAGAGTCCATATCTGTAGTCATGATGAGTTGTTTCATACATAACTTCCGATAGCCGAAATTGTTCCCATCAAACAATTGTGGCCTAGCAAAAGATTGGCCTTTCGCAAATGCGTGAACGGAAGTCGATTGGGATGCCATATCAAAAGATCTCTTTGGTAAAACTCAAAGACCTACTCTGATACCACTTGTTGGTCCCGAGTTGATGTCAATTACCCAAGAGGAGAAGGGTGAATTGGGTTATTAAAAATTTTCAACTTAAAAAGAAACTTTACTCCGGATTAATCTAGTCCCCTTTATGAAGAAACAAATGGAAAACAATATAGTGCATACAGCAGAAATAAATATCAACAAACAAGATTTTATAATAGTTCGGACAACCTTCCCTATTCCACTCTTCCAAGCTCACATCACTTGTGACTTGGGTTCCACTATATATTTCACAAATACAATTAGAGCCACTACTCTCTTCTAGATTCCAACTCTATGGAGCATCAATAATACACAACACAAGTAGGTGACGAGTTCTACTTTAATCACACACTACTTTGCTTACACTTGATCTTAGTTACCCAAACTAAATCAAATTCAATACAACAAGTAAAAGTAAAAGAAGGTTTCTATACATTACTGATTGTGTAGAGGCAGATTAGGCGCAAAGAAGAACTTGTAGTGTATGCTTAATGATTCAGCAAGCAGCTCTTGGCAGTTTGGAAGCAAAGTTCTTCTTCTAGATGTTGGGTTGATCACTTAATGCTCTTAGAGATGGGAGTTATGCTCATTCAATTAATTCTCAGCTACTCTCCATTTTCATATTGAATGTCTTTTAAAATTGTTGAGGGAATCCGAACACTTGGAAGTAGGTGGCGCGCATTTAATGCACCAATGTTCGAAATTTTTCTAACTGTTGCGACCCAATTCGCAGGCGGAGTTGACTTTAGGTGCGACTTTATCTAAGTCGCAGATGGAGTCGACTTCGGGTACGACTTCACCTGTTCGCAACTTCTTCAAGTTCCAATCTGGGTCTACTTTGTCCTCGACTTGACCCAAGTCGCAGGTGAAGTCGACTTCGGGTGCGACTTCACTTTATCAGCTTGCTTGTTGAACTTGAAATCTTCAGAGATGACTTTGATCTCTTGATTTTGTTCATCTTGATAGTTCTCCTATTCATTTGTAACTCTTGGAGCTTAGTATAATTATCCTAGCTTGATGTCCTTTTGCTCCTGACTCGCAAACTTTGAATCCTTGAAATCTTGAATACTTAAATCTTAGATCACCTAATGATGTCCAAATATGTGTTCATAATCCAACATGATGGATTCATGCAACCCTTCTTGCTTTGATCTTCATTTGTTCTTCTTTTGAGTGTTTGAGTCATCTTTGGCCTTCATCTTCTCTTGAATCTATCATTGAGTTAACTCGTTTAATAATTTCTGCACTGAAGTCGAAGTTGGAGTTGAGTTGGTCTGCGACTTCACCCAAGTCACATGTGGAGTCGACTTGGGATGCGACTTCGGCAGCTCTCATCCCCGATTTTAACTCTGGACAAAAATGACGCTTCGAAGTCGCTATTGGAGTCAACTTGGGGATCAACTTGGCCTAAGTTGATGCCTGAGTCGATGCCTGAGTCGACTTAGAAATTGACTGGACTTGTAATAATTCATATTCTTCATTTTTATAACCTTTAATCATTTTCACAAACATGTTAGTGACCAAAACTTACTCAAATTGATTTGTTAATGATCAAAACATAGAATTGGCTTATTTTCCACATATATCCAACAATCTCCCCCTTTTCAATCATGTCCTAAAGAATCACATTTAGCAATTGTAAAAAGAATCTTTAAATATCTAATTGACACTACTAATCTAGGGCTATGGTACCCTAAGGGTTCCACATTTAATTTACTTGGTTACTCGGATACAGATTTTACTGGTTACAGAGTAAATAGAAAAAGCACTAGTGGGACATGCTAATTTTTTAGAGACATGATAGTTTTATAGTTTTTAAAAAAATAAATCAGTGTTGATTTATTTACTGCAGAAGTCAAATACATTGCTGCGGAAAGTTATTGCACCCAATTACTTTGGATGAGACAATAACTAAGAGATTATATAATAGATTACGAGGACATACCTAATTGATGTGACAATACAAGTGCAATATGCTTAATTAAAAATCTCATACTGCATTCTAGAACCAAATAAATAGATGTAAGGCATCATTTTATTAGAGAACATGTTGAAAACTATGATATTTGTCGAGAATATGTTAAAACAGAAAATCAAATTACTGATACTTTTACTAAACCATTAGCATGTGAATTATTTTACAAAATTAGAAATGAAATAGGTATGATTAATATTGATATATGAAGTAGCAAATGATTTTTTTAAATGACCATAAATGCTATGACTTGAAGGAACCAAGTCGACTCCACTCATCCCAAGTCCACTTTGGATGAGCGAAGTTGACTTCAAACTTGATTTAGGGCTCAAAGTCGACTCCACGGGTGACGGTTTGGCTGACTTGCTCCATTTAGGCATGTGCGGTGATTGGCCTGCTCCTCCTTTCACATTTTTTCAAACCTCCTTTCAAAGAACAAAATTCCTTTTCTCTCCTCAACCTTGAAATCCTTCTTAAGCTCCCAACATCAAAGTTTCCACTAATTTTACAACCTATGACACCTAAGGTTATCTTAAAACCTAGCAAACTGCCCGTCTCTAGACCATCAAAATCAAATACAGGGGAGGATCTGCCTAGATGGTAACGAACACCGTCCAATGAGCTCGGGAAGAGGCTACAACATCCACGGGCCATCGGGTCCGTTTCCAAAAAGGTAATCCTTCTACTTCTGCACCAAGAGATAAGGAAAATTTTGAATTAAGTGATAGTATGGAAATAGTTCAAAATGGATGGATAACCCAACTCCAAGGGGTCAAGTCTTCAAAAAGCCAATAGAATACTTTAGGACTGAACACAGTAGATTCTACAGACATTTCAAAGGAAGACTTTCCTACAAAAAATCATCGATTTCAAGTTTCTACATGAATATGAATTTGGTATTGAGGAATTACTAGACTATCAAGGATGGACCAATTTTTTAGAGGAGGATGAAAAAATTTACCTAGACTTGACTAGATTGTTCTACTATTTATGGCATCAAGAATACTTGAATACCTTTGTGAAAAGGGTGGGAATAAATTTGGGTGTAGGACATGGAATAAGCAAAGGAAATGCAATTGCTCAAGTGGCGGGCATTTTAGGCGTTCTTCCTTTGGATGAACCACTTCCAACAAAGATGACCCACACCCAAATATAAAATCAATTGATAAAAAGTGATAAATATCACCTAGGTATCAAGTTTCTATATTATATGAATTTATCTCCACAATTGAGAGTCTTGAGGTTACTCATAGCCCACTGTATCTATCCAAAAGGCGGAGGATGAAACCAACTTAACCCTCAAGAGGTTAAAATTTTATGGAAAGTGGCCAACCGAGTCAAAGTTAGTATACCCAGACTATTTTGAGAGGACCTGGAGTTAAAAAAGGAGAATCCTCGGTGCATATTGCCATATGGTACATGGATTATCAAGATACTTGCATATTATCACGTTGACCTAAATGAAGAACCCTACGAGGTATTAAAGCCCACAAATGCCATAAACCATGCCTTGTTGACCCATATGAAAATTGATCTCGAGGCATTCAAAGCCGATCGATTACAAGATCAAATGGGAGGAAATTTTCAAGGCACCCAAATCAACAAGATCTACAAGCAGAGGAAGCTCAACTTGAGGGGGAGGATCAGCCTCGTCATGATCTCCACCCATCTCTACCTCCCCTTCCTCAAGCTTCAGTCTCGCCTGCATCTCATGGCTCTTGGTCCCCCCCCCCCACGAATCTCGAGCCACAGATCATTTTGCACATTCTCGCGATCAGCCGTCTACTTCCAAAGCAATACTTGAGTATTTACAAGACATGGAGAGTTGGATTTCTTAAGAACTTGGGGCTATCAACATTTTACTAATGAAAATACATGGTCGACAAGACAAATTGGACCAAGAAACTTACCGCCATTAAATATCAGCTTACTTTTGGTAGTCCACATGGCTGACCCATTCCCAATCTACCTGATTTTGATGCATATTGGGGCAAATTTGTTCTGGCAAAACCGACCGTTCAAGCTCCATCATCACTCTTCTCTTCTGCCTACCCCAGTCCCATGCCTCGAACTCACCCGCTTTCCTATCCTACATCATCTTTTGTCTTTCACAAATTCTACTTCCCACATTATCTTTTTTGATGTTTGACAGAAAGGGAGAGATAACAAAAAGGGGGAGATAAGCATAGATTTTTTTGGATTTTGGGGAGCTTGTATTTAGGATACATGAGTATTGCATGTTGAAAATGACGTGTTGAGAAACATTATTCTAGATTATGGTGTGAATATCTGCTATGATTTGAATCAAATGCAAATTGACATGTTGAAATGTTATGTCGCCCTGAATTGTATTCTGAATGTCTAATATGATTTAAGTTAGCAAATCAAATGCAAATTAATAAATTGAAATAAAATATTTCTTAATTGTTAAATGAAAGTCCATCTCAAATTGGTTTTGTCAATCATCAAAAAGAGAGAGATTGTTGTAAACATATGACAAATTAAGCATAATCCATGTTTTGATGATCAATAACTTAATTTGAATAATATCAAGGAACTAACAAAGGTGTTAAGTGGTTTCAAGGATTACAAATTTCAAAAGATCAAAGGCTTGGTAGGTCAAGACTCATGCCAAGTTGACTCAGGCATCTACTTCGAGATCCTATTTTTCAATAATGCTGAAATATGGACGCCTGAGCAGATGAAGTCACAAGAAAAGTCAACCTCGCATGTGACTTAGGTGAAGTCACAACACTAAGTCGACTCTATCAGCGACTTGGGATATCTTCAGGGACTAGAGTCAAAACTGAAAGAGTCAAGTCGCAATCCAAGTAGACCTCATCATGTGACTTGGGTAAAGTTACACCCGAAGTCGACTCAAACCCTCGACTTGAATGGTGTAATAAATCAAGTTGATCCCAAACACTAGACTTAGAAAGATAAAGTCCAAATTGTGGAAAAATGACAAACTTGAGTCAAAACTACATTAAAATTTTATCAAATATTTGAGAGAATTAACCATGCCAAGTGTCAAGAAGATTGAATAGACCTCAAATACAAATAAAGATTTATAAGTACGAATTATGAAGAAACAAAAAAAGACAAACAAGCAAATGAAGATTACATTATGTCCAAGGTTGAAGAAATCAAATAGATGGTACCCAAGTCGACTTCACCTGAGACTTGGGTCAAGCCTGAGACTAAGTCGACTCAAGCCTGGAACTTGACTGAAGAACTGAAGACCAAAGTCACAACCCAAGTCGACTCCAATCTGCGACTTGGATGAAGTCACATCTTAGGTCGACTCCAAGTGCAACTTGAATCACAAAGGTTAGAAAAATTCGAACGTTAGCGCATTAAATGCATGCCACCTACCTCCAAATATTTGAATTTACTCTCCCCTATTTAAGATAGTTCAAATGAACAGGAAATGGTAGAGAGAAAGCATTAAATGAGTTTAACTTCTTTATTCTCAAGCATTTATGTGATCTAAAAAAAAGTTCCCAAGAAGAACTCAATAATAAAATTGCAAGTTTTGAACTGCTCCATCAACAACTCTCTTTACAAGTTCTTCTTTGTGCAGAAATATGGTTTCTACACATCTATAAAGTATTGCATCATTTTCTCTTTATTAATCATTTGTGTTCCTTGGTTCAGTATTGCAGGCTAAGGCCGAGGGAAGGTAAAGTAGAGTGTGATTGGAGTATAAATCGTCACCTACTTATGCTAAGTCTGAAAAAGGCCCCTTAAAGTTGGAATCTAGAAGAGAGCAAGTACTCTGTCTGTATTGCTATTATGTTTAGTGAAACCCAAGACACTAGGGTGTGCTCTTGGAGGAGTGGAGCAGGAAAGGTTGTTCCGAACCACTATAATTTCTTGTGTTTATTTTCGATTGCTTTTATACTTCACTCTTTTCATTCAAGGGGACTAAAACTCTAAAGGGGTTAACCTTTCAATTACAAAAGAATTTTTAAGAATCCAATTCACCCATCTCCTCTTGGATTTTGCCACAAACTCACAACCAACAGATATAAATGCCTTGAAGAATAAAATAGAGACATTGAGAAAGGACAACCATAATTTGAAAGATTCATTAGCTAAGTTCTCCAACATAAAACAAAACGTGCAGAAATTTTTGAGAAATACCACTCAAGTTGATAAGAGAGGTCTTGGATATATAAAGCACATTGATGCCAAATTAAATAAATCAAATGCTCCTATTTGGATTAAGGCTTCTTGTACATCAAATGTGAGGGGACAAATTTCTCATGTCAAGAAGCCTCTTGATAAATCAAGGATAAAAATACCTACTTGGCAATCAAAGGGCTATCATGTTACTCCAATGAATGCTAGATTTGTTTGTTATTATTGTAGTAAATTTGAACGTAAAATATATCAATGCAAGGCAAGAAAAATATTTTATAATTAAGTTTAAATAGTTTAGATAACAAAGAGAAACCAAGTCTTCTTGAGTTCTTATATTTTATGGCACTAATATTCATTAACCCATGACTCGGATAACAATAGAAAAAAAGATATCATACTTTTGATATAGATTTTATCTCAAATAAGTGCAAAGTCATCTAGAGGATGAAGAAACATAATTTGCAAAAGAAAGGAGTTAAGCAAAATAGTGATAACCCTCATCCTAGGTAATTAAAGAGGTATTTTGCTCTCATAGCCCTAGTTTACATAATAGAATTGGTCGATGAGTTATGTTGCAATGTCATATTGTAAATCATATGTTTGTGACTCAAAATGAATGATTTGAATGACGAAAAAAATATTTAATAGAAGTTTGTATGTACAAAATAAACTTACTATGCCTCATTAGTACTGCTATTGTTAATTTATTTTAATCCCCACTTTTTGTGTTGACTTACAAAAAGGAGGAGAGAGTAGAATGGAAATATCTTAAGAGAAGAAAATAATATTGTATATATTTAGGGGGAGAAGTATTTTCATGCATAGTGGGAGATCACATCTATATGGAAAAAGTTTTCTGGAATTAATGCATGTATCATTTATTATGTAGGTGCATAGTTTTTTAACATATAATTTTTTTTAATTTGTGCTTATTGAAGAGAATCGTGATATTCATGTAGATATATGATTTGCTTGAGAAGGGAAGACATTTTAATTAAGTTTTATCAATTATCAAAAAAAGGAAATTGTTGATCATATATTTGCTTTAAGAAAGATTAATTTGATTTGATGATTAACAAACAATGGAAATATCATCAAAAATGATCTAATTAATATGTGTAAGTGTGTTCGGGTATTTGTCTGCAATTATATATATATATATATATAAATGTGAAATAATTTAAGTTTCAAGAGCTCAAGACCATATATGGCAAGTTCAACAAAATGAAATCTCAGCCCAAATTGACTTCACTTGCTAATTGGGTGATGTTCCATAACTAAATAGACTTCCCCTGCAACTTTAGACAGATAACAAAGTAAAGTTTCAATTCAGGTCGACTCCACTTGCGACTTAGTGAAGTTCCACAACCAAGTCGATTTCGCCTGCAACTTCAGATAAACAACAAAGTGAAGTTTCAACTCAAGTTGACTTCACTTGCGACTTGGATAAAGTCTCAATCCAAGTTGACTCACCTACAAGGAAAAATTTTAGATGGCAAGTGGACAGTGAGTTCTAGTCAAAGTGAAATCGCAACCCAAGTGGACTTTACTTGTCCCAAGTTGACTTCGCTCATCCCAAGTTGACTCCACTTGTGACTTCACCCTATAACGGTCAAAAATTCGAACATTTGAGTATCAAACTCACACTAATCACCACTCCAAAGACTAGATCTTCTTCTCCTATATAAATATCATTGAAGTATGAACGTTAAGGGAGGGGAAAACACAAAATGATCTTACACCTTTGATTATTCAAGAGTATTGAAATCATTTGAATAACTATTAAAGCTTCAGGTGCTATTACTTCAAGTGAGCTTACAAAATTATCTTCTTCACATAACAAGGAGCATCTTCAGTTAATCGATTATACATTATAAATTCTCTTTTGTCTATTTTATTTTGTGTTATTTCCTTAGATGAGTATTGGAGACCAAATTCAAGAAGAAGCAAAACAGAGGATTAGTTTGAATTTATCTTACTAACGAGTTTTGCTTGATTAGTTTAAGTTTGTCTCACCAACAAATTAGACTTGGTTGGTTGGAGTTAGTCTCACCAACAAGTGATTCTTGTATATGCCCCCTATATAATAGTTGAACCCAAGACACAACGAGTGTGTGCTTGAAAGAGGAGTAGGAAAGGTTGCCCGAACCACTATATATTGTGTGATTTAATTGCTTACATTTTATATTCGATTTACACCCTTTCATTCTATCTCTTAGCATGTTTTATCAAGGGTTTTTCTATAAACTTGGGACCAACAATTTCAAGCACTATTTCTCTAGAAAATTCAGCTCAAAATTCCATTACCACAACATTTTACTGCATAACTTTATCAAAATTTTTACTCTTTCACATGACATATAACTATCTCATAAAAAATTTATCCAAACACCAAAAATTATTTACAAACATTTTTTATTATCATAATATTAGATTTATATTAAATTTTTTTTATCAAAGTATGTCTTATACAAAATTTGACCAATCAACTAAATTTTTTAGTCGTTTTATCTCTACAACTAGTCTGACTTGCCCAAATCACACAATCACCTCTAATGCCTCCAAAATACTTCTCTCACTCATTACACATATATATAAAATTTCACTCATTAAGTTCATTTCTTATTGAATTCTCACCATTAACCCTTAAATAGTTCAATTTTCAAAATTATCACCTTAATTTCATTATCAAGCATCATGAATACATTTAAATCATGTGTAGAATTATTCTCATAAAAATCATGGCTCTCATCAATGATCCTCGATCCTTATTATTATTGCGGTTCTTTCGAGCTTAACTACATAATTAAGGTCATTTCTATCATTTATTCAAATCTATCATTCGACTCACACCGAAAACAATCTATATTCATTTCAAACTTGTTAGGCATCTCACCCATGCCTAAGTACATTTCAAACTAGTCAACCTCAAGTTATGCACTTTTCTAGTTCAAAATCCACATATAATAATCAAGTTTCAAATACCCATCATTTAACCAAATCTAAGATTCCTACACATCCAAAAATCTAACAAATAATTGAGAATCCATCCAAACTTTTATTGAGCCATTTGTCAAAATTCACTCATCTAGTTCTTGACTATTGGAATTTTCACATTCGTCACAATTCACACAATCTTTCACACATCAACTCGTTCATTCTCAAATCCTATTATTATGTAGCTTCTTCGGAAACATTATATACATTATTGTCTCTTTACATAGTTGCTATTACTCAAGGTATTACATTCTCCTCCCCTAACAACAAGTTTCATCCTCGAAACTTGTGCATCATAACATCCTAAGATATGGGTTTCAAATTCTTTCAAGTCCCCTAGGCATCCAAGACCTCAAAATCCAATCACTTCAGTTAAGTTCTCCTCCATATGAGGTTCTTATACACAAACCATTTTACCATCTTGCGATATAAACACCATTCACAACTCAAATAATTAACTCTATGTGAAACCCCAATCTTAGACACGTGTATAAAACTCTAAGGGTATAAACCCTAGGTAATGTATTAATAAAATATATATTCATGAGTATGAAAATATATGGGAATAAAGGTTAAAATAATTATTTATGAAATTCAGATGAATAGTGCATGTGAATAGTGCACGTCAATAGTGAAACGTTAATAGTAAATGTGGGATTAAGAAATATATTAAGTTAATCACTTTGGATTAACTTAATCATAAAAGACGAAAAAGGAAGCTTCCCACTAAAGGACAAAAGTGCTTTTTGGATTAAAATAATAATTTTTTGATTTTTATGGATTTTTGTGAAGAAAATGAAGAAAAATTCATATCTTGTAATCCGGACGTCGGATTGAGATAATTTTTTTTTTACGGATGGTTAAAAATTCATAATGAACATGATGAATGGATTAAGATGTGATGAAAATCATAAATAAAAGGTCAAGATGAAGCGTCAAATAGAGATCGAAAAAGTAGCTTAACTTTTAATTAAAGCTACTTTTGACTTTTTAATAAATAAATAAATAATAATAAAAATTAAATGTAAATGCAGCTGCAATGCAGGGAGTTGGAGGGGCTGTTGACTTTTGGGGCCAAATCCAATGGCCACAAATTAATCTTATCATTAACCAACAGTTAAGATTGATTTAGTCTAAATTAATTAATTTTAAAAATAAAAAATAATAAAAAATAGGGCTGAATAGGGTAGGCAGCTCTTGGCTCAATGAAATTTTTAAAATTAAAAAGAAATACTAATTTATAATTAAATACCTCAAAGCTAGGGGTAAAATCCAATTTTGTGAAAAATCAAAAAGTATAAATTGGGGGGCAGGGAGGAAGTCCAAAGGCACTCCAAGCTTGAGAAATTCAAGCATTCCCACCACCAAAATTCGTTTTTGGCCTTTAGAGAAAGAAGGAGAAAATTGGAGAGAGAAAATATGAGAAAAAGAGGCGTATCTCTACTTCGGGTAAGTGATTTATACCCAAATTTCTTTTGGATGTTAAGAAGGGGCAAAAGCATGCTTATATAATGCCTAAGAATGATAAAATAAGTATAGATATAATGCTCAATTGGAATTATGCCAAAACATCAAAAATTTAGAGTAAAGATGGAGCATTCGGGAAGATAGCATATGATATGTGAAAAAAATGCTTTAAAATTTATAAATGATGATTTGGAATGTATGAATATGATAAATATAATGTTGGAATAATGGTATATTAATTTTATGATTTTTGGAATTAAGGATTATGCTTGAGTGAATTTATGTTGATTTTTAGTAGATGGAAAAATGATTTATTTAGCCAAGTAAATGATGATAAATTCAAGATTTATGGAATTTTCCATGATATACTAAGCATAAGCTATGTCATGATATTTTTTATTTTTGGAACTCATGAACAGTAACCACGTCTCTGTAAAAAGTAACTCAAATGAACAGTAATTTGCTACAGTACCATGAACAGTAAACAGCGTGATTTTGAGAAAATTTGAGATTTATTTTTATATTTTATGAGAATATATTGATGGAATTTTTAAAGAATTTATGGATAAAAATTCATATAAGGAGGTAATGATCAAGTGTATTTATAAGATTAACTTCTATGAGAATAAGGTAATGAATAGTTATAAAACAAGCATGGAAAGTAAACTAAGACATAAAATGGATGGATAAAATGTCCATTTTCCTTGTATAGGGAAAAAAGAAAGAAAAAGGTGGAGGACACGGACCGAGAAGGTAAGTAAGCAATCCTTTTTAAAATGATGATTTGTAAGCCAGCGAATTTTTTTTAAAATATGATTTTATTGCTTTATTGTAAGCAAGCAAAACTTTTTTAAAATATGATTTTATTACTTCATTGTAAGTAAGCACAACTTTGAAAATATGATTTTATTGTTTTATTGTAAGCAAGTTCTATTTTGAAATTTCTTTTTAAATATTTCAAATGATTACAAATATGATTATGAAATGTGTTTAAGGATGGCCACTCCTATAATGTTTGAAATGATAAACGTTTGTTTGCTTCTCAAATGATTTTTATCAAGTTTATGATCATGTCATGCCGGCATATGTATGTATGAACATGGTGTAAAAGGAAGAGGTTTTGGTAGAGGTAGTAAGCAGATCGAGGATCCCCCTTCACTATTGCCGAGTCTCAAGAGCTATGTGCCAACAGCGTCCTCCCAGAGATTGGAGGCACGAGGAAAGTCATGAATGAATGAATGCATTGCATTTTCATGAAATGCATGAAAAGGTTTACATGATGTTTAATCGAAACCATGTTTCAAAAAAGGGATGGTGCAAATAATTCTCTACATGAAAATGACAAATCACCTGGTGTAAGAGGTATATAATGTTGGGAAAATCAAAAGTCATGCATGTAAGAACCATGTAGATGTCAAGAGGAAGAGAGGTTCCCCTTGATGAAGCTAAGTCGGAGACAGTCGGCATATTGGACCATGCTATGTGAGATATTCCTTGCGCTCATGTACCCGCACATGAAGGTCTATGTCAGGAATGGAAAGGAAGCATTTTCACATCCAATATTTATGAAAGAATTTTTATGAAAAGGTTTCTGTCCAATTGGTAATTGATCACTTGGTAAGTGTCTTCTACCAATTCGAAAGAAATGCATTTGAATGAAAGGAAAATGTTTGTTTTCCAAAGAAAAAGGCTTGCTTACTGAGTATTATTACTCATATGTGTTTTCAAAATGATAAACAGGCTATGGAGCTGACTCATAAAGGATGTCAGGTAGAAATAACTTGCAAATTTAATTACAATTCTATGTATGTGTCCAAAGGGATAAATGTATGATAATCATGTTGAAAACATATTTTATGAATATTACAAACATGATTGTACTTATGTAAATTATCTCAATAAAAAGAAGATATGAATGATTTTATGATAATATGGATGAGTCCATTATAAATGATGATGAGTATATGTTTATGTGATGAAAGAAAAAGAAAAAGATTTTTGCACAAGATCCAATTAAGAACCTACCGTGTGATCAAGGCAACGATCCTGAATCACGTTTACCAATCGATAAGATCTTGGAGTAAGGACAAATGTGACGCCTCGGTTCGGGGCGCCACACTCTGCCCTTACTATCAACCAGTTATCATCATCAACTGTCATTACAGCAATATCAAACCCATAGTAGACTTATCATCAATCTTTCCATTACATTGAATAAGCCAACCAAATCAAGGACCCATGCCCCTTAACATTCAGTATAATAATATTCACTTGACACTTTCCATCTCATCCATGAACAACTTTTTTTGTTCCAACCCAAAATTGCTATGGTTTCATTGAAAATCAATAACATTCAAATCCCTTAATGCATATGATAGCACACACTGATTGAGCACAAATAGTCAAACCTCTAATTGAAACCATATAATCAAGCCTCTGTAACTAATATTGGGATTTCAATTCTACAACTCCAAGCAAACACTAAAACTCAAACCAAGGGAATCTCCCAAATCACAAGTCCAAACCATTATTGGTAACCAACCACCCCAAATAGATTTGATATCATGATCAAATAGCTGGGATCAACTTCTCCAATTGAATCATATCCTAATTTAATACTAGAAAAATGCACACAATTAGTAAAATATACTCTCTTTATACTAAGAAATTACCTGCCATTTCTAATCCATATCTCCAAACTAATACTTTATACTAGTTCAATTCATTCTAACTTCCACCCTTGCTTCCATTCTATCTTTTTGTTCTCAATTATCATGCATCGCTATGGTCCTTTTCTTTCATTCTAATTCATGCTCTAACACTACTTTTGTAATGCTCCTCTTGCCTCTGCCTAGGACTGATAATCACTATAGTAGAGATCCGATAACATCTTTACAAGATTTTTCATAATTTTCAAAGTAAAAGACCACATATACGTATACGAAAATCCCTCTCTGGCAACCCAAGATGTCCACAATAAATTCATCAATTAGATATATGATAACAAAAAATAATTAAAGTACAATTATTTCCATCATTTGCATCTCAACAGAAGTAAAATTCACATTTACAATTCTCAAATATATTAATGAGGCCTCACAAAACAAGTATCCATGAACCACATCATAATATATGATATACAACTCATTACTCATAATATAATATATAACATTTATATCTCACATATAAATTAATCTCAAATATTATAATTCAAAACTATAGAACTTACATCTGCCACAATTTGCCTCATTTTGGAATCAATATGGCCTACTCAAGCTCATAACTAGATACTTGCAATGCCCATCCTGCTAAGATATTGAAAACAAACATATGAGTTGAGAAAACCCAATAAGTAGGTGTGGTCGATAAAAATAACAAGCTTATGTTAAAGAAATCATTTATGCTACGCCACTGCATGCAATTGAAAAATTGGGCTATTAATAGCCCCACACAATCATGTCATCACACAATACATATAAAACTAACCAACCTCATATCTATTAAGGGTCATGAACAACTCTGTGCTCATGTTAATAATAGGCCATACGAACCATATCCTCATGTCAATAAAAGACAATGAACAACTCAACTCTATGCAAATCATGCATACACATCACATATGCCATATGCATTACATCAATCTTATTTCAAAACCATGTGTTATTGGTTTGAAAAAACCATGCCCATACTCATTTCACAAAATATCCATCATGTAGCTTCGCAAAATCATATCAATCCTAATAACCAAACCATTAACCAAAAGCCTACATCAAACAAACTCAATATCAATAGGTGGCATGCAAGACCTGTTGGTCCCAAGTTTATAACAAAACTTAAGAAGTGTGATACCCGGACCCAAGTAAGGTTTATTTATATGCAATTGACATATAAATATGAATCAAGTATAATTTAGTGGA
>JAXCLR010000081.1:35351914-35362070 GCA_035584095.1 Annona squamosa | reverse complement strand
GCAACAATCCTGATTCACATTTACCAATCGATAGATCTTGAGGTAAGGAAGTGACGTCTCGGTTTGGGGCGCCACAAGAAGGGAGGAGTGAATTAGATTGTTTAAAAATTCTTTCAACGTATCAAATATTACCCCTTTTGAACTAAATCCTCCTGAATGAAAAATGTGGAGAATGGAGATGTGAATGGAGCACAAAATATCAACATGAGAATTGTAGTGGTTCGGGACAAGTTTTCCTACTCCACTCTTCTAAGATCATGCCCTTGTGTCTTGGGTTCCACTATGTCAATGGATATACACTTAGAACCCTTGCCCTCTTTTAGATTCTTACTCTAGGGGGCGTTCACAATATCTACATAAGTAAATGGCGAGTCACATTCCAACCACACACTACTTACCTTCACTTGGTCTTGGTCTTCAACATCAAAACAAGTGAAAATACAAACACAACGAATGAAAATAAGAATCAACACTTTATAGATGTGTAGGAAGATTTTTCAGCTCATGGAAAAACTTGTGGAAAGATTGGATGAATGATCACTTTAGCACTTACAGTTAAAGAACATAGTTCTTCTTATGGATCTCCTTAATGAGCACTTGAAATGCTTAAAAGCTGGAAGGTAAAAGCTTAATCGATGCTCTAGATAACCATACCTCTCTTTCATTTGAAATGTATTAAATAGGAGAGAAGTAAATTTGAATATTTTGTGGTAGGTGGTGCACATTTAATATGCCGACGATCGAATTTTTTAGACCATTATGATCGAAGTCGCACTTAGAGTCGACTTTGAGTGCCATTTTTCCCAAGTCGCAGGCTAGAGTTGACTTGGGTTGCGACATTGGTCTTCAACTGTTCAACTTCAAGTTCTATTCGGGGTAGATTTGGTTTTAGATTTGACTCAAGTCACAAGTGAAGTTAACTTGGGTTGCAACTTCACTCTCTACTTTGCTCATTAAAACTTAGTGCTTCATAATCTTAATCCTTTAGCTTGTATAACCTTGTATCTTGATAAATTAACTTTAAAGGACTTCATTTTTGCATATTTGGGCCTTTGAACTTCTTGTATATTGAACTTGGTTTGTCCATTTGAAAACTCTTAAATGGACTTGTGTTTTGGACTTCAAATCATGTTTGGATAATGTTGCTTGATTTCATTTTTGTCACCATTGATCTTGAAACTTTTTGAATTACCCTTTTTGTATCCAAGTTGAATGCTAGGGGTCGACTTGGTTTGCAACTTTCCTCAAGTCATGTGTTTGAGTCGACTTTGTGTGCAACTTCACCCAAGTCACATAACATAGTTGACTTGGGTTACAACTTCGCTTCACCAAACTCCGCTTCAGAAACTTTAATTCTATTTAAGTCGCTGACAGAGTCGACTTGAGTTGTGGTTTGACTCAAGTCGCATGCGAAGTCAACTTCGAGGGTAACTTTGCTTGCTCATGCATCCATAATTTCAACATTATTAAAAAATGGCCCTTCAAAGTCATGCTAGAGTCGACTTCCATATCGACTTGGCCTAAGTCGATGCTTGAGTCTCCTTAGCATGCAACTTGACTTGCCAAACTTTGAATCTTTAAATCCCTAAGCCTTAAATCACTTCAACATACATGTTAGTGCCTTAAAACCTTTTAAATTGAATTATTGATTATCAAAATTTGGACTATGCTTGCCAACATCAAAACATCCCAAAATTTATCCAAACATGCAAACCTAGCCAATAGATCACTAGTCCATTAGCCTGTCATTCATTCATCTAAATCAAGCCTCCATTACTATCTCAGCATCGAAAATACACAATTTCAACAACCATCTAACTATATCCTCAAGCACAAGTTCAAACCTTTATTTTGTATCATATACCTCATACACATCAAATCCATCACAAGTTCTATTTCTAATAATTCATCCTCCTATATGTCCCCAAGCACTTACAAATCATCATTCACATCACAAAGGTCTTACCCACCCATTTATACATTAATTTTTCACCTTTGGCCTTACTTGAGCATTTCATCAAACATGTTGAACATATCAGAGGCATTATATGGAAATCAAGTTCAAATCACTCAAAATCCATAGGATTCCATTAAACATATTATGATATCATACAAAATCAATTCTAAACACTTTTATTTAAGTATTTATATTCATGTTCATCAAAACTTCCAAATTCTGACCTCTTAAATACGATTCCTGCTAATAATCACAAAGCCGGCATGATTTCAACCCAAATGCATCATCATTTCAAAAAGAAAGTAACCTATTTACCCCAAATTTGATTTTCTCGAAGAATTTCGAAGACCTTCAAAGCGTCAAACCTTCTCTTTACTCCATCAAGCTCCTTTGGCGCAAAATTGTGTGAAATCAAGCATTTTTAAGTGGGTTTTCAAGGGGATAATGTGCTAGGGTCACCTAGTAGAAAATGGAGAAGAAAGTGGCACGGAAATGTGGTGAGTTTCGACCCTCCCCACTTGAAATAGCTTCCCACATGGCCTGGGCTATGTGGTTCTAGAAATCATAAAGTTTGACTTATGTGGGCCCATAAACGATCTAATTTCAATGACCTCGTGCCATTTCGCTCATAAATTTCTCTATAAATCTCCAATTCAGATGATTCATTTTGAGTTGGATTTCTAACTTCAAGTAATATTTCTATAAAAATTTTAGCTAAAAATTCCATTACCATAAAATTTAGCATATATTTTTCTACACAGTATTACTGAAATTTTACACTCATTCATAACACATATAGCTATCTCATACAAAAATATATCCAAACATCAAAACAATCATTTACACGCATTTTTTTTATCATTTTAATATCAAATTTACATCTTTTTTATCAAAACATGTCCTATAAAAACTTTGACATGTCAACTCTAATTTTTAGTTGCTTTGCATTTACAACAGGTCTCATTAGCGCAAATCACATACATCAACTCTAATATCTTTAAAATTATTTTTCATATATCATACATATATCTATCATCTCATCCTTTTTAGAAACCATCTTGTCTCATGGCATTTCCAAAATTTCATCCATTATGTTTATTTCTTATTGAATTCTTATAAATAACTCCCAAATAGTTTAATTTTCAAAATTATCATCTCAATTTCATTGTTAAATATTGTGAATACATTTAAATCATGTTTAGAATTATTCTCATGAAAATTGTGGCTATCGTCAATGATCCTCGATCCTTTCTATTGTCCTAGTTCTTTCGGGCTTCACTACACAATTAGGTGTACTTCAATCATTCATTCAAATCTATCATTTGAATCTCACCCACAACCATCTATATTGATTTCAAATATGCTAGGCATCTTACCCATTTCTAAATACATTTCAAATCTAATCAACCCCAAGCTATGCACTTTTTTAGTTCAAAATTTACATATAATAGTCAAGGTTCAAATACCCATCATTTGATCAAATGTAAGATTCTTGCACATCCAAAATCATTAAACAAATAATTGAGGATCCATCCAAAGCTTTTACTAGCCATTTGGCAAAATTCACTCGTCTAGTTCTCGATGATTGGAATTTTCACATTCGCCACAAGTCACATAATCTTTTTACACATAACCCATTGATTTCTAAAATCCTACCATCGGTGGCTTCTCAGGCTAGATTATAGCTATATATATATATATTATCATCTCTTTACATAGTTGCGACTACTTGGGAGATGATGATAGTTGCTATTACTTGGGGTATTACAACACAATGATAATCTATCGTTTTAGTTGTGGTTAGTATACAAAATAAGGAGTCTATGGATTTATTTTTACTTTTAATGACTTAATGATCTTAATCTTGTATGATTATCTAAAAATCCATATTAGTTGCTATAATCAATTACTACGTCGTCAACTTCTAATAGGCAAAGTTATTACTATCAAAGGGAGGTGTCCTAGAAAAAGATCAAGTTATTGCCATATATTATAGAGATTACGTAAAAAGAATTAGAGGTCTACTTTGATACTACTTGTTAGTCCCATTAAGTTCGTTAAACCTAAGAAGAGATAAGTGAATTCAGTTACTAAAAAATTTTTTGGTTGTAAATTGTAAACCCCTTTTTTGCTTAATCTCTAATGATGAAGTTACTATGAGCTAGATAGAGAGTTAATGATATAGAATGATAAATGGAATGAAAGACACATTTAATAACACAAAATAGGCATAAAATTTTATAGTGGTTTGGGTGATACCCCTACTCCAACCTTCAAAGAGTACGCATCTTGTGTTTTGAGTTGTACTATTATATCATGATAGAATTTGAAACCTCAACTGTCTTTTAGATTTTAGCTCTAGGGGTGTAATATAACCTAGACAAGTAATTGGTCAGCATCTCTCCTGCCAATGTCCACATCAACCTCTTCTTATATGTGGTATCTGACACCAATCTAAGGAACAACAAAGAGAAATTTCAAATTAAGATGATCTATACTTTACATATATGTACAGCAGTTTGCTCAAGAAGTTTGGTTTAATTTGCACTAGTGAAAGATGAATAATAGATTGCTTCACTTGAAAACAGAGTACCATACATTTAATGGTGATTTAGAACACTTCAATGCTTGTGGAGAAAAAGAAGAGTGCTCTATAAGTACTCTAGCTAACCCCTCTTATGCATTACTATGTTGCTTTTGTACGTGAAGAGGAGTTGTGGTCATTGCTTAGTAGGTGGCACCATTTAATACTCCAACATTTGAATTTATTGAACCATTGAAGTCAAAATAACTTTTGAGATGAATCTCATTTTGCAATCTTAGTTAAATCAATGTCAACAATGATCTTGCTTAGAATTTCAAAATTTAATGGCTATATTGCTTCTATTCTTCCTTCATGATGCCCTTATGATTGATCTTACTTTTGAGATGGATGTAATGGGATCAACTTAGCCTTTTGAACTCTCTTGAAAAACTTTTGCATACCATCGCTAGAATTGATCTCTCCTATGAGATTAATGCCAAGGGATTAATCTCAATTTTGAGATTGATTTGTCAATTGAATATCTTCAGCTTACAGACTCTAAAATTGATGTCACATACAAAATTGGCCTCATGAGAACCATATCAATTTTGAGATTAATTTGACCCTTAAGCCTTCCTTTTGAATCGCACCTAACTAGTGAGATTGATGCGAAAAGTGATTTCAAGAGATCAATGTCAATCTTTGAATTGAGATTCCAAAACTACAAATGGACTTCAAAGCTTTTAGTATAAGTGCAGATGATGGATCTTGGGCACTTCATCTTCTTGCCTCTACACTTCATATAATGTGTCAATTTACCTTTAAATTCTTAACATAAAATTGATTAGTAGCCTTTATGTTTCAATTAGCTTATTAATCATCAAAATATGAATATGATTGTCGCTTAATCACAAATATGTATTCACATTCGACCTTTTGTTTCCTCTATGTGATGATGGGATATGTCCATTGGGATTGCTTGATATACAAATAAGATGGGTTTTGAGTTAAAGATGCTAAGCTGCCTTATGAGAGTTACCTATAAGCTAGGTACAAATCACTGGACTAGAACAGAGAATTAGGTAGACTTTACAATGTCAAGTCAAAGACTTATATTGTAATGGATGAAATAATGAAAAATGAATATCAAAAAGAGGAGACCACAAATGCATTTATCTAAATACAAGGAAACATTGAGATGGGAGAACTTGTCATTAGCTCAATGATAAGGAAAAGAGAAATATGGATACCTCTAGCTCAGATAGAAGGGAACGTAGTAGTTGGAAGGGAGAGGGATGTGTCCAAGGGGTTGGGGGAGGAGAGGCTAGTAAGGTAAGAATGAAAGAAACATTGTCACATATGATGAGAGGTAAAGGGACATTGAGAAATCCTAAGTTTCATCGTTGCTTTTATCTTTTATATTAGATAGGGATAAATGAGAAACCTAAGAAGTTGTTTATAGGAACTAGGGTAAATTATAGTAAATGGTAACCCTAGATTTATTTTTAAATTTAGAAGAGATATAGTGATATTATAATTAACAAATATTTGCTTAACAAGTGAATAATTTGTAATTTTAGAAAGAATGGGTGATTTTATAAATTACAGAATGAGTAAGAGTAAACTGTAATTTGGAAAGAGTGGAGATAAAAAGGGCTGAATTGCAATTTTAGAAAGAGTAGAGGCAAAAAAGAGTCGAATTTGCAATTCTGTAGAAATAGAAGGGTTAATTTGCAATTTTAAAAAGAGTAGAGAAAAAGGTTACTTGTAGAGCAAGAGCCAAAGGAGGGGAGATTGCGTAAAATCATAGCTAAACAAAGCCTATATAAAAGTAGCCAGGGCAACTCTAGGAATTCAAAGTTGGAGTTCAAGGAGATTCAAAGGAAAGGAAAAGGCCCGAAGAAAGAGGGTGTCCAAAAGGTAAAAGCAATATTATTTCATTATTCCGAATTAGTCCAAATTAAAAGGCACGGTGTAAATAACTAGGGTAGACCTATTTTAATTTGAAGAGGGATATAGGTTAAATTGTTAAATACTGCACGGTATTATTTTTAGTTCTTAATAGTTAATATACGGTTATTGTATTATAATAACAATAATAATGATAATAATTAAAAAATAGGTTTAGTGGCTTTCTGGTTTTGGTTTAGGTAATATAAATCTATATTAAGCAACATATCTACATAGGAAAAACATCAACAGATCATGCACGAGCACACGGACCATGCGTGATCAGTTTAAAAAAAAAAAAAAAACATGTATGTTGTTCTATATTATTTATATAGGTACCGTTATATCTTAGTGCTATTCAGATTTGGTAACATATTGACAGTAGGTATGGTGTTAAATAGTTATCAACTAAGTAATATGAATAAGTGATGGATGGGCCATTTTATACACCATACATGGATATCAGTTAATAGCCCTACATGGACCTGTGCATGCAGATGGTTCGTTGATGTTAACCAGATTCAATATAAAAATAAGTTCAGGTAAATCCGGTTAATTTAATATATTGTCAAATATCTATAAGGTGTGGAAATCTGTTTGGTGTATAGATGTAATATAAATTTGATTTATAATACCTGTAAAAAATGGAATGTATAATAAAAATAGATTGATTCGGGTATATATATATATAGTGTAGAATCTATCAATGTATATTAACATATATAAAGAGGTATGATTATATATAATATATTGTACATATGCTTAAGTTATAATATTCTTTTTTTAATTTTTATTTTTTTATTTTTTATTTTCTCTTCATAAACATGTTTTCCTAAGTGTAATTAATTCATATACCAAGTTTGACCATTTTACAATGCTTTTATATTTTTATTTTATTTTTAAAAATCATCAATTTTAAGGGCATATAAGTCATTTTCACCCCTTAAAAAATTGATTTTAAAAAATAAATATATAAAGGTATTGCAAAATGGTAAAACTTGGTATACAGATTAAATATACTTAGGACAATATGTTTATGAAGAAAAATTAAAAATTAATATTGTAACTTAAGCATATGTACAATATATTGTATATAATCATGCCTCATATATCATATATAGTTTATATTTTTGGGCGTGACATAAGAGACTTGACATATTAATATATCAAACATGAAGACTATGGAAAAAGAGTTTAATTGAAGACTTACTAAAACTCAAATATGATAAAGATAAGATTTGCAAATTATGTCAAATATATCAAAATAATCAAAGATTACATTTTCATCCAAAAGTGAAATCTCAACCTCAAAACCACTTGAACTATTAGACATGGATCTTTGTGGACCATCTGACTACTATGTCTTAGAGGAAAAAAGACTTATTTTTATAATTTTTGATGTTAACTCTAGATTCACTTAGATAATGCTTCCAGGAAGCAAGGATCAGGTTTTCTCCATGTTCTCTCATTTTTCTAAATTAATGTCAAATAAAAAATAGTCTTCAATCATATCAATTAGAAGTGATCATAGTTGTAAATTTGAAAAAAAAAAAAATTCTTTAGATTTTACAAAGAAAAAGACATTCACTACAAATTTTTCATACTAAGAACTCCACAATAAAATGAAATAGTCGAAAAAATACAAGAAATAACTAGAATCATGCTAAATGAAAGTAAATTATTTGAAAATTTTTAGGGTGAGGTAGTTAGCACAACTTATCATGTGCTTAAATGTTACAATTAGAGCAATATGAAAGAAAATCCCATATAAAATTTGGAAAGACGGAAAATAAATATTGCATATTTTCATGTTTTTGAATGCACATGTTATTTCTAAACAATGGAAAGATAACCTTGGAAAAGAATGATGAAACTATATTCCTTCGTTACTCTTCAAATAGCAAGGCCTCTAGAGTTTTAACAAAAAACTCAAGTGGTACAAGAATAAATTCATGTTATTTTTTATTAATTTAAAAAGCTACAAGTAATTCTCAAAAAGGAGAATGAACTTAATGATACAAAAAAACCCAAATTTAAAAAGCTGCAAGTAAAAAAGAAAGGGGAGAAGAGCTTAAGCAAGATGAAAATAAATTTAAGCTCAACCAAGAGGTAAATGAAGGTAATATCCTTTACAAACCTCCTATAAATCTCAAGTTTACACATGATCATAGAATTGAACAAGTTATTGAATATATTTATGATGTGAAAACAAGAGTCTAGGGGAAAAATGTATATGAATATTTTTCTTTTATATCAAAAGTTGAGCCAAGTACAATTGATCAAGCTCTTAGTAATGAAAACTGAATTATAACAATGTAAGAAGAGCTAAATCAATTTAAAAGAAATAAAGTGTGAAAATTTGTTCCTAGACCCAAAGATCATTCAATAATTAGAGCCAAGTAGTGTTTAAATAATGTTTATTAGTTATAAGGAACAAAGCAAGATTAGTAGCGAAAGGGTACTCATAAGAAAAATGAATAAATTTTGAAGAATCATATGCCTTAGTAATAATACTTGAAGTTATACGTATATTTCTTGCTTTTGCAACACATATGAGTTTAAAAAGTTTTCAAATGGATGTCAAATGTTTATTTTTAATGACTATCTTAATGAAGAAGTGTATGTAGAACAGTCCTTATTTTGAAGAAAATAATCAAACCAATTATGTACATAAACTAATTGAAGCATTTTATGAACTAAAACAAGTTCCAAGAGCTTGATATAAGAGAGTTAACAAATTTTTGATTGATCACGATTCAAAAAAGGAAAAGTAAACACCACATTATTCATCAAGAGTGACGATCAAAATGTTTTAATAGTTCAAATATATATAAATAACATTGTATTTGGTGCTACTAATGAATTACTATGTGAAAATTTTTCTAAGTTAATGTAGAATGAATTTGAGATGAGCATAATATATGAATTCAACTTCTTTTTAGATTACAAATCAAGCAATTAAAAGAAAGAATATTTATTTACCAATTCAAATACATTAAGAAAATGCTCAAGAAATTTGATATATTTAGTTGTAAAGGAGTTGCAATCCCCATGAGCAATACAATTAAAATGAATAAGGACGGAAAAAGTAAATCTATAGACCAATGCCTGTGTAGAAGTTTGATTGGTTCTTTATTGTATTTAACTACATTTAGACTTAATATTATGTTTAGTATATGCATGTGTTCTAGATTTCAATCTAATCCCAAAGAATCGCATATGTTAGTCGTAAAAATGTATTAGATATTTAATGGATACTCTAAACCTAGGACTATGGTATCCCAAAGGTTCAACTTTTGACTTAATAAGATAGTCACGTGCAGATTTTTCTCAATACAAAATAGATAGAAAAAGCATTAGTGATACTTTTCAATTCCTTAATATTATGACAGTATCTTGGGTTTCAAGAAAATAAACTATTGCTACTCTATCTACTATTGAAGCTGAATATATAATTATAATTAGTTGTTGTGCATAATTCTTAGGGATAAAACAACAATTAAAAGATTATGGGCTAAATTATAAAGACATTCTAATTAGATGTGGCAACACGTGTAATTCATCTAACTAAAAATTCAATTTTACACTCTAGCACTAAACATATATATGCAAGGCCTTATTTCATAAGAAAGCATGTTGAAAATCATGATATTGTTGGAAATATGTGGAAAACTAGCTAAATCCATGTTTTGATGATTAACAAATCAATTTGAGTAAGTCTTGGC
>JAXCLR010000081.1:35335483-35351814 GCA_035584095.1 Annona squamosa | reverse complement strand
GAAGAGTGGAGTAGGGAGGTTGCCCAAACCACTATAAAAATTCTTGTCTGCTTGATTTTATTTCTGCTCTCTACATTGCTTTGCTTTCCATTATGTTTCTTCATTCAAGGGGATTGAACTTACAAGGGATTAAGTTTTTAAGTTACCAAGGAAATTTTTTAAGAACCCAATTCACCCCTCCCCTCTTGGGTTTTGCCATCAATTCGGGACCAACAGATATATGTTTGGAGCATGTCAAAAAAAATTAGATTCCTAATATATTTATAAACCTTTACAGATAAAAATATTTTATAAAATTAGAAAAGAAACGGGTATAATGGATTGAGGAATGAAAAACAAATATTTTCGTATTATTGATTATTTGAAGCATTACAAAATGGATGTTAGTATGTTTGTCGTGCAAATTGTTGTTAACTTGAAAATGAAAATATGTATATGGATGAGGGACTATGTTAAAATCAAAATTTTAAAACTAAAATTGGCAAACAGGCCAGATCAACTTCACCAAGTTGAAGTTGACTTTGACCCCTTACTCAGGATTTTTTGGTTGATTTCACCAGGCAACGATTCAGCTGCTCTTAGGCTTATAAGTTATTTTTTCTTATTTTTCATTTTAAGCTCTCCAACTCTCTATTCTACCTCTCTAGTTTTCACCTATTCCTCAAAATCTTCCTTTCCACTTGCATTATCATCTTAAATCATCTCATTTCATCTTAATGGCACCCAAACAATTTGTGAGCAAGCCTCCTAAGAGAATGGAAATTCCTTCAATATCTCAAGAGACTGGAAGCACTTTCCAAAGAAGAGAAAGAATGCCAGTGAAATGGCTAAGGAAGGAGACATTGACTTCCCAACCTTCTATTAGATGATGGGTCTAATTCAAAGAAGGTAATCCATTTTTCCATCCTCTCACCAAGAGGAAGATGTTGCATTATCTAGTGAAGAAGAAGAAGAAGAAGAGATTGTTAGTCACAAGAAAAACAAACCAACTCAAAGGAAGAAAGTTAATAAAATCCCATTAAATAATTTAGAAGCTTCACTCAACACCACAGGTTTTACAAGAAGCAAATCCTAATTTCAAAAATCATAGATTTTCAATTCCTCAAAGCATATGAGTATGATATAGAAAACATGTTTGACTATCAAGGTTGGACTAGTTTGTTGAATGAGGAAGGAAATTTTACTATGCATAAAACATAGATGACCTCAACATATGTCAAAGGAGTAGAGACTCTTGGCATTACCCAAGATATAACATCATAGAGAATAGCAAGTATCTTAGGAATCCCATTCAATTAGGAGCCACTTCCTCAAGGTCTTATATTGCCTACAATGAGCAACAGTCTCACAAGAAGTGACAAGTACATTAAGGGGATGAAATTCTTCCATTTGATGGACCTGACACTATATTTGACAGCCTTAAGGCCTTTTGATAGCCCATCGTATACCTCGAGGGTGGAGGAAGAAGTTTAGTTAACCTATAGGAAGCAAAGGCTATTTGGAAGTTTGCAAATAGGAAGAAGATCTCTCTACCTATGCTTATTTTACAAGCCCTTGCAGTTAAGAAAATAACCCACAAAGTGTGATTCTATATGGAATATGGATCAAAAAGATTTTAACTTGGTATATAGAAATCTATAATATGAGCTCGTTTGAAAAAATGAAGAACACAAATGTAATTAGTAAAAGACTATTGTAAAGGATGAAGATTAATGTAGAGCAATTCAAGTTTGATCAATTGGTAGTAGGATAAGAGCATCAACAAGTATAGGTATCCAGAGAAGCAGGGGCTTAAAGGGAAGAAGAGAGAAGAAGCTCTAAGTTAGGGGGAGGCTGTTGTAGGTAGACATTCTCATTCATCTACTCATAGGACTCTTGCATTTCATGCATCTTCGCATCCTACTATAATGTCATGCATATTAGCAACTATGTAAATGGACAATGATATGTATAACTTGATGGATGCTTGGTATGGATTTACACATGTTAGTGAGATGATTGTGGATACGCGGAAACCCTTGACTTGATTTAATGATAAATATTTAATATTTAACCCTCATGTGTGAACTTTGAACTAGATAGGGAATTATTTGGAGTTGATTCATTTAAAATGTGTTAGACATGGGTGAGATGCCTAGAGCACTGGTAATGGATATGTATGATTATGGATGAGATTTGAATGGTAGATTTGGATGTATGATGGAAATCGGCTTAATTTTATAGTTAAGGCACAAAGAATAATGATAATAGAAATGATTGAGGATCATTGTAGCAACCATGATTTGCATAGGGATGATCCTAGACATGCTTTAAATGTGCTTGTGATGTTTGGGAATGAATTTTGATATGATAACTTCGAGAATGGAGCCATCTAAGACTAATAGTGAAAATTGGGTAAGTAATAAACTTAATGGGTGAAATATTGAAAATTACATGAAACATGATAGTTTCTAGCATGGATTAGATGCTAGATGTATGTGTGATGTGTGAGAAATGATTTTGAAGGCATTAGATCTAATATATGAGAATAGAACTAATGAGGCCCATTGTAGAGGCAAAACGGCTAAAAAGTTAAGTTGAAGAGTTAAATTTTGTATAAGACATGTTTTGAGCATATAAATGATATAAATGTGATAATGTGATAATAAGAGATGTTTGTTAATGATTGGTTTGATTTTGAAAATATTTTGACATAAAATGACCACTTTTTCTTTTGAACTAGCAAAAGTTGTCTGCAAAGATATCTAGTAAAATGTAATAATGGAATATTGAGATGAAAATTTTTAAAAAGATAGTACTCGAAGTTAGGAATCTAACACAAAAAGAATCATCTCAATTAAAGCTGTGTAGAGAAAGTTATGGGCAAAATAGTGCAAGATAACTGAAATCAAGCCTTTTATAGGCCAACATGCAAACCGTGTTGTGTCCAAAACAACATAGCCCAAGCCATGTTGGATGCTAATTTAAAGTGAGGAGGGTGTGAACCCACCCCGTTTGCTTACCATTCTCTTCCCTTCTTCCACCCCATAACCCTAGCTCTCTAATCGATAAAAAAAACCACTCAAAAGTGCTTGGATTCATGTTTTTGCATCAAGGGAGCTTCTTAGATCAAAAAGAGAGCTTGGAGCTTAGGAGAAAAAGAAAATTTTTGGATGAAATTGAATTTGAGGTATGTATGTTGTTTTCTTTCAAATCAAAGCATTGATTTGGGTTATAGTCATGATGCTTTTGTAATTATTTATGGGCATCGTATTTGTTTTTGTGATTTGGTTGAATTGTTGATAGATGGAGCTTGTGTAGAGATTGTAGGATTGGGGATTTTGATGAAAATACATATAAAGGATGAAATGGAAGTGTTTAAAAGGGAATTGGTATGATATTATTATGTGTTAGGTAGAATCTCATAAATTTTGAGTGAGTTTAGTTTGATTTTCATATGTTGCCTATAAGGTGTTTGATAAAATGCCTAAGTGAGGCTTAATGCCTAGAAATTATGTATAAATGTGTATGCAAAACTTTAATGAGGTGAATAATGTGTTGCAAATAATTGGAGTCATATGGGAGGTTGAATTATTTGGAATGGAACTTGTAATGGACATGGTGAATATGAGTTTTATGAATTGAAATGAGGTTTGAAATTGTACTTGAAGATAGTCAGATGAATGTTAAAATTGTGTAATTCCTATTTGAAATACGAATAGAGGCTTTGTTTGAATTATGAATGAAAAGCTAATGGATGGGTGATCCATTAGCTAAGTTCCTTTATATGGACGGGTACTAAGTTGACTAGAAATTCGAATTTTCATGTCAATTATTAATTTGGGGCTAAGCCCTTTTAAAGTGGGTTGGTATTGCTAACTATGTGTATCGTTTTAATAAACTGATGGTGCATGGTTTGAGATGAACATGAGGCATGGTTTGAGCATGAACATGATGCACGTGGCATAAGTGGTGCATATGTATAGTTTGCATAAGGTTGTTCATGACCCTTCATTAATATGAAGAAAGGATTGTTCATGGCCATTGACAGACACAAGATTAGGTTGTTTCATCTGTGTGTTTGTGGATGACATGATTATGTGGGGCTAGTGAGAACTAGGTATTGCATTGCATGTGATGACATGACATATGGTGAATTTGGAATGGAATTGTCATTGTTTTTACTAAGGCACCTACTTATTGAGTTTGCCTAACGCACATGTTTATTTTTAACATTTTTAGTAGGACTAATACTGCAGGTACTTAGTTATAAGTTATGTTCTCAAGCTGATGTGGAATGTTCTGCGTATAAGTCATGTTGGCTTTGAGTTATAGTTATTTGAGACTCATGTATCTATGCGATATGATGTATACCATATGATTAGTTATGAGAGGTATTTATATATTGAAAATGAGTCATAGATGTATGGCCTGTTGAGGTCTTATTAATGTATTTAGAAATTATAAATTTGTATTTTATTTCCATTGAGAGGTGAATGATGAAAATAATTATAATTCAGTTGGCTTTTATTACTATATGTGTAATTGATGAATTAGTTATGGATATCCAGGATTGGCACAGGTAGATTTTTAATATATGTAGTCCTTCGCTTTCAAAATTTTAACAGGATATGAGGAGATGCTACCGGATCTCTGCTATAGTGACCATTGGTCCAGGGCAGTGATCGACGGGGCACTACACCCACTCTTTTGGAATACTTATAGGGCATGGAAGATCGCACCATGCAAGGATGGGCAACATCAATAGTTCTCTTCTCACAATGCACACTAGGCAAGGCACTCTAGAGCAAGAGACTTTAGGAATCTTGCATATGCTTTTGCATCAAGAGGATTCCATAAACCTATGCCCTTTGTTGATCAATCACATATTTCTTCACCCTGTGATGAAAATCATCCTCTTTACTTCACATCATTCACCTTCCCACCTCATACTCCTCAAGTTACCCCTTTATATGCTCCTACCCAATTCCTATGCACCAAAGCCTCCTTTGTATTTCAACCCCTCTAACCCTTTATGGTGACTGTCAAAGGGGAGACAAGAGAGAAAGGAAGATCAATTGAGCAAATGTAATTGTGGGATGGGTAGCACGTACTTAAGGATTTTTTGAATTTTTTTATTTTTTATGTAAATTTTGAATCTTTTAAATGAATTAGTTCATCTTCATTTAAATGCAGTGGTTGGTCTTAGTATTGAATTATGAAATTTTGATCAAAATAGAATGTTATGTTGATTTGTGTTTGGAACTGGTTGATTTTGTGTTGAATAGAGCCTTAAACTCATGTTAAATCTAATTATTTAAAAATTCAATGAAAGCCATGATGTTTTGAATAAATGGAAACATAAAATGAACTTTGTAAGTTGAAGCTTGAAAAAAAAAGGTATGTATGGCACATTGGTTTCATCAATCATCAAAAAGGGAAAGATTGTGAACTCAACTATTTAAATTATGAATCAAATACTGAATTTTGATCATTAACAACCAATTTGAAAAATTCTAAAGCTACTAACATCATTTGAGGTTTGCACATGTAAGATAGAAATATAAAAATCAAAGTGCAGATAACGGAAGTCGCACTCCAAGTCAACTTCATATGTGACTTCGATGAAGCTGTAATCGTCGACTTTAAGAGCCACCTCAAATAAGTAATGCAAGAGAGTTTTGGAGGAAAACTTTACAAGTGAAATCGCACCCAAAGTCAACTCCATATGTGACTTGGGTGAAGTCGCAAACAAAATAGACTTTAATCCACAACTTGGAAGAAGCCAAGAAGGAACAAAATCCTTGTGAAGAAAATGTAGTTGAAGTCGCACCCAAAGTCAATGCATATGCGACTTGGGTGAAATAAAAAACAAAGTCAGTCTTAGTCCTCGAATTGGAAGAAGCAAAGGAAGAATAAACTTTTTGCTAAGAAAACACTATTTAAAATTGCACTTAAAGTCGACCTCACATATAACTTTGGTAAAGTCATACCTAAAGTCGGCTCAAAAGCACAATTTCCAAGATAGGAAGGAAAGTTAAGGAGCTGCAAGGAAGAGGCACATTGAAGTCGCATCAAAAGTTGACCTCATACGCTACTTAGGTAAAGTCCCACCCAAAGTCAACTCCTTGTGCAACTCAAAAAGCCAATATTTGAGGAACTATCTCACTGTGAAGAAATGTCAACTTGAAGTCAATATCCACGTCGGCCTCACATGCGACTTGGCTAGGGTTGTAGGCCAAGTCAACCTTACATGTGACTTCAATCATAACGATCATAAAATTTTTTAATTTTGGTGCATTAAATGTATGTCACCTACCCTCAAATATTCAAATATGTACCAAAGCTATAACTACCCATAAAGTAAAGTTAATGGGGTTAGCTAAAACATAAATTGTGCTTCTATCTTTCAACTTACTAGCATTAAAAGTTTCATGAAAAAGATTTCAAGTTAAGCTTTCAAGAACATTGCAAAAGGCTTTGAAGTTCAACTCATTTTCTCATTTATTATCAGAGTTTGCTATGCTGAAACAATCTACACATCGTGTAAAGTGTAGTTTCTTTCATTTGATCTTTCTTGTTGTATATTGAAACTTGACTTGGTGTTAGAGAGTAAGGCTAATGTATGTAAGTAAAAAAAGTTGGTTAGAGAGGTACTCACAAACTACTTATACGAGTTTATAAAAAGCCCCCTAGAGTTAAAATATAAAAGACAGTAAAGGCTTTGTGTCGTAATTGAGAGGTTACATTGAAACTAAAAACACAACGGATGTGTGCTTAGAAGAGTCAAGTAAGGAGGTTGCCCAAACTACTATGAAAATTTTTCTGTATTTTCTTATATATTTATTATTTCATTCCTTGCTCTGTTCTCTCAACTCTATGTTTTATTCTAGAAGAATTAATCTACAAGAGGTTAAGTTTAATTAAAATAAAATTTAAAGTACCCCATTTACCCTTCCCCTCATAGGTAAGGCCATATGTCTAGGAGCAACAATAAATAATCTACATGAACATAAAATGTTTGACAAAGTTGGGATTGTTTGATAAAAGTTTTATGCATTTAAATGAATATATAAAACTAAGTATTGACTAGGAGACAAACAATATTTTCTTTATTTGTTTGTTTAATTATTTATTTGTTTTTTCTTTTTATTTACTTGTAAGTTAATGTCATAATTTAATAAAGCTTCAATCAAACCTTCATCAATACATTAGATTGTCTCTTTCTTTGTTATTTCATTGTTATGGCTTTATATCTTTTACATTGTGCATTTACTATTAGAGATAATAGCATTTAAGTTAGGGGTGAGGACTATTTGGTTTCCAAAATATTTTGAAAAAAATAAAAAAGTAAAAAGTTTTAAAATACAAAAATGCAAAGATTGAAAATGGGAAAAACTAAAAGAAGAGAGTTTTAGAAAAAAATCAATTGAAAGATTGAAAGAAAAAATTAAGAAAATATTAAAAATTTTAGAAAAGAAACGAGAGTTTTAGAAAAAAAAAGTAGAAAGATAAAATCAAAGTATATTTGCTAATCTTAGAAAGTGGGTTATGAAGCATAGTCAAACAGATTTCCAAAAACTTTTTCATGACATTTCTAGAATTTGATAATGCTCAAAAATTTAACTTCAGACTAATGAAACCGGTGGACAACAATATTATATGATTTTTCTATCAACTAAACAAGTAACCTTCATTATCATTAAAGATGATAATGAATAGTCTCAACTAAAAATATATAATTTTTAAAAAGAAGAGAAAAATCCTCAAAAATCTTTGTAATTGGGGTTCAACATATGACAAGTGTATATATTCACATCAATCACTGGAAGGAAAATGCATTCCTATAAAGCTTAATACCCAAGGTTGGCAATTGATAAATGTAGAGACTTCTGCCATATGGTGATGAAATGATTTATAAAAAAAAAAAAAAAAACTTCAAAATCTTAGGAGGCTTGACACTAAATAAGTACAAAGACTTGTGGTAAACAGTCAAGGGAAGAAAAGGAATAATAATAATAATAATAACAATAATAATAACAACAACAACAACAACAATAAAAGCTATCACTATCATAATTTTAATATAGAAATTACCAGACTTTGATTAGTTGAAAAAGATCTATTCGTCTAATTATCTTCCCGTTAACTACTTCATATACAATACTTTCTATATTCTTTTATTTATATCATGAAGAAATTTTTTTACTTATATAATATGATGAAATTTACTTTTGGAGCCCATTGCTAAATTAGTGATACGATAAAATGTTAGATTTTTATTATTAGCATTGCTAAGAGACTATGGGTGTGTTTAGTTAGACATAAAAAAGATCAACCAAAACTTTTCAATCTAAAACCTTTAGCTTTCATAACTATCATATTTTTTAATTATTTGTCACATTTTCCTACACACAATCCTATTTTTTAATCATTTCCACACAACTACGTGTACAACTAACATATATATTTTAACTTTATTCTCTTTATATTTCATCACTACTCCTATAATATCATATCATTTTTAATCAACTTGACAACTTTTACCTTGAAAATTTTTCAACAAAAAATTTTATCTCCAACTAAACACACCCTATAAATGTTTAAGTCAGGGTGTTTTAATTCATATATTTTTGTAATAATAATACACATTTTGTTGTGAAAAGAATAAATCCAATAAAGTTTTTGTATGAAAATTATGAACAAACATTTTCTGGTTAAATTTTTTAAATTTTCAGAATTTGTACTTTCACAAAAGCGTCTTAAGATTAGTCTAAATAATATGAAAGATATCTACTAAAGGAGGACTGACCACATGTGACTAGTTGTACGACAACCCTCCATACAACTTTTTTATTTTTTATTTTTTTCATGAACTTTTTTTACTAAGCGTATTTAACAAATATATCAAGTTATAACATTTTATAATTTTTATATTTTTATTTTTATTTTTAAAAATCAAAATTTTAAGGTGTGAAATTGAATAAAATACTCCTAAAATTGATATTTTAAAATTACAAAATATACAAAATATTATAAAATGGTAAAACTTGATATATAGCTTAAATACACTTAAAAGAATATATTTATGAAAATGAAAATTAAAAATATTAAATGTAGCGTTTCATGCAATGAGTCACACAAAATCAGCCCCTACCCCCCCAAAAAAAAAAACATTAAATGGAAATTACACAAACTTAATGGAATCAAATTGGATCAAAGTAACGGTAAAAAAGAAATAGACTCAAAGTATATTGTATACAACTGTTACCATATCAGAATTATTGAAATGAAATTAAAAAGTATTTTAGCATCTTAAATTACACAAATATTTGTTGCATGCATATAGATCCAAGGTGCAGTGCTAGGACACTAAATCATATGCTCATCTTCCCTAACTTCAAATCTGTCCATCGTTGTAGCTTTAATCCGATGTTGGCACTTATTGATTTCAACTCCAACTATTTCCTCTTAAATAGGCCGGCAACAAGTAGACCTTAACAACCAAGTGATGAGTCACTCCTTAATAAAGATAAAGATTTTTCCCTGGGGAAATTTCAAGAGAGTGTTTTCTATCATCTTGAGGTGGTAAAATTTATTTAATTGTTCTTCTAATTGAAGATTTATTTTCTTATTACTTCCATAGCTTGGGCCACATGGTAAATCATCTTGGCACTAATGTCAGTGAACTTCCATTTAAATCTCGTCCTCCCCCCGGTGAGGGTAGTAAATTCTCCCTAGTGATGGGGTGTTATAAAATTTCCTCCATGTTGTAAGGATTGCACATGTAATTATTTATAATATCAAATAACTTGGCGTATAAAAAATGAATAAAAAAAACTTATTTTTTTATTATAATTGTTAAATTAGATTTACTTTTTTCCGCTTTATAATTTTTAGAATAGATTTTATTGCTTTCCTTATTTGCTTTGTAATTATTAAAATAGATTTATAATATTTTCTGTTCATTGTTTTCTTAGAGAAAATCTATTTTCAATATCTTTTAATTGCTTTTTTAGATAATATTTCTTTTCTTTTTAGTTGCAGATTTACTTTTAATTGCAATTTACTTTTGTAAGCTATTTTTTAATTATTACTTATTCAATTTTTGTCATTTCCAATTGATGATTTTTGTAATAATCAAAACTTTTATTGTTTTTCTGTAGATTTGGCATAACTTATGATTATTCTATATCTCATGCATAGCTGTTAGCTTTAATGTGAATTAGCTAATTAAATTAAATTTATAATCACAGTATCTATAACAATAAATACTTGATTTGCATCACATGGCCATCTGAGCCACCACAGTTTCTTTGCTTGATGACTTGTTGAAGACAAGACAGACCAAATCCCCAAAGAAAACCCGTAACATTAGCTTTTACTCCTCTAGTTACTATAGCTACATCTCCTCTCAAGCTTCATCCAATCAAACACTTGTTGCCTTTGATTGTGTTTGGTGGAAAATCTACTAGAGAATTTTCTTATTAATCGGGGCACTAAGTTAGACACTTTTCTATTAGATTAGTAATCATAACGTGTTAAGGATGCCTTTCTCAAATCATGTTTGATTCAATGCAATGTTTGCATTAAGCTTTAATCCAAATGTTGGTATGACCCATTTAAAAAAAATTTTAGCGCTAACATGTAAACCCAAGCATATATTCCTGAGTATGAAATTTTATAATTTTTTTTTGTGTTATTCAATTTTTTTTTAATATTGAAAATATTAGACAATATCGAAAACGTATAAAATTTTATATCTAAGTAATATATGCTTAGGCCCTCATATTAATGCTAAAAAATTCATAAAAAAGTGTCTTCTCAAAGTGAGGACAATGGAAGAACTCCTAGCTATGTCGTTCCCCCTTATCACCAAATTGCTCAGCCATTGAATATGGAAGAACTACTTATATCAAGACGATATAAGTAGTTGATATGGTGTTTTGGAGGAATGAAGGTGCATTACAACTTGTGCATGCTTAAATCCTCTAACATAATTTGTGAAGAATGATAGTTTTAATTCAATTGGGGAATTAGTGTTGCAAACCCTCTAATTTTGCATATTTTAATTTTAAATATTGAAGTTTGAGTATTAGTATTTTAAACGCTTTGAAATTTAGTTACTTGCATTTTAGACCCTAAACTTTAACAAAGTTAAAAACACCATTAGAATTTTGTAAAATATCCAAAATGCCCTTTATAGGAGAATTCACATTTTAAACTCTTTAACTCTACATATTTGCATTTCAAGCCCTAAAGTTCGCGAACTAGCATTTTAAACCCTCAAAGTTTGGTTTTTTGCACTTTACGCTGTTGACCCTCACGACATTGAAAATGCCATTAAAATCTTATAAAATGTGTAAAATGTCACTTGCATTTTAAAACCTCTAACTTTATATATTTTTATTTTAGAAGGACTAAGGTTGAATTGTAAAAATAATTGGATTCTATATTGTAAAAATCCGCTTACATGTGTATGAAGTGCGATAGACTACTAGATCACCAAAAATTTTAACTTTCTTCCTCTTCATGAAATGTTACCCATAATTAGAGAAGGCATGACTCCTAAATTTGTTGTTGAAGCTTTCTTTAATGCTTAGTTTTGCTAATATTTGAAGGAGAGAAAATAATGTTTTTCTTATTCTTGACAGTCATTGTTGATTCCATGAATGAGGAAGAATGTTAAAATTTATAATGATCCAATAGTTTATTGCACTTCGTGCACAAGTAAGTTGATTTTAGCAAAATGGAATCTAATTTTTTATAATTTGACCTTAGCCGTTTTAAAATGCAACTAAGTAAAGTTAGATAGTTTTAAAAACAAATAATAATAAGATATTTTACAAGATTTTAATGATATTTTTTAACCCCATAAGGGTCAAAGGTCTATAATGCAAAGAACCAAACTTCATAGAGTTTAAAATGTTAATCCAAAATCTTCAAGCTTAAAATGCAAATACTAAGTTAGAGAGTTTAAAATACAAATTTGCCTATAAATGACATTTTAGATATTTTACAAGATTTTAACTACGATTTTAACGTTGTTACGGCCAATAGTGTAAAACGCAAATAAGAAATCTCACAGAATTTAAAATGCTAATACACAAAAATCAAAGTTTAAAATGAAAATGCGCAAATTTAGAAAATTTTAAACACAAATTCCCAAAAATATAATGTTGTTATCGCCAGCTGCAAGGGTTACACCAGAAATTCGAATACTAATTTTAGTAACTGATGGGGTTTCCTTTAAGCTCATTGGGTGGGCTGATCCGCATGTTTTTATTTCATCTCAATTATGTTATGACTCTTCCTTTTTTTATAAGGGAGAATTCGTTTTATATTCCCAAATGTTTGCACTTAATTACTACTATACCTACAACATTTTACAAATTTTTTTTATACTCATAATATTTTACTCTAAATTCCTATTATACCCACACCATTAACATAATCATTGTCTATACCTTTGAAAAGATAATTTTTCCATTTTAAAAAAATTTAATTAAAATAATTCAACCTTAATATGACTCTCAAGTTATTTAATATCATATATTAATGATTTATTACCATCAATTAAGTCATGCTAAGGTTAAATTGTCTTAATTAAAAAATTTTAAATAGACAAAATTGTCTTTTTTTTTTTTGCTTTGTAATAGGATAGATAATCATTATATTGATGGCATGGACGTGAGAGAAATTTAGGATAAAATAGTATGAATATAAGAAAAACTTATGAAACATTATGGGTATGTAAGAAATTAAGAGCAAATATTATGGACATGAAAAGAATTTTCCCTTATAATATATATAAGGTGCTCTCAGGTTTGAGGAATCCCCTGTATCCATAAATAAATAAATGTCTACGACTATATTAGGCATTTCACATAAAGAAAAAATTATGGTTCCAGGCGGAATGGGCAATGGGTATACCTGGCATTTCTTCAATACTGTGTGGGCATATAAAAGTATTTTGAAATCTACCAGAAATATATGGAATACAAATCAAACCTATTGAGTACATTTGCGATAAACTTCAGTCGTAATAATAGTAGTAGTACAAAAAAGAAAAAGGAAACAGAACAAAACCTGCGGTGAAGTGGGACATTTTCCCAAGAAAGAAGTCTAAAAACACTAAAACAAAGTTAAGCATTGAAGAAATGATGCTGGTCGAGCCAACCATGTGTTTCAGTCAGTGATAAATGAAAGAAGTGAAATCCAGACATGTAGTAGAGACTTAAGAGAATTTTTTCATGCCCAAAATATTGTCTAAGTAAAGCAAATGAGACTCCAGCAATCTTAAGTCCTATTATATACAATCACACTTGGGAAAAAGTAAAATCACATGTTTAATCGCACAGACTTTTTAAAAATCAAATATCTGTAGTTTGTTCTTTTTCTCTCTATTGGATCCGTGGATATATATTGAGACGAAATTGTGTAAAAGACTGATGAAGGACTAGCTCTTGGCTAGGCATCATGCATGCATCTGTTGGGAAATAGGGTGGTAACTCCACTAATCTAGCTAGAAGAAAGAGCGTTTGGATGGAGCTCGGCCCACAGCTCTCATGAGGTTAGCTACTTCTAAAATCCTAGCCGCTTTTGTCCCCCTTCTAGCTTCTGCCGATGCCCGCTTCTCCTCTGCCTTTTGCCGTGCTTTTGCCACCTTGTTCTGCATTTTCTCCATCGCCTTGGCTCTCTTTTCTTCTAGCTTCCTCTACAGTTGTAGAAAAACCAACTAATTAAAGGCCCGCTAATATACCCGTCTCGTCTGGTATTTTTAAAAAAAATCAGCACTTTCTTCCGTTTCATATAATTTAACATTTTAATTATCCGATTTTCCTATTGTTATTATTACTAATATTTTTAATTATTATTTTATATATTTATGAAATGATCCTATTTACTTTATTTTTTTAATGAGCAATGTTCCTATTTACAGATCCTTATTCTTTGTACTCTAATAGTTACTTCTATCTAATCTTTTTCACCTTTTATTTTTTCAATTCCTTTTTTCCCTTTTTTTTCTCGTTCCCAAATATACGTACTTAAGTAAATAAAAAGAAAAAAAATTTGTTGCCGACAAAGGTGAAATCACTGGCTATTTTATGAACAGAACCCACTGATCTAGGTAAGAAATGAAATTAAGCTCCAATTAACCAGTTAAATATTCTCGTCTCTTATAACTAAAGAGGGAATGAAAAGACAAGAGCCATATATGGGTAACATTTATTTTAATTACCTCAATTTTCTTCATCCACAAGGTGGCCTTCTGGACCTCTTCGCTCTCACATCCGTTGATGACCGCATCATCCCTCTTAAACCTGTTGTTGATCTTTGCAATCTCAGCAGTCTGCCATGCCATGATCTTGGTCTCGATCTCCTCTTTCTTCACTCTGTGGAGGGAAACTTCCTCCCCAACAGCAGTGCTAGCACTGTTCATCGAAGAAGCGGAGGGAGCAGCAGCCGAAACGGAAGCTGAAGCTTGAAGACGTCTGGGAGATGGCAGAGGGTCTATCGGGGGGGTATTGTCAGGGACGATCGCCAACGGGTTCGTCTCTTCCTGCTCTTCTCCAATCCGACCCAGATTGGCAATGGCTGGCCCTCCGCCGCCAGCGTTGCCGCCTACTTCGCTGCTGCTGCCTCCACCGTCGACCGCCGCCGCCGATCCAGCCAACACCAGAGCACTGAATTCTCTGCTCATCGACGTGAAATGCTCGCCCAAGGCGTCGGTCGACGTCGCCGAAATGTTCGATGACGACCGGTGGCTGCCAGTCTCCCAGGCCTCCCTCCTCCGGGCACGATGTGCTGCCGCCACCGCCGCCGGAGTCACGGCGTGGATGTCTCTAATCTCGTCTTCATCATGTGCTGTAGGGTCGTCTCCGTTGGTGGCGCTTCGATCATTGGTTCTCAACATGAGAAACTAGTTGATAGAGAACGAGGAGAAGAAGAAGGGGGCGTTTATGATGTGATCACCAACATATATCAGCATCCGAGTTTGGGAATTTTTATCCCGTGCGTTTCAAGCCACATGATATATCACACATTCGGTACAGTAGAGTACAGCGGAGTCTAGGAATAGAAGAAAATCAGGATTTATTAGGAACCGGGGGTGGGTGGGATGTCCGAATGATGGCTGATGAGCGTGCGGCACCGTGGCAACATGCTATCACACAAGCAGACAAAATAGATATTTAAAAAAAAAAAAAAAATGTATTTCGTAGATATAATGGTGATGGTGGCCTGTTGAATGGTACCACCTAACTGATGATGTTTTTGGTTTATAATATTTTAGGTTTTGAATGGCTATCTATCTCACTCGAATCAAAATGCATGCCCATCCTGTATTGCAATTGACTTTGGCAAATTTTCTAAATATATCCACTGCTTTTTATCTTAGAATCAAATATGCCGATTATACTGAAAGGAATGTGTATGAATGGTATTCTATACAAATATTCGTAAATTTCAGCGGATTGATGAACCATAATAATAAATATATCAAATATATGTGAGGTTAGGGTAAAAATATCAAGTATCGATTTGTGCATCCTGGTTTAAAAACTCCTTTCTAAATTTTTAATAAAAAAATTTTATGCAACTATTGATACAAGTATATTTAAAATATATATCAAGTTTCACATTTTTGTAGATTTGTAAATATTTTTTGAATTTTTAAAAAACAGTAGCATTTTAGTCACTTTAAAATGCATATTTAAGGGTAAAGATTTGGGTTAAATTAAGGGTTTTGTATTAACAGTTTGTAAAAAGTTTTCAAAAAATTAAAAGAAATGGGTTAAATGTACCTACATGCACCAAAGTTAAGTGCAGTTAGGTACATTTAATCATTCACCCAAAACGTAAATAGATATATTAAAATTTTATTCTATAAAAAAATTCTTTCCTAGATACAATGATGGTGACCTTTTGAATGTTAACACCGAATAGATAATCGTTCAAGTTTTGAATTGATATTTATCTCATCATCAAATGATTTAATGGTAAGCATAAGTGTAAAAACACTTTGCCACCTTTTTTACACTTTTTCCAATATAATTTAAAATCTTAACTACTTAAATATCCTTTTTTTATTTTTATATTTTTATTTCAATTATTTTCTCACTTAACTATTTTACTTATTTCCATCTGAAACCTTATCATTTAGCATTATTGTTAGACTTTTAAAAACTTTCACCACTTGTGACCAACGGCTGGGCGCATTGATTAACATTCCTGGCAGCTGTGCTCGCGAGATGGTGACAACATACATCCTAGGTCATCAACGGAGAATATATATATATATATATATATATATATATATATATATATTCAGGTGCATTTGCATCAAAATA
>JAXCLR010000081.1:35298466-35326297 GCA_035584095.1 Annona squamosa | reverse complement strand
TGCTTGGTTTGATTGTTTATATTTTTATATTCCATTTGCACCCTCTCATTCTATCTCATATCATGTTTCATCAAGGGGATTAATATTATAAGGGGTTAGATTTTAATTTACCAAAGAATTTTTCAAGAACCCAATTCAGCCCTCCCCTCTTGGGTTTTGCCATAAACTCAGGGCCAACATTTATATCCCTCTAAATGCAACACAAGAAATGTGCAAAAATTTGTCCGTGTGGGGGTTGGTGCCATGACGCCGCTTGTTTGACGCCTAGGCTCCACTTCTCTGGAAGCTGCCTTAAGCTACTTGTTTTTGGAATTTTCTACTGTAACAGTGCCTAAGGCGAAGACACCAAAAGTTGGCGCCCTTCCATTTTTGGTGTGTGCTGACAATGCAACTCTTTTCCATCCCTTTGGCATGAAGTCTATGAGTTAGCCACCATCTTTCCCTACAACAAAAGACACAAAACAAGTAAATATTATCCTAATTGATGCAATGAAATTGCTAACAAGTTAAAATGCCATGATTTGCATTAAATTAACTAAAAATGCATGAAATCTACACAAAAGGCCTGAAATGCAAAAATGGAGAAAACTAATGTCAAACTTATATAAATGCACATGTTTCTCTTGAATTGGCATTCTAAACGAGTGCAAATGAGCATTGATAACTCTAATTTTATAGAGTTATCAGCAAGGGAGGGCTAGAAAAGAGAGAGATTCAAGAGAGAGGCCAAGAGGGAGAGAGAATGAGAGAGAGAAATATTGAAGGTATGCTAGGGAGAGGGAGAGAGATTCGAGTTGTGCAAGTGAGGGGGAGAGCAAGAACGGGAGAGAGGGATGCCAACGAGAGGAAGAGAGAAGAGGAGAGGGAGAGGGAGAGAGATTCGAGTTGTGCGAGTGCAAAGAAGAGTGAGAACAAGAGAGAGGGAGAGATGGGTGTGCCGACAAGAGAGAGAGCTGCACGAGAAAGGATTATGTATTCGCGTCCAAAATTCTTGAATCGAAATGAGCAATAAGAATGAATGACCGAGATGTCACTCATGAAAATGAACAACAATTAAGTGGGTTTTCAGCTTTAGGCTCAATGAAAACGGGTTCTATTGAAGCATTGCCGATTTTTTTATATATTTATGTATATTGATAAAAATTTTAAACATAAGGGTATTTGGGCATTTTCATCCCTTTAAAAATTAACTACCATGCTTCAGCGCTTAAAATTCAAAAATGAATATACATATCTAAAATTCTTAAAACTTGGTTTATGGATTATATCTACTTTGATTATACCTTAAAAATTTTAAAAGAATTTTCACTCAGATCTAAAAAGCCACTATTTGGTTAGAAATGAACATTATTAAGTTTCACATATGAATCAGTTTATGACGATTATACCTTTTTAAAATTATATAGACTTTAAATTTCATGGTTCACTCCTCTAGCTAAGGGAAGCCCAAAGGCTATAATATGAAATGGATAAAATACCTTTTTAATGCCTTAAACAAATATGTGGAATGTTAAGCAAATTCAAGTGAGGCGAAAAGGAAAATAGGCAAAAAATAAGCTTGGTAGCATGGAAATAGATGTGCACGGCTAAGACTGCAAAGGGATTGGGCTTCACAAATATCTCCACACTAGCTAAACAAATCTGGAGGCTTATCACAATCACTAACTCCTTATGCCATAATTTTTTTAAAGCTAAATATTTTTAATCCAAGGATCTATGGACATATAAGGAGAAAGAATCTAATTCTTTTACATTGAAGTGCATCCTCAAGTCACAAGAAGTCATTCTTAATGGATGCAAATGGCGGATTGGCAATAATGGCCAGAAGGTTCACTTCTTTCATGACAAGTGGACGTATGTCAATCTTCACAAGGTAGGTCCCTCTTCTTCATACTATCTCTGAAGACATATTAGTTAGCCACTTCATCGACAATCAAAGTAGAACTAGGAAGTAGGATCTAGTGAAGGTAGCTATTGAAAAGGAGGGATGGAGATTCGTTAGCCTAGTTACACTACGAAGGAGGAAGGAGGAAGACATATGGTTTTGGTTGCATGAGCCCAATGGTGTTTATTTAGTAAAATTAGGTTACAAATTCCTGACACGACTAGATGGAATCTCACGTGATGATGTGGATACCCTCATTTGTAAAGCCAGTTGGAGAACTAAACTTTCGAGCAATTGGATGGCACCTCTTCAAAGATGTTCTCCTAACCACACAATCTAAATAGACAGGGTATTCCAATTAATCCTTTATGTTTGTTTTGTAGGAGAGAGGCAAATGATATTCACTATTTGTTCATTGGGTGTGACCAAATTTATGTGGAGAGTGCAAAGCAATGAAGAGAGATGAACCTCTTGACTTTTTTATTTTCTTTCGTTGGCATATGTGGTACCTATGAAATCAATTGTTGAGGAGGGATCACCACTGACCTTTCATGACATTAATGATTACTACTCCACCTACTTGGACCAATGTACGTAACCCATGATGAAATCACGCTCTCTTGACTACATCATGGTGGCTAGATGGTCTAAACCAGGTGAAGAAAAATTTTGGATAAATGTCAATGGAAAAAGAAACACTGAGAACAATCACATGGATTTTACAACTATCATTAGAGACCCTTGAGGCTTCTTCTTCTTCATCACTATAAAAGGATGGGTCTAGAGGGGGTGATGGAACCAATCCTAATGGAGGCCATTGCTATATTGTTGGGCGTGAAGTGGACATTAGAAATCAATCTTACACAAGTTTCAAATGTAGTTAGACTTCCTTCTCCTCATTGATTTTTTGAAGAATGACAAGTATGTATTATCTTCAATAAGGACTATTCTTAAGGAGATTAAATGTTTAGCCCCATCAACCCCGTCTCAGGCAAGGCAATGTTGTGATACATTCCATAGCTAATGTTGTTTCACATAATCTTTTGAATGATCATGTATGGTAAAGCAACCCATAACTTTTCATTTCGGAAAAACTTTTTATAGATAATTTTCTGTCAATGAAATGTGAGGACTCCTCCATCCTTCTCTCTCTACCACTTTTCATGAATTGAGGGTGGAGGAATAGAGATTATCTACTCTTTCTCCAAAAAAAAATAATCGTTTCTTATTACAAAAACCTATTAAACTCTGGAAATGTGTCAAGATTGGGACTTTAATACGTGTTCACCTATAATGAGGAGTCTTCCCACACTAGGAAATGTAAGCTTACTTGAAGACATATTTGTATGGAGACATAGTCTTAGTAGAATATCTTAAGTATTTTTCTTCCAGAGTAGCTATATATATAGAGAGGAAAATATTCCAGTGTATGCAAATGCACCCAAACTTACGGTGTGTTTAGCTTAAAGTGAGATCATAAAGTGTTCATCTAATTCACTTATTATATTTAGAATTGTTTTTTTATCAGTACACCAATTTTCATTCGAATTGGCTATGTGTATGAGCCTAATATGAAAATGCTACAAAATCAATATGATAAAATAATGTGATGTAAATGAAAATTTTAAAGTTGTTTTTCAGCTTGTAAACTATCTAATGTATAATCTATATACAGATAAATAATTTTATAAACTATTAATACACTTAAATGCATGTAAATGATTGTATGATTGTTTCATCTCTTGCTCTGTAATATACTTTAATGATTGTAAACCCTTGATTAATTTTTAATTTTCCAAGAAACTTTAATAACCCAATTCACTTATGTTCTCTTAGGTTAAGTTAATAACTCTGAAACAATAGTATTTAGATCAAATTATTTTATTACATTAACTTTGTACCATTTTGAAATTACCCATACACATATTCAACTTGGATGAAAATTAGTATGCTAATAAAAAAAATAATTCTAAATACAATGGTTGGAATAGATGTATATTTTATAATCATGTGGGGCCATTTTGAGCCAAATGCAATGTAAGTTACGGTTCATTTCTATGCATTACAATATTTTTCATATATATAAGTTTCACTTTTATGTCACCAGGTTACAGGAAAGTAATTTTATATAACTATGTCTTTACTAGATCTACACAACACATAGTATGGGGAAACTTTTGTGGAAACTTCTCCTAAGTCCTTTTAGATATTATTGCAATTTCCATTGAAAAATCATTTAGATATCCCTATTGCATTTAATTTTGAAATCAAACACGCCTATTATGTTGGAAGGAATGTGTATGGATGGTTTACATACAACTACAATGTTGATCCATTAATCGTCAATCAAAGAATCTAAACAATAATATAAGAATCAAGCTCAGAATTCAAACTAGATAACACAAACCACGAACTTGCTTCACTCTCCAAGCACAATGACTTGGGTTTCATTAGTTAGCTTCAACTTACAAGTTATAGTAGTAAAGTTAGTTTGATGGTCTTCTGAATTGGTTAAGCTCTAAGTGGGCTTGTAAAAAAGTCAAAATTCTTTTTATTGTTTTATCACAATCAAAACTAAAATAGCACAAAGAACAAAATCTTCAATTAAATAAAATGAAACAAGATTAACACATTTGCAAAAGTAACAAACCCATAATCTAAATTGCAATTTGAAGCTTTGAATCACCACAACATTGTCACTTCATAATTAGCAACTGTTCTTCAAGAGTAATCTTCGAAAAAGAACAACTTGAATTCTTTCACTTGCAAGTACTTGGTGAACCTTTCTTTGATGGCTTTCTACCTTCCTCTATAGCATCTTGATCACTTGAAATGTGGCTTAAAAGATAAGCTGAAAGATCTCCACGTATATCCCAACTCTTTAAAATTTGAAAGTTTGCAGCTTAGAAAACATTGGATGTTTTCCGTCAAAAGTCAACCTTTTTGAGGCCTAGAAAACTCAGTGTGTTTTTTCCAAATAAAAGGTCAATCTTTTTCCCTATTTTTGCAAATTTCAAAATTGAGAGAAAAGTCTTGCTTCAAGCATTTTAATTAAGATAATCATACTTTTCCTTCAAGATTAAGCACTTCAAAAAGTATACATCATATCATATTCCAAATGAAGTTATAAATTAAGCATATTTTAATATTATTCCAAGAATTCTAACAAGCGTATTCTATTCACAAGTTATCCATAGATTTCAAACTCATCTTATCACACATTGTGTTGTAAACTCAATATAATAATTCAGCAAACACGCTACACTTTTCAAAAACTATTTCAAGAGCATTAAACATAATTTTACAAAATCAAAATCAAGAGCATGAATCATATCCTTTTGTGATCATTAAACCAATCAAAAAAGGTAATCACATAATTTTGTATATAGTAAATATATACAAATTTCTGAAATGTGATAGTATAAAAGTATGTATGTTTAGGGCTAGGGTTAAATATAGTAGTCATTATTAGGATATAAAAAATATTTCCTAGATACATTTGTAATAGTAGGCTATTGAATTGTATCACCTGACAAATAATTATGTAGGTTTTAAAGAGCTAATTATCTCGTCATCAAATCCCTTGGTAATAAGCATAAGTGCCAAAATATTTTCCTTACCCTTCCTTACACGTTTTAATATAATTTAAAATATCAACTGCTTAATTAACCTTTTTTTACTTCTATATTTCAATTTTGTTATACAACAATTTTATTCATGCTTACTTTATCCTTATTATATCATGTTCCGTTCAAAAAATTCTCTTCTTCACTTTTTCACTCTTGTGAGTGCCCATTTAACCGTGGTGTATTGCAATTGACTACGTAAAATTTCCATCACTGACACTCTCTTTATACATGTGTACAAAGGTGGTAGGGCTTGGCTAGCTAGTTGCTATAGTTTTTTTTATTTGTTTTTATAAACATATGGACTAGTGTGATGAGTTCATGTACCAAGTTGTACGCCATCTTTTTTTTTAAACTTTCTACTTTCTACAATTATCTGACTCATTGATCTTTTTTGCATTTTTCTATAAAACTAACTTATTTTTCTCTCATTTCTACAGAATTACTCATAAAATAAATTTATCTATTTAAACTTTATTCTCTTTACATTATATTATTACCCTATTATATCGCATCATTTTCTTCCAATTCAAAAAATTTTACGCAAAAAACTTTTGATCCAAAGATTTTATAATTTTTAAATACACTCTCATTTAAAATTTTCTTTTTACCTATTTTAAGGACAAATTTCAAATATGATGATGAATTTTCACCTAATTTTAAAGACATTCATCAACTTTTGAAAATAATTCCCCTGCTCTTGTGATTTACCTAAAATCCAAATTACACCTATGTTGTTAATTTGTTAAGTTAAACATTTTAAAATGACTAAAATACTCTCATCTTCCCATCAATAGTGCCTCATCAAGACATTAACAACATGTAGGTACCTTCATCTTCTCATCACTAAGACATCTTCTCCTCTAGCTTCTTTATAATCAGGTGTCTTCCTCAATTTTACCAAATTGACATCCTAAATTCTAGCCAAGCAGTAGCACCCTTTCTAACAATAGTAGAGCCTACCCATCAATAACTATGATTGTGGATTTTGAGGGTATATTCACTCCTTTTCGAGGGATCTATTACAGGTGAGGGCATCAATTAATTTGGCCATAAGGCAACGCCTTTGGTGGATCTATCCTAGATAAGGGCGTTGATTAGCTTGCTGATTGGGCGTTTGCGATTTACAAGGATGATGACAGATGCAAAGAAGACAATGGTTGCATGTGATAATAAGCATCAGCACGGAAGTGAGGGCATACTTATTGAAGCGACGTTATTGAGTCATAGGCTGCACCTAGGTTCAGAAGAACATTTTCCCTGACTACCTCTCTACCCAAATCCACACCATTGTTTCTAACTTCCCAACCACAATCCACCTACAAAAATTGGGTCACAATCTCCTGCGCCCGGGAGCAGACAGCGCTCCCTGCTCCCGGGTGCACATACTTATTTTTTTTATTTTTTTTTTAAAAAAATTTCCTAGAATTGTTAATCTAGGTGTAGTTAACATGTGTATAATTTTTTTATCATTTTTGGAGTATTTTAGGTATTTATTTTTTATTTTGAAAATCAGTGGCATTTTAGGTAATTTTAAATTATGAAAATGCCACTAATTTTCAAAAATAAAAAATAAATATCTAAAATACCCTAAAAATGGTAAAAATTTATACACATGTTAAATACACCTATATTAACATTTTTTAAAAAACTATTTCAAAAAAAATAAAAAAAAAAGAGGTGTGCGCTCCCTGCTCCCGGGCACAGGAGATTGCGACCCCATGTTGTTGGAGATCCACGGTGCAGATCTGACTGCACGGCTCTACTGGTTTTGCGGCGTTGGCTGATTCTGTGTGCGGCTGAGATTTTTTGGTTGGTTGGAACGTGATGCTGCGTACGGCTGTGATTGCGCAGCAAGTAAAGGGACGTGCAGATTGGTGGATTGGAGGCTTTGGATGGTCCGCTGTAGAAGGGCTCAGCTTCGGTGGTGATTCGTCGAAGGAGAAAGCAGCAGATCGAACACAGTGCAACAACGGCGTGATTTTCAGCCCTGTTGGTGTATTTTATTTTATTTTATTTTTTTTCTCCTCCTCCTCGGCAGGTTGTGCATATCGGCAGGCGACAGAGCTTCAATCGGCGTCGAATCTCTGGAGGGTCTTTCGTGTGGATTTCCGGGAAGATACGCTTCTGCTCGGAACAGCAGCAGAGAGTCTCGCCGACAGCGGCAATGAAGAAGAGAATCAGCGGTAGCAGTGTGCGTAGCAGAGACTTCCCAGCAGTGAGGAAGAAAGGTAAGGCCGCTGCGGTTTTTCGTGCGGATTTCCGGCGACTAGAGCTGAACTCCAGTGTGGCGAATCTTGCACCAGAGACGAAATTCGGAAAGGCTTCTTTCGGTTGGTGCTGATCAGCGGTTAGACGGCCGACGGGTGGTGCGTTGTAAAAGCAGGCGAGCAGAGAGTGCCAGGGCCGCGAACTGGTGTCGACGAAGGCAATGTACTGACAATTATCTACTGCAATGGACTGAAAATTTGGCTAAAGATAGTAGCTGAAATTACTCTCACACCCTTATAAAAAAAAAGATTAGTCTTACTGACAACTTTAGGGTGTGTTTGGCAACAACAAAAAGTTGTAAATTTAAAACTTTTCAATCTAAAACTTTTTACTCTCCACAACTATCCTATTTTTTAATTATTTCTTCACATTTTACTATACAACTAACTTACTTTTCAATCATTTATTCAGAACTACCAACACAACAAAACTATTTATTTTAACTTTATCCTATTTATTCCTCATCATTACCCCTATCATATCACATCATCTGACAACTTTTCATTTCTACAACTTTTCATCAAAATTTTTATCCATTCCCAAACACACCCTTAATTCCTAATATAATTGTGGCATTTTAAAATTTTTTCTCATGCCCGTAAAATTCCACTATAAATTCTTATCATACTCATTGAGTTAAAACAACCATTAACTACTTTAGGGAAAAGATGATTTTCCACCTTAAATTTTTTCTTTAATTGAAATTATTTAGCCTTAATATAATATTTAAACCTTTGGATATCACAAATTAATAATTTAACAATATCAATTGAGTCATATTAGGATTAAATTATTTTAATTAAGAAAGAAAAGTGATTTTGTTAGACCAAGTTAAGCAAATGCCTAACGTAGTCCACTTCAAAAAATTCATTTAAAATATATTTTTTTACTTTTTTCTTTATAGATTGTATCTAAGTGTGTTTAACATATAAACTAAGTTTTACTATGTTTGGATATGTGCATATATTTTGCTAAGACTTTTGAACATCTATCTGTTTATATGTATTTAAAATAACCATCTGTTTAAAAATCTCAAAAAATATATACAAATATCTAAAAATGATAAAATTCGGTTTACATGTTCAATATACTTAGATAAATAAGTGTATAAAAAAGCAAAAAAAATTTTTAAATAAGTTTTGTGAAGTGGGCTAAGATATTTGATTAGCTCAAACTAATAGGATCATTCCTCATTAAGAAATTATGAATGGGAAAAATTGTCTTTTCAATGTGATGGTCAACAATTGTTTTACTACATTGGTATGATAATAATTTAGAGCGAAATATTAGGAATATAAAATAAAATTTTGAAATATTGTAAATATAATAAAACTTATAAGACAATATAGTGGGGATAAAGCAAAATTTTCCAAAATAGTATGATTTATTAGGTACAGATTCGATTGTGTCAATATTTGTTTTGGGTGGTTGAAGAGTCTATTTCTATATTTTAAGGCACTTTGAACCACATGGTCGGCTTAGATTCATCAGATTTTGCTTATTTTAAAATGTTAATTTAAAAAGTAGTTCTACTTTGAAGAGAATTCAAGTCTAGAAGAGGCTCGAAATGATTTTAGTCAACCATCTATGCAAACAAGTATAAAAATGGCCAATTGTTTAGTATAATTATTTAATGGATGGAATGATTTTAGGTGATTTTTAGCAATCGTAAACTGAGGTAAGAAGAGGAAATTCATGGAAACACATATTTCAAAACCAATCATCACTTGGACAATAACTATATTTGTCCACTTTTACTCATATATCTCAATCATTTCCTATCAATCACACAATTCTCAAAATATTCCTTTTCCTCATTCCACCACATCCTATAATTCTTTCCCAGTCCACATTCTCAAACAAACCTTACATTGTGGTAGCAAGAAATGAATATTTTGACTTGAGATGGGACAATGCTACTATTGAAGAAAAGGATGAAAAGCCTTAGAAGATGAGTGCTAATGTTTGGAGAAAGATATGAGAGATCCAACAACCAATATAATTGAGATGTATTTTATAAACTGCTGGTCCCGAGTTTGTAGTAAAATAGAAGAGGGGAATGGTGAATTGTGCTCTTTAAAATTCTTTAGTTTAAATCTTTAACCTCTTCTGAGTTTAGCTCCCTTAAATGAAAATGTGGATAGCAAAAGAGAGAGACAAAGAAAGATGAAAGTAATACACACAAAGGACATAGATAATATAATAGTTCGAGACAACCTTCCTTAATCTGCTTTTCAAGAACACACTCTATTATGTCTTGGATTCCACTGTCTTAAAGAAAATACAACTAGAGCCCTTACTTTTTTTTAGATTATAACTCTAGGGGGACTTTACAACAATAGCATAAGTAGACTACGAGCTCTACTCTAACCGTATACTACATGTCTCATTTTGGCCTTAGTCTCCAACATCATGCGAAGTATCAATACAACAAGAGTAGAATAAATAGAAATGAATCTATACTTTACAGATTATATACAATAGATTCAACACTTGAGAAAACTCTTAAAAGCTTGAGAGAGATTAGAACTCGCATCCCTTGTAGTAAAAATGAGAGTTTTTCCTTGTAGAGCACTCAATGCACACTTAATAACTTTTTGAAAGGAAGATAAAAGCTTAATGAATGGTCTAGTTAACTCTCATAACTCCTTTTAATATCTTTTAAATAGTTGTGGAGTTATTTTAAACATTGGAGAGTAAGAGGCGCACATTAATTGCACAGATATTTGAATTTTTCTTGCTATTATGAGCCAAGTTATGTCTAGGGTTGACTTTGGATGCATTTTCACCCAAGTCGCAGCCTGGACTTGACTTGGGGTACGACTTTAATCTTTTCTTTTCCTTCCTGTTCCTTGTGTTCTTCTCCAAGTTCCATATTTAGCTTGACTTGGTTTGAGACTTGACCCAAGTTGCAAGTGAAGTCGACTTGCGTTGCAACTTCACTTTATGATATGCACTTTGGAACTCTAAATCTTCATAATTTGTATATCTTTATCTTTGGATCTTCATGTCTTCATGATTTAACCTTCTTCGCCTCAATTTCCATTTGGTCATCTCAAATTTTCGTGTGGTCTTCAAAATGTAGTCTCCTTTTTATTTAAGTCTTGTACTTTTGAAGTCAATTCTACATGGTTCGAATTCCATTTGTTGATATTTGAGTTTTGTTCTTCAATTTTTGAATTTGCTTGCATCAAGTCATGTACTTGAGTCGACTTGGTTTAACAACTAGACCCAAGTCACATGGAGTCGACTTGGGTGTGCAACTTTAGTGTTCATTGCATACTTGAAACTTTAAATTCTTCATTTTCACGCATGCGTAGCCCAAGTTGTATTGTTGAGTCGACTTGATATGGGATTTTCTCAAGTCGCAAGTCGAAGTTGACTTAGGGTGCAACTTGACTTCTTCTAATTCTTCTTCAACAGCTAAAACTTCTTAAGTCAAATGTTTGGGTTGCGACTTCACCTATGTCTCAAGTGGAGTTGACTTCAGTTGCAACTTCACCTGCTCACATGTCCCCATTTTCAATGTTGATTGAAAAATGTCCTTTGAAGTTGATCCTCAACGTACGTATCGACTTGACCTAAGTTGATGTCTGAGTCGAATTGGCTCTGCAACTTGATCTATCATATCTTGCTTTTGAAGAATCTAACTCAAAATCATTTGGCAAATATGTTAGAAACTTTAAATTCTTAAATTTGAGTTAATCATTAAAACATATATTACTCTTCATTTGCTAATTGACTCCACAACATAGACAACATTCTAGAAGAGATGATCAGTTTAACAAATTTTGTGGAAATTTGTGTGAAGACTAGAATGGATATAAATATAAATATTTGATTATATTAAAAAAGAAATTAATTTTAGATTTGCAACAAGTGAATATTTAAAAAATACTTGGATGAATTTAATAGAATCGTAATAGAGTTAATTGCTTCATATCAGAAAATTAAAGAGGAGTATAAAGTGTGGCTTCTGTTGGCCTCATTGCTTGAGTTATTTGAATATATTGCAATCACTTTGTTGTTTGGGAAGGATATTTTGAAGTTTGATGGCATTCTTGCTTCTTTATTAATGAATCAGTCTCACAGAAAGAACAATGTTAATGGATTTAGGTGGTGAGAGAGCATGTCTATAATATGTGATCAATGATATAGAACAAGATCATTAATTGTTCTAAATGCATCTAGAAGTTCATCCAGACCAATAGAGATTTTTTTGCTCGGACTATGGTGTAAAAGGCCATAGAAAGAGAGTTTGTCACAAGCAGAAGGAAAATCAAAGAAAAGTGAAGAAGAAGAAGAAAGAGAAAAGATAAAGCAGATGAACCTAAATTGTTTATTTTTTGGTTGTTGCTTATAGTAGTGAAGTGACACTTAAAATAAAAGTATGTGCAGGTAATCGTGATTAGATTTTTAAATTTTCAATGTTCTTTTTACATGTATTTAGTATACAAAGGCATCTCATGAGTTCCATTTGTATAAATCATTGTAATAGTATCAATTTATAATAACTATCTCAAAATATTAAAATCTTCTCACACTCATAAAAAAATTTAATATAAGTTGAGCATTTAAAAATTTTATGCAATCATCAAAATATACTATATTTTTAGTAACAAACTTAAAAACTTGATAGAAAAATAATTTATACCTATGATTTTTTAATCGTTAGGAAAAATTGTTTCTAATTGGCCTTTTTAGTTTAATGAGTGTTGGAATTATATGAAAAATAAGCCAAGTCTATATTTTGATGATTAACAAATCAATTTGAGTAAGTCTTGGTTACTAACATGTTTGTGGAAATGATTAAAGATTATAAATTTGAAGAATATGAAGCATGACAAGTCAAGTCGATTTCCAAGTCAACTCAGGCATCGACTTAGGCCAAGTCGATCCCTAAGTCGACTCCAGCAGCGACTTCAACGCGTCATTTTCGTCCAGAGTTGAAATTGAGAAGCACAGATGCCGAAGTCACAAACGAAGTCGACTCCACATGCGACTTGAGTGAAGTGCAGACCAAGTTGACTCCAACATCGACTTCGAAGAGTCATTTCTGTCCAGAATTGAAATCGAGAATGAAGAATTGCCGAAGTCACAAACGAAGTTGACTCCACATACTTCTTGGGTGAAGTCACAGACCAAGTCGACTCCAACATCGACTTCAATCGGACAGGGTAGATACTTCAGAAGTCAAATCGGGGATTAGATCAATTTCAAGGCAGACTTGAGTCAGGTTGAAGATCAAGTCGACTTAAATGTTCAACTTAGAACATACGAAGACTAATCCAAGTCCAAAGAAAGAAAGATGCATGAATTCAACTATTCTAATCAAAATATATTGGAATTGTTCATGAATACAAATATTCAAGACTCAAGGATTCAAAGTTTGCAAATCATGGAGCTAAAGGACATCAAGCTAGAATGATAACACAGTGTTCCAAAGAGATATAAATCAAGGGAAAACAATAAAACATGAAGAAACTCAAGCAAGCAAAGCATTCTAAGGATTTCAAGTTCATCAGGTAAGCTACCGAGGTGAAGTCACACCCGAAGTCGACTCCACCTGCGACTTGGGTCAAGTTGAGGACCAAGTCGACCCAGATTGGAACTTGAAGAAGTTGTGAACAGGTGAAGTCACACCCGAAGTCGACTCCATCTGCGACTTGGGTCGCAACGGTCGGAAAAATTTCAAACATTGGCGCATTAAATGCGCGCAACCTACCTCCAAACGTTCGGATTTCCTTCACAATTATAAAAGGCATTCAATATGAATGAGGAGGGTAGCTGAGAATTCATTGATTGAACATAACTCCTATCTCCAAGAGCTTCAAGTGATCAAGCCAATATTTAGAAGAAGAACATTACTTCCAAACTGCTAAGAGCTGCTTGCTGAATCGCTAAGCCTACATTACAAGTTCTTCTCTGCGCCAAAACTGCTTTTACACAACTGTAACGTGTAGAAACTTTCTTTTATTCTTATTGTTGTATTAAACTTGATTTAGCTTGGGTAGCTAAGATCAAGTGTAAGCAAAGTAGTGTGTGATTGGAGTAGAACTCATCACCTACTTTTGCTGTGTATTGTTGATGCCCCCTAGAGTTAGAATCTAGAAGAGAGCAGAGGCTTTGGTTGTATATGCCCCCTAAAGCTAGAATCCAGAAGAGAGTGGAGACTCTAGTTGTAGTCGTGGAATACATAGTGGAACCTAAGTCACAAGAGGTGTGAGCTTGGAAGAGTGGAGTAGGGAGGTTGCCCGAACCACTATAAAAATCTTGCTTGTTGATTTTGTTTCTGCTATCTACACTATTGTTTTCCATTTTGTTTCTTCATAAAGGGGACTAGATTAATCCGGGGTAAATTTTCTGTTTAAGTTGTAAATTTTCAATTACCCAATTCACTCCTTCCCTCTTAGGTATTTGCCATTAACTCGGGACCAATAGTGAGCTATTAAAATATGTGTTTCTGTGAGTAAGAGATTTTTCAATGAGAGTGTTGATGATGCAACTACACGGAGTCCACCCAATGATGAAGACTTATGGCCAATATTGCCAATCGTGTGGTATTTTATAACGGTATGTGATAGAGAGTTAATCATAAAATCTTCTTTCTCTCAATTGATCATAATATTATTGTATTTAGCTCTTAATCATTAAGCATATCATTAATAATCCTTAACGGATGTTATGAATGATATTTCAAAAAATGAGACTTCATATAAGAGAAAAATAAAATACGCAAGAAAAGAAAAGAGAAAGAGAGGGATTTCTATGTTTAAAAGACTACACCCTCTAGTAACTTGATTGCCTTGTGTCTCTATTCTTAATGAGAGATAAAAAAAATGATTATCGCTTAAATATTAGGAATTCTTTTCCTTTTTATAGATTTCGAATGAAGATTTTGCTCTTAAACTCCTTTAACTTTGCATATTACAAATCTCATACTGGTATTGCAAACCGCCAAGGTTATTAATAGGGTTTGTTTCAATCGGAACCTAATTTACCCGATCTAATTTATAACAAGGTTGGGATAGATATTTTTTAAAATAAATTGCATAATTCAGATTTAAGCCAACTTGATTTTGAAAGTAGGTTAGCATTGGGTTAGTTTACCTCATCTGATTTTGTATGTTAATCGTATGTACAATATATTATAAAAAGGAGCTATATAAGTTTGACCACTTGGAATATCACTCTAATATTCACAAATGAAATCTAGAGTGTATAAACATTAGTTAGATGTCATTGTTTTGAAATAATCTTACTTAACAATCGTGTTGATTATAACTCCTAACCTAAAAGGTATTCATGATATAGAAAAGGAACAAATTTTTATTAAAATTTATTTTTCAATATTAATCTAATAAACTAAAAATCTTTTAAATATTGTATATTTATTAGTGTTAAATCATGTATATTAAATGAAAGTGGAGCGTATACATAAAAAATATTTAAAAAAAAATTTTTATGACCACATTACTTGTTAGATCATGATCTTATGTACCCAGGTGTAAATATTCATTTTTTATTATTTTTAAATTTTTTACACAATCGAAATGCCACTGATTTTTAAAAATCAAAATAAATATTATAAATATTTAAAAATTGTAAAAATTGATACACATATTAAATACACTTAGATTAATAATTATATAAAAAATCTTTAAAAACAATTAAAAAATGGGTTAAATGCACGTCACTTACTTCTTACCATAATCCTTAAATCAAAATTTATTAAATAATTTGAATTTTATTTAAATATTTTATCATTAAGGTTGATGTGCAAAATGACATAATAGCCCCAAATAATTATGCCACTAGTACCATTTCAAAGTACATCTTGTACATAAAGGGTGTGTTCGACTACATATAAAACTTTTTAAACAAAAAATTTTTAATGGAAACATTTTTTCTCTCCACGGCTACCATTTTCAAATTATTTTTCACATTTTCTTATATAAATACCTTATTTTTAATTTTTTTACTGAATTACCCATACAACTAACCTATCCATTTTAACTTTATTCACTTTACTCCACATTATTACCCTTATCATATCAGATCATTTTTTCTTACTTTAAAATTTTACACTAAAAATATTTCTTCCAAAAGTTTTATCACTTTCCACACACACCAAAATTTATGAAAGAAATTCTCAAAAAAATTTCATAAGAAAAACATATAAGAAATCAAGCTGTAGAAAATATTTTAAAATTTTAATATTGTAATACCCTACTCTCAGGGCGTCATAGATAGGATCTACTAGGTCAAAACTGAGATTGTTGTGATAAATAAAATATCACAAGATGGAAATAGATTCCAAGATACGAAATCATATAAAATTTAACCAGTACACTTCAAGTTTACTCCTCATGGAATCATTTTATACTACTGATGTCCATCATTGTTGTAAATAAGCATTATAAGATGGCTTCAATAAAATCTAAAACTTCGTTCTTCTCTATTATGCTAGTTTCATCTTTTTTCCATGTTGATGGTGACTCCAGTCTAGTATCATATTCCTATTTTTCACTAAAAACAAAACTATGAGAACTAGAAGCTTAGTAAGTGAATAACTTTTTCCTAAATTCATTTTGTAATCATTTTGATTTTTTAAAAAATAAATATAACATCTATACTATCTTTTATGTATAAGAAACTCTAACCAATGCAGAGTTAAAAAGTTTATGCTTTTGCATGCATATGTCCGCTCTAAATCATACATTCAAACTGCGAGCATTGCCATCATTTTGTGCTCATGTGCAGCTGTGCTACACGTATGTGAGTTAAATTACCTTCTTTTGTAGCTACGAGATTGCTACCCAAGTACTACCAAATTGCTTTATAATCTCGAGATGTTATTTGAAGACTATTTGCTTGGCAAGAAGCCCAATATTTAAATATGCATCATGCTCATGCTTTATGACTAATGCACTGCTTAAAATTACTCTTAACATTGTTAAGAATTTTTTGAAATAATCATGCTCATGCTTAAATAAACTAACTTGATAAAAAATTCCAAACATAGTAAATAATCACACCCATAACAAATTGTAATATTCAACATAACATTTTTAAAGTCATGATTTGATAAAAAAAAAAATTTACTTACTTCTAAGTAAGCTTTAGAATTCTTTTTTCTAATCTTTTAAAGTAGCCTCAAGTCTCTCTCCTTTAAATCTTCTTCTTCTTCTTTGTATGTCTCTGTTTTTCCTCTACTTCAAATGACGAAAGCCAACTTTCCTCTTCCTCCTTTTATATTAACAACGCTGCTAGACAGTTGACCATAAATTCCATCTACCAACTCCCATTCTATTCATGAAATCCACCATTTTCTTCTCCCCTCTGTTTTTTCAACAAAAGGGGCTCTGTCATTGATGATGCCTGTTACATTCTACCCCTTACAAAAATTTTCCTCCTTGAAACTTAATCAAACAAGCATGATAGTCTTGTTTGATATCAACTTCAAGCTCCCAAGTTGTGGCACCTCGAACCCTTACTCCAAGATCTTGTCGATTGGTAAATGTGAGTCAGGATTGTTGCCCTGATCACACGACGGGTTCTTAATTGGATCTCGTCCATTTTTTTTCTTTTCATTCGTCACTTAAGCATATACTTTATTCATAATAGACTTATCCACATCATCATAAAACCATTTATATCTTATTTTATTGAAATAATTCACATAAGTACAATCATGTTTATAATATTCATAAAATATGTCTTCAACATGATTATCATACATTTATCCCTGTGGACGCATATATAGAACTACAATTAAATTTGCAAGTCATTTCTACCTGGCATCCTTTATGTGTTAGCTTCATAACCTGTTTGTCATTTTGAAAACACACATGAGTAATAATACTTAGTAAGAAAGCTTTTTTTTTGGCAAGTAAACATTTTCCTTCCATTCAAATGCATTTCTCCCCATTTGGTAGGAGACACTTACCAAGTGATCAATTACCAATGGGACAAAAACCTTTTCATGCATTTCATGATAATGCAATACATTCATTCATTCATAACTGTCCTTATGCCCCCACTTTTAGGGAGGATGCTGCCGGCACATAGCTCTTGTGACTTGGCAATAGTGAAGGGGGACCCTCTGATCTGCTTACTACCTCTACCAAAGCCTCTTCCTTGTGCACCATGTTCATACATATGCCGACATGATATGCTCCATAAAACTTGATAAATCATTTAGAAAGTAATTTAACAAGTAGTTAGCAATTATTTCAGGTAAAGCATTATAGAAATGACCATCCTTAAATTTAATTCATAAAACATGTGAGCAAACAATTTGCAATTATTTACAAACATTTTAGAAAGCATATAGCTTTCTTATTTCCTCAATCTATCCTCCACCTTTTTCATTCTTTTTCCTATACAAGAAAAAATGATATTTTATCTATATCATTCCATGTCCTAGATTGCATCCCATAAATGTTTTATAATCATTCATTATCTCATTTCTATAGAGGTTAATCTTTAAAGATATTTAGTCATTACCTTCTTATATGAATTTTTTATCCATAAATTTCTTTAAAAATTCCATCTATATATTCTTTAAGATATAAATACTAATCTCATCCTTTTTCACCTAATTTATGCTTTTTACTGTTCATGGTACTGTTTATCACCACTGTTCATGATCATTGTTCATGGGTTCCAAAAATTAACATTTTTTTCAAAAATAAAAAATACCATGATATAGCTCTCATTTAGTATATCATCAAAAAATTCATGAATTTTGAATTCATCAACATTAACTTGGCTAAATAAATCATTTTCTCCATATACTAAAAATCAATATAATTTTACTTAAGCATAATCCTTAATTCCAAAAATTATGAGATTAATATATCATCATGTCAACATCATATTTATCATAATCATTCATCCAAAATCATTATTTATCAATATTGGAGCATTAGTTTTACATTTCATACATGATTTTCCCGAATGTGCTATCTTTGCCCCAAATTTTTGATATTTTGGCATAATTCCACTTTGGCATTATAATCATACTTATTTTCTCATACTTAGACATTATCTAAGTATGATTTACCTTACTTAATATCCAAAAAAATTTTAGAAAGAATCCCCTTACCTAAAGTAGAAAAATTCTCCTTCTACTTGCTTTTTCTCTCTCTAACATTCTCTTTCTCTCTCAGAAACAAATTTCGTGGTGAAAAAAGCTTGAATTTCTCAAACTTGAGCTAGAATGGTGTGCCTTTGGACGTCCCATGTATCCCCTATTTATAGTATTTAATTTTTCATGAAATTGCAATTTATCCCCTTGCTCAAGTTATTAAATTATAAGTGTATTTTTTTCTAATTTCCAAAAGGTGCATTAAGCCATGTGCAGCCACCCTACAGTATCTTAAGCCCCCCTATGGCAGCCATAATTTTCTAGATTTTTAATTTATTAAAATAATTTATTTTAAGCTAATTCAATCCCAACCGTTGATTTTCGATGATGATGATTTTGAGCTGTTGGATTTGGCTCCCATTTTCCACAACCCCTGCACATCCCTACCATTTTCTGCTTTTCATTTATTATTTTTATTTTTTAATTATTTAAATTTAAATAAAAGTCAAAGGAAATTAAATAAAAAGATGAGCTTCCTTTTTCATCTGCAATTGACGTTCCATCTTGACCCTTGATTCATGATTTTCATCTCATCTTAAACACTTCATCATGTTCATCATGGATTTTTAACCTTTCATAAAGAATTTCACTTCAATCCGACGTTAGGATTGCAATTTATGAATTTTTTTCTATTTTCTCACTAAAATCTAAAATTCCATTAAAATATCAAGAAGTATTGCTATTTTGTCTTGTAGTGATTAAATCTCTTTTTTCGTCATTATGTGATTAGGTTGATCCAAGTGATTAACCCTTAGTCACGTGTCTTAATCCCAAGGTTACTATTCACATTCACTATTTTTTCGAATTTCATAAATAATTATTTTAACTTCTATTCCCACATTTTTCATACTCATAAATGTATATTTTCCAAATATATTACCTAGAATTTACAACCAAAGGGTTTTATACACGAATCTAAGATCGAGATTTCACATAAGTGGCTTTCGATTCTCCATGATTACTCAATTGTACTTTAACATAACTTATTACCCTGTTTCGTAAATATTGCTCTTTGAAATCTAGTATCTTGATTGGGTTTTCCTCATACATTAACTTATATGAGATTAACAGTTGATCTATTGTAAGCACATGGGAAGGATCTAACACATTTTGTCAATATGGAAATATGAAACACATTATGCAACTAATGAGGGTGGTAATATTATTCAATAAAATTTGATATGGCCCAATATAACAAATACTAAACTTTCCTCTTTTGTTAAGCCTCATAGCCCCGTTCACAGGCAATACTTTTACAAACATCTTGTTTTCTATAAAAATTTCTAAATCTTGCCGCTATTGGTCTGCATAACTTTTCTATCTTCTTTGGGCAATAAGTTGTATTTTCTTGATTAGTTTCACTTTATCTACAGTCTCTTACACAATATCTAGCCCAATCAACCTTTGTTCTCCAACTTCATCCCAATTCAACAGTGTTATGCAAGGCTTCCCATATACAACTTTGGGAGGAGACATTTTAATGTTGGCTTAATAACTATCATTGTATGCAAACTTTATCAAAGTCATATATTTATCTCAACCATTTTCAACATCTATTATACACATCCTCAATATATTCTCAACTACTTGGTGTACTCGCTCAGTTTGCCCATCTGTTTATGGATGAAATTCTATGCTAAATTTCAACCTCATCACCATTGTTTGACATAAATTGCACCAAAATTTTAAAGTATAGTATCTTGGGCAGAACTAATTGCGTTAAGAATTCCAAGCAACTAAACCATGTCTTTAAAATATAGGTTGGCGAACTTTTCAACAGAATAACTAGACTTAGAGTGTGTTTGGGAATAGATAAAATTTTTGGTGAAAAATTTTGAAGAGTAAAAGTTGTCAAATGATATGATATGATAGGAGCAATGATGAAGAGTAAAGAAGATAAAGTTAAAATAGATAGGTTAGTTGTACAAATAATTATGTAGAAATGATTGAAAAGTAGAGTGGTTGTATAGGAAAATGTGAAAAAATAATTAAAAATATAATAATTATGGAGAGTGAAAAGTTTTAAATTGAAAAGTTTTAACTTGACATTTTATACTCATTGCCAAACACACCCTTAATTAGTAAGAAATGTGCAACAATTGTTAGTCTATTCACAATTATCCAAATAGAATTATTTCTTATAATAGTTCTGGATAATCCCTCAATAAAATTCATAGTTATTTCATTCCACTTTCATTCTAGTTTTCAATTTGTTACAATAATCTTGCTAATTTTTTATTTTTAGCTTTAACCTACTGACATATTAGACATTGAACTACAAACTCTGCTACCATCTTCTTAAGACCCATCCACAAAAAACTTCTTAAAGATTTTCTTACATCTTTTACTCCTTAGGTGTATTGTATAAGGTGAATAATGAGCTTCTTCTATAATTTGTCTTTGTAATTGTATTGGATACACATAACCTCCCTTTATATCTAATAATGCTCCCATCATCAATTGTAAATCCTTCTATAACCCATTCTGCTACTTTCTACTTTATCCTTTGAATTTGTCTATCTACTGTCTATTCTTCTTTGATCTATTCAAATGGAGAAGATTTTACTTGCATTTGATATAATTGATACATTGGCTCTTTGAGCATATTTTTAATGACAATCTACACATGCATTAATTAACTCTTCCTGATTAGTAATTAAAGTAGCTAAATTGCTATCGGGCTCCCTACTTAAAGCATTAGTTATAATATTTACTTTTCCTAGACGATACTGAATATTCAAATCATAATCTTTTAATAATTCTAAGCATTTTCCTTGTCTCCATTTAACTCTTTTTGGGTGAAAATATATTTTAAACTCTTATAATCTAAATACACATCATATTATTCCCCATAAAGATAATGTTTATAAAATTCCAAAGCAAACACTACTGCTAATAGTTCCAAATCACGAGTGAGATAATTTCTTTCATAGGGTTTCAATTGTCATGAAGCACAAGCAATCACTTTTCCATTTTGTAATAATATGCATCCAAGGCCCTTTTGTAAGGTATCATTATAAATAAAAAATCCTCCACCACTTGTAGGGGTAACTAAAATCAGTGCGTTCACAAACCTTTGCTTAAATTCTTAAAAATTAACTTCATAATCATCAATCCATTGAAATTCCAATCCCTTTATAATTAATTTTGTGAGAGGAGTGCATATTCGGGAGAAACCTTCTACAAATTTGCGATAATACCTTACAAGACAAAAAAAGCTACGTATTTCTATAACATTTTTTGGCCTTGGCCTATACACCACTGCCTCCACTTTAGCAGGATCCACCATAATACCCTCTATTATGACAATATGCCCCAAAAGTGATACACTATTCATCAAAACTCACATTTCTTCAATTTCACATACAATTTATTCTCCCTCAAAGTTTTCAATACCATTCTAAGATGTTTGGCATAATCATCCTTTATCTTTGAATACATAAGGATGTCATCTATACAATTGGCCACTAATTTATTCAGATAGTGTCTAAACTCTCTTTGCATTAAATTCATAAAGGTAGTTAACGCATTTATTAACCCAAATGGTGTTGGTCCTGAGTTAATGGTAATTATCCAAAAGGCGAGGGGTGAATTGAGTATTTAAAATTTTTAAACTTAAACAGAAACTTTACCCCAGATTTATCTAGTCCCCTTTATGAAGAAACAAATGGAATAGTGTAGAAAGCAGAAATAAAAATCAAGCAAGATTTTATAATGGTTCGGGCAACTTTCCCTACTCCACTCTTCCAAGCTAACACCTCTTGTAACTTGGGTTCCACTATATATTTCACAAATACAACTAAAGTCACTGCTCTTTTCTAGATTCTAACTCTAAGGGGCATCAACAATTCATAGCACAAGTAGGTGACGAGTTCCACTGCAATCACACACTACTTTGCTTACACTTGATCTTAGTTACCCAAACTAATCAAGTACAATACAACAAGAAAAAATGAAAGAAAGTTTCTACACTTTATTGGTGTGTAGAGGCAGATTTGGCGCAGAGAAGAACTTGTAGTGTAGGCTTAAAGATTCAGCAAGCAGCTCTTGGCAGTTTGAAAGCAAGGTTCTTCTTCTAAATGTTGGCTTGATCACTTAAAGCTCTTAGAGATGGGAGTTATGCTCAAGTCATAAGCGAAGTCGACTTCGAGTGCGACTTCACTTCCTCAGCTTGTTTGATGAACTTGAAATACTTTAGAATGCTTTGCTTGCTTGAATTTTTCCATGTTTGATTGTTCTTCCACCATTTTATATTACTTAAAACTCTTTTATGATTCTTCTATCTTGAAACACTTGATTCCATGTCTTGAGTCTTGCATCTTGGAATGCATAGAAGATGTTCGAGTATGGGTATATGATTCAACATGATGAATTCATGCAACCTCGCTTACTTTGGTATTTATTTAATCCTTCATTTGATCCAAGTCAATTATCTTCACTTAAATATAACATTGAGTTGTCTTGATTTGCAAGTTCCGCACGAAGTCGAAGTTGGAGTCGACTTGGTCTACAACTTCACCTAAGTCGCATGCGGAGTCGACTTAGGATGCGACTTCAGCAGCTTTCATCCATGATTTCAACTCTGGAAGGAGATGACGCCTCGAAGTCGCTACTGGAGTTGACTTGGTCTGCGACGTCACCTCAAGTCGCAAGCTGAGTCAACTTGGGATGCAACTTCGGCGGCTCTTATCCTCGATTTCAACTCTGGAAAGAAATAACATTTTGAAGTCGCTGCTGGAGTCGACTTGGGGATCGACTTGGCCTAAGTCGATGCCTAAGTTGACTTGGAAATCGACTTGTCTTGCGATGCTTCATTTTCTTCATTTTTATAACCTTTAATCATTTTCACAAACATGTTGGTAATCAAAGCTTACTCAATTGATTTGTTAATCATCAAAACATAAACTTGGCTTATTTTCCACATGTTTCCAACAAATGGTACTACAAAAAATTTATAATGTCCATGACGAGTTCAAAAAGTAGTTTTCTATATATTTTCCTCTTTAATCCTCAATTGATTATATCCCAACTGCAAATCAACTTTAGAAAGGATAATTGGCCCCTTGTAATTGGTCAAACAAATCATCTATTCAAGGTAAAAGGTATTCATTCTTAATAGTCACCTTATTTTGTTCTCTATAGTCAATGCATAATCTCAATCCCCCATTTCTCTCTTTCGTAAATAGAACTAGTGCTCCCTAAGGGAAATACTTAGCCGTCCAAAACTCTTATCTAGCAATTCTTGCAACTGTATTTTTAATTCTGTTATTTCTATTGAAGCCATTCTGTAAGGTTGCCTAGAAATTAGAAGAACTCTAGGTATTATTGGAAATATGTGGAAAATAAGCTAAATCTATGTTTTGATGATTAACAAATCAATTTGAGTAAGTCTTGGCAACTAATATGTTTGTGGAAGTGTTTAAGGGATATACATTTGAAGAAAATAGAGCATGGAAGGATAAGTCGATTTTCAAGTTGACTCAGGCAATGACTTAAGGCCAATTCAATCCCCAAGTCAACTCCAACATCAACTTCAATGCTCCAAATCCTTCCAGAGTTGAAAATGGGAAGCTAAACTGCCGAAGTCGCAAACAAAGTCAACTTCGCATGCAACTTGGGTCGAAGTCGCATACCAAGTCGACTCCAACATCGACTTCAACATGACAAAACCTTCCGGAGTTGAAGTCAAGACCCCGAAGTACCGAAGTTACACCCCAAGTCGACTCCACTTGCGACTTGAGGTGAAGTCGCAGACGAAGTCAACTCCGACATTAACTTCGATCGGGCAGAGGGGATATTTCAGAAGACAAGCTGGGACTAACTGATTTCAAGACAAACTTGTATGAAGATGAAGATCAAGCCAACCTAGATGCTCAAACTAAAATATATGAAGACTAATCCAAGTCCAAGCAAGATGCACAAACTAGACCAAGAAGTTGTTCAAGATTATATGTTTCAATACTCATGGGTTCAAAGGCTTGCAAAACATGGAGCTAATGAAAGTAAGCTAAAATAAAGACAATGATTCAAAATGAAATGAAAAATGCAAGAGAACAACAAAAGGCATGAAGGAACCCAAGCAAACTAAAGCATTCCAAGTGTTCAAGTTCGTCAAGATAACTGACGAAGTGAAGTCGCACACTGAAGTCGACTCCACCTGCGACTTGGGTCAAGTCGATGGCCAAGTCGACCCAACTTGGAACTTGAAGACGCTACGAAAAAGGCGAAGTCGCACCCAAAGTCGACTCCATCTGCGACTTGGGCGAAGTCGCACCCGAAGTCGACTCCGCCCGCGACTTGGGTCGCAATGGTCGAAAATTATTTGCGCCTACGAGTTCTTATTTGCGCCAAATTGCTTCTACACAACTGTAACATGTAGATTCCTTTGTTATTTCATTTTATTGTATTGAACTTGATTTAGTTTGAGGAACTAAGATCAAGTATAAGCAAAGTAGAGTGTGATTGGAGTGGAACTCATCACCTACTTGTGCTGAAATTTGCTGATGCCCCCTAGAGCTGGAATCTAGAAGAGAGCAGTGGCTCTAATTGTATTTGAGGAATACAATAGTAGAACCCAAGTCACAAGGAGTGTGAGCTTGGAAGAGTGGAGTAAGGAGGTTGCCTGAACCACTATAAAAATCTTGTGTGCTTGATTTATATTTCTACTCTCTACATTATATTGCTTTTCATTTCATTTCTTAAATCAAGGGGATTAAACTTTTAAGGCGTTAAGTTTTTAATTTATCAAAGAATTTTATAAGAACCTAATTCACCCCTCCCCTCTTGAGTTTTGCCATTAACTCGGGATCAACAAGTGGTATCAGAGCAGGTCTTTGAGTTAAACCAAAGAGATCTTATTTACATTGCATCCCAATCTATTTCCGTTCCTGCATTTGCCGAAGGCCAATCATTTACTAGGCCACAATTGTTTGATGGGAACAATTTCGGCTATTGAAAGCTTTGTATGAAGCAACTCATTATGGCTACCAACATGGATTCTTGGACTGCAATCCACGATGGTGTAACTTTGCCTATCGATGAAAGAGCTTCCAAGTGGACCGAAGAGGAAGTAAGAACCGTTAAGAGCAATGTTGAGGCCGTGAATTCTTTATTTTGTGCTCTTACGGCTTCCAAATATGATAGAGTATCCTCTTGTCTAACCGCTAAAGAAATATGGGATCTAACATCTATTTATGAATGAACTTCTCAAGTCCAAGGGACTAGGAGAAATATTTTAATAGGAGAATTAGAAAGCTTCAAAATGTTAGAAACAGAAAATATTTCTGAGATGTTTGCTAGATTTTCTAAAATTACTAACGCCTTGAAAGGTCTTGGAAAGGCTATCTTTGAATCTAAACAGGTTATGAAGATACTAAGAGCTCTACCGAAATCTTAGACTCCAGAGATTACGACAATTGAAGAAGCCAAAGATCTAAATACACTAAAGCTAGAAGATCTTATTAGCTCATTCATGTCACATGAGCTAATCAAGAGAAGAAATGAAGATCAACACAAAGGGAAGAAAGCTATTGCACTAAAGGCCACCCACAACTCAGAAGAATCTACCTCCTCATCTCACAACGATCATGAAGACATAGCATTGCTCACTCACAAATTTCGAAAGTTTGTGAGAAAAGAAAGGAACTTCAAAGACTTCAAAGAAAGACCACGAAGAGAGAAGAAGGAGCCAACAAAGTGCTATAGATGCGGCGGAATGGGACATATGCAAGCTCAATGTCCTACGCCGGAAGAGAAATTAAAAGATCAACTAGAAAGGAAGGAAAGACATGAAAACAGAAAATACCAAAGGCCAAAGGGAAGGGGCATGTACGTCAATGAAGAGACTTCACCAACAAGCAACTCCTCAACCGATGAATTTGAGGCACCAAATTTTGCAAGAATATGCTGCATGGCACGAATCGAACAAGAAGAAAATCTGTTGTGTTTGAACACAACTGAAGTTTTGGAAGAACAAACCATCTCAACAAAATGCATAAGTAATGAAGAGGTAACTTCCAAACCTTGTCATTCTCAATCTAGTTATTCTTCTTTTCATGAATACCTCAAATGTACTGAATTAGAAGAACTACAACTTGCATATGATTCATTATATGAGGAAATCAAAAAGCTAGGAAACAAGTTGTAATTGAAGAGACAACAATGTAACTCTGTTATTATTGTAAATGGATAACTAGCTAAAAGATCAACAAAACTGAAAGAGAAAAATGAATCATTGTTGAAAGAAGTAGAGAAATTGAAAAAGGAGAACGAATCCTTAAATGAATCATTAGCTAAGTTCTCTAATCCAGGAGAAAATGTAAAGATGTTTCTGAACATGACCGCTCAAACAAATAAAAGAGGTCTTGGATATTATACATTTGAGCAAAAAGAAAGTGGTAAATCAAATGTGCCAATACTTGGAAAATATCAAACCAAAATTGCACCTATATACAAGCCAAAAAGGAAAAATGTTATGTGGACTAAAAGGCCAACGTTTGAACCATTATATACTTGGAGGCCTACTCCTAGATTACCAATGGCTTGCAATTTCCACAACAAAATGAGTCATAAAGCCTATAAGTGTAACTTTAAGAAATTATATGACCATGGTGCAAAGTTAGTTTGGGTTCCAAGGAATATAAGATTTAGGCTTTCTAAGTTAGAGCAACAAAGATTGAATCATATTACTAACCCAAATGGACCCATGAAATGGGTACCAAAGAGATAAGATTTGCTTGTTTATTTTTCAGATATGTTTCAAGGCAAAGGCAAACAACGTATGGTTCATGGACAGCGGTTGTTCAAGGCATATGACCGGAAAAAGAAGTTTATTTCATAAACTTAAGCCTTGCAACGATGGAACGGTTGCCTTTGGTAATAATGAGAAAGGTAAAATT
>JAXCLR010000081.1:35248491-35281036 GCA_035584095.1 Annona squamosa | reverse complement strand
CAGGGCAACAATCCTGAGTCACGTTTACCAATCAAAACGATCTCGGAGTAAGGCTTCTAGGCACCTCGGTTCGGGGCGCCACAGAAGCCCATTATTATAGTACGTAGCAGTCCTAAAGTCCATCTAGAAGTGCAAACTAGTCTCCTATCCAATAGACTTTCAAAATTTTATCTTTGATAATGGTGGACTTATAGACTTTTAAATTTTCATGTTTATTAAGAACATGAGTTGTTCTTATGTAATTACATTGTTATGAATGATTTAGTTATTCCATATTTGAGCCATTATTGATTTATTTTATTTTTCATTGTGTTAGATATGATTAAAAAATTGCAATTCAAAAATGCATCAAGATAAATAGGGAGAATTCGAGAGTCAAGAATCAAGAATCAAGGCTTATTACATATTTCGGGTCAGTTAAAGTAATTGATTTTTTAATTTAATATATTATATTTGTATCAATTAATGAATTTTTAAAAAACTTTCTATTAATTTTTTCTAACATTTTTTTTATGATAATTAGATTCTAACATATAAATTTAAGACTTATAAATATACAAAATTTACTAATATATAATTAATTAAAGATAATTAAACATTTATGACATCAAAAATATGACATGTTGACATCATCGATTCATACCAAATCAATTCCTTTACCGAATCAATTTTGACAGCATTATTATCAAGTAACATAAGTGAGAAATCATAAGAATATAGGTGAAGTTCATTCTAATACAATGCACAGTGAAATATAATGTGTGTCTACAATTTGCTATATGAAGTACCCCTATTTTAATGTTGATGATCTTATATATTGGATGTGTATTTGATGAAAATGTATTGGAAACTTATTTGAAAGGTAGATTTATAATGGGTTTTGCTTCCATGTTCATAAAAAGTAATATAAAAAAACCTAATCTTTATACATTTGCATAAGCACAAGAAAAAGGACAATTAATTACTAAAATTGATAGGGTTTAATTTTAAGGATGTTCAGTTTGGTACCTGCCATAGTACCTAGATTTGTTTTAGGCTCTTTTGGACTTAATTCTACTTTGTTGTTTAAAGAAGAAAATGCTTAATTATTATAGACTTTTTATTTATCCCCTTATAGGTTTCGGATTATCAGTAAAATATTTAATTCTTTTAAATAAGTTTGGAAAGAATATAGTAGAAGTATATTGCATTATGTTTTACACTTTTTTTTTTCATAAGAGAAAACTCTTAATGGAAAAGCTAAATAGTTAAATTCCATGCATCATGACTTAAATAGGTTATGTACACGTCATGATACACCGTGATTCGAATGGCTTGCACATTGATCATATGTCATGGATCAAAAGAATAAAGTGCATGTCATCAAGCACCATGACTCTGGATGAGTTTACACTTAGCTCATCGACTAGTGATGACTTAATAATGACCCTTTTACAAAAGGTTAGCACGTTTCATGATAGTGTGCAAAACTCTTAGTGATACATGGCAAATTGATGTATTTTACACCAGGGTTACATAGCAAGATGATGTATTTCATACGTGACTCTTGTGGATTACATAATAAATTGATGTATTTCATATACAATTTCTAGGAATGCAAAGCAAGACGATGCATTTTGCATATGATTTTTGCGAGTTATGTGCAAGAAAATATATTTTGCTTTGCATATGATTTTTGCGAGTTATGTGCAAGAAAATATATTTTGCATAAAACTCATAGGGGCTACACAACAAATTGATGCATTGTATGTACAATTCTTGGGGATACATGGTTAGATGATGAATTTCGCATACGACTTCTGTGGGTCATATAATAAGATAATGCATTTTGCACATGATTCGTAGATAATTTTTAGATGGTTTTACTAGAAAAATCGAGTTTATCCAAGTTTTATATAATAAGTCGTAAGTCGGATCAAGCTACCTAAGAGATTTAAGCACAATTGGTCCAAAGTGAAAAATTGGAGGTAAACTATGCTCATTGAACAAGATTAGAGCTACTTGGAGCTACTTGAATTCTAAGTTTGAGAATGAAGAGCTTACACTGGCAAAAATCATGATAAATCTAACATGATCCTAATCTCGACTTGGTAAGAAGATCATCTATAACCTCTTCAATGCTTAATAGCTTTTACGCTTGTTAGATAACACATATTAGCGGGTCTTGTTGCCAAATAGCGGATTCCAAGTAGAATTGGTTATGTCAGCCTCTTACCAAAGCAGGAATAAGATTTAGTATGTTGATCCACCCTTGAATCATGAAAACTAGTTAGGATTCATTGACTCTCATCTTATAGCATGATGGCTTGACTCAAGAAGCTTGACAACTTTATTTGGACAATACAGATAAGATGACACTTAAGTAGTGTAGCATGTTGACTTTGGTTGATCAACATAACAATTAGAAGTACCTTAAGTTGAGGCTTTGGTTAGGCAACATCATGACTTAAGTCTGATAACACAATAACTTAGACTCAAATAGTAGGAAAAGACAACAAATAGATAACATAATTGTGAGGACTAAGTATTTTTATATAATATTTCTTGTTCCACAAGGTAATTTGTGAATATGTCACTAGTAATTAATGATATTAGTGTTGTGTATACTATTTATAGATCTGGCACTTAGGGGACATGTAGTGTATGCAAATGCACATTAAAAATCTTGGCATGCCAAGTTGTATAGGCACTATTCAGTAGCATATTAGAATAAGTATGAGTTGTGCATTGTCCACCCATGTTTAGGCCTGTAATGCCCCAGGTCTAACAGTAAGGTATTGTCCGTTTTGGATCTCGCTCCGCACGGTTTTGCCGCATCCCGTCTTTCCCCAAAAGGCGTCTCATTGAGGTACCTGGCGGCCTCCACTTATAGCCCAGGCTTATCCTCTCATCCTAACCGATGTGGGATATCACATTCACTCCCCCTTGAGGCTCCAACGTCCCCGCTAGACACCATTGGCTGGAGGTCGGGAGTCGGCTCTGATACCATTTTTAACGCCCCAGACCTAACAGTAAGGCATTGTCTGCTTTGGGCCTCGGCCCACACGGTTTTGCCCCTCTGGGTTCATGCGCATCTCGTTCTTCCCCAAAAGGCGCCTCTCTGAGATACCTAGCGGCTTCCACTTATAGCCCAGGGTCCCCCCCTCATCCTAACCGATGTGGGATATCACATTATTTGTAACGCCCCAGGCCTAACAGTAAGGTATTGTCCACTTTGGGCCTCGGCCTGCACGGTTTTGCCCCTCTAAGTTCACGCGCATCCCGTCCTTCCCTAAAAGGCGCCTCTCTGAGGTACCTAGCGGCCTCCACTTATAGTCCAGGCTGCCCCCCTCATCCTAACCGATATGAGATATCACATTCACCTCCCCTTGGGGCTCTAGCGTCCCCGCTGGACACCATCGGCTGGAGGTCTGGAGTCGGCTCTGATGCCATTTATAATGCCCCAGGTCTAACAGTAAGGTATTGTCCGCTTTGGACCTTGGCCCGCATGGTTTTGCCCCTCTGAGTTCATTCACATCCCGTCCTTCTCCAAAAGGCACCTCATTAAGATATCTGACGGCCTCCACTTATAGCCCAGGCTCTCCCCCTCATCCTAACCAATGTGGGATATCGCAAGGCCCGACTTGTGCTAGCAACGATTTCTTTAAGATAAGGGCGCACATGTGACCTCCCTTATTTTTCTTCTTCTTTTCCTTTCTACTCCTTCCTTCCTTCTTTGCTTTTCTTTAGTCATCGATTCGACCCTAATCCTTCTCAAAATCTAACTAAATTGCATCAAAGAATTTTGTTCCACATCAAGGAAGCTCAAAAATCTAAAATGTTCGAGTCTAGGTTGCTGATTTTGGGAAAAATCGCAACCTATGTAAGTAAATGTTTTTTGCTTAATTAGTGGCAAAATCTTATCTTGAACATGGTATAAGACTATTAGAAAAAAGAGGTAATGTCCAATAACTTCATGGCTTGGGGCATTCAGGGTTCTTAATGATTTAGGATTAGTAGGAATCATAGGAAATCTGATTACTTAGGGAATTTTTCTGAAATAGATGACAAATTACCATTCTTTCCTTCCTCATAGATAATATTGTTTGGGTGGGTTCAACTAGAGGTTTCTCTCCTACTTTTGTCATGTGTTGGGTGAAATGCTTATATGTGATAGTGAGTATTCTAAACTTAAACCTAACATTATGAATTTATTGATAATATTTGTGTGGTTTGTGGCACTTGATCTTATGTGCATTAGATGATGTACTGATCGAGATAAGTAGCAATAGTTGATAGTTTAATGCATGTATATGATTACAGATACATTGCATCATATAACTTTTGACTTAACTAAGTATATGAATGAGTTGTTTAGCTAAAGAAAGTTATTTATAGCCCTTGGTTAGCATAAGGAGAGGGTTATGCATGACTGTTAAAGACATGTAATTATATGCATATGTTCTTCAGTGTGGGTGTTGGTCCATATTTATTGCAATAATCATGATTTAATTTATAGAGATTAAAGTATAATTATGGAATTAAGATAAAAAATGATAGAAAATTCATAATTTGATGCCTACAAGGCAAATTTCGATGAAATTTGAAAGGTAAGCTCACGACAGTGGGCCCAATTTTATGAATGGATTGGATTAAGGGAATTATGATGGGATTAAGGTGATAATTAATTATTTTTATCCCAAATCTAAAAAATAAATTCAAGTGTTCATAACTTGACGTAGAAATGTCGGATTGAGATCTAATTTGAAATGATGGAAAAAAAATTAAGAAATCTATAAGATGAATGGAATAGATTAAGTTAATTATCATGAAAAGTTGCTTTCTTATGGAATAAGTAAGAGATTACTTAGGAAGCTTTATGGAAGTTGCAAAGAGGGCAATTTGGGAAAGGTGAAAATGGAATTTACAAAAATGCCTTAAGGGGTTACTTAAGCACCAAGAAAAGGGACTTATACAAAAAAGGGAGTAAGGGGTTGGATGTTCCAACAGCAGGGGAGAAGGAGAGAGAGAAGGATAAAGAGAATGAGAGAGAAAGAGAGAGAAGGACAGAGAAGGAGAGAGAAAGAGAGACAAGAAGAGAGAAGGAGAAAGAGAAGAGAGGAAAATACGAGAAAAATGGAAAATTTCTCCAAGGGAAACAGCTAGGGCATGTCAAACCCAGCAAGGAGGAGAGAAAAAGAAGGAAATTTCAAGTACTCAATGGAGGAATTATCAATTAATCAAGTAAGTATATGTTAATCTTGATTTTATTCCTCAAATCTGAAAGTTATATGATGTTGTAAACTAAAATATGAACGGAATAGTAAATTAATGAATTTTAGAATGAAAATTTTTGAAAAGAATAAATATAAGGTGATTAAGTAATGACCCAATTTTCAGCTTAAAAGGATAAGTACGTTGCAAATTAAAAATCTAAGAAAATCAACCTAAACAAGTTTGCACGGGTGTCAAGATCAACTGCACCAAAGGATTTTTAATAATTTTTATACAAGTAATTTTGGGATAAAATTTTTATAGAATATATAAGACATTTAGGATCACATAAATAAAATAAAAATTAGGTTTTGAATGGTATCAATATACCTCATAATTAATGTGATTCAGGCTGTCTGAAAATAGATTCTACTGTCTAGCAAAGTAAAAATATCAAAATAAATATAAATGATTAATTTTTTGTGTTGAAAATATTTATTTTGGTTAATTTATGTAATTATTAAAGTATTATAGAAATTTTATATCAAAAATACTTGATTTGATATTAATCCAAGATTTTGAGATTTCAGTATGCCTGATTTCAGCATATATGGATAATTAGAGAAAAAATAAAAAAGAAATATGAAACCTATGTATAAATGATCCAAATTGATATATATATCTATATTAATAACCTAAATTTGGATTAAGAAAAGTGAGATTATTTTATAAAAATTCGGATTTATAAATCTGCTTAGGGTTATGTGTCAAAAGACATGTTAAATGGGTGAAAAATGGGTTCCAAAGTTGCTGTTTTGGAAACCTATGATTAGTAGATTTAAATTTCATAAAAATATCCTAAGTAAAGTGGTAATTAAGGATAATTATCATGCTAAAATGTGGATTAAATTGCTGACATAGGAAATTTTATGAAATGTCTCATATATGTGTTGTTAAATGGCTATATATGAAAAGATAGATATGCATGAGTGATAAATGACCTAAGTAATTTGATTTTGTGCAAAAATGCATGAAAATATGATAAATTTTGTGAATATATGGCTTTTTAGAATTGCATTATGATAATTCCAAATTTTAGAATTAATTAATGAGGCTTAAGGCGACAACCGATGCTTAATGAGCAACGATGCGTGAATTTTAGAAAATAAGTGAAAAATAGCTTAAGAAAGGTAATAAGCCATTAAATAATAATTATGGGATGATTATTATATGATTTCATGATTAATCTATTTATGGTATCAAATATGATGTGTAAAATCCCCATGTAATGCACTAGTATGTGCTATATAGGCATAACGACTCGAGAAGTCAAAGGAATTATGTATGTTAATGAAAATGGGTTGAAAAACTGAGTGGAATGCAAGCAAAAGAAATATATAAATGTTATATTATTCTTATCTGTATAGGCAAAGACAAAAGGATAAGCGAAATGGAAAGCTAAGCAAATGAGGTAAACAAGCAGCTTTCTAAATGATTTTAGTTTTCATTACAAGGTATTTAAAGATGGTCATTCCTTATTTATATGCGTATTGAAATGTTTATTTTTATTGAAATAAATGATTGCTTATTGTTTCACAATTATTCATGAAAAGTGATGAAGTATGAATTTGAAACGATATTTCAAAGGGATAGTGCAAAAAATTCTCTACATGAGAATGACAAGTTCCATGTGTAAGAGGGTGTATAATGCTGAGGTGACTAAAATTCATGTATGAAATGGAAATCAAGTAGGCTAGTCAAGGTAGTAAGTGGATAAGGAGTCCCCCTTGACGTAGCCAAGTCGGAAAGGACCGGCGAGGTAGGCTGGTCGAGGTAGTAAGTAGACAAGGAGTCCCCCTTGATGTTGCCAAGTTGGTAGGTCCAACGCCGATGATGGAAAGGAACATGTCATGAAAGAGGGTTCCCCATACTAGCGTACCGTCACATGAAAGATAACATCATCAATGAAAATGATGAATTTGCACATTTTATGAAATGTTTATGAAAAGATTTTTGCTCCGCAGGTAGTTGATCACTTGATAAGTGTCTCTACTGAAGGGAGAAAAATACTTTTAAATAAATATGCCTTTAAAATGAATTGCCTGCAAAATATAAGCTTGCTTATTGAGTTTCAACTCACTTTTTCATTTTCCAAACCCATAGACAAGCGAAAAAAGAGACCTAGCAAAGGAGCAAGAGCCATCCACGGAGGAAATGGGAGAAAAATTACCAGTTTCATGTTTATGAAAACTTATGTTGAATGATTGTAAATTTACGTTGATGATTTATGTTGACATCTACAAAGATTCATGCTGTGATATCTGATTTATGAGATGGTTTGAAATATGTTATGATAATCATGTCTAGTTATGATATTATTAGATGGAAATGACTCAGATATGCATGAAACGAACATATCAGAAATTAAACTCTTATGAAAAGATATTTAATTATGTTACAGGAAAACAATCCTGATCACATTTACCAGTCGAACAATCTTGAAGTAAGGTTGTGACGCTCAAACTGGGGCGTTACAAGCACCCTCCCTAAAATAGAGGATAAACGAATTGATGGTCGCTTAGCTAGCATACCATTTAATGAAGGTTTAAGGCATGAATGTGAAATTTGCATTTGCATGTGCATGTGCATTATTTATGAAATTCCAAATTTTAGAATGAAAATGTTTACTTAAATAAAAATACTTGCTTACTAAGTCTAGTACTCACAGGTATAGCAAAGTTTTTTAAAAAAAGTCTCAATTTAGAGACTCTTAAGGTTGTAATGTTGTCTTATACTTGCATGAATGGAGATATTGTAAGGATTCAATATTGCTAGGTTTCAAAGACTGATGGCGTAAATGAATTTTAATGATTTATAAATAATATGTGATTTTAATTACCAGTAAATGATTAGTTATGAATTGAAATTTGAGTGAAATGAAAACCTCACTGTGTAAACAAGGCTACAATCCTGCTTAGAGTTTACTAACTAAATGATTTTTGAGTAAGGTTTAGGCACCTCAGGTTCGGGGTATCACATGTTGTATCATCTTTTAGATGAAATTTAATTTTTATTTTTGTATTGGACAAATTTGGTTATTCTTGTTCATTTGAAAATAGTTTAATCTTTCTTTAAATTCAAATATTGTGAATACCGACTCTTTATCTTATTATGATAACCATTATTTGCTCACTACAATTGTCTCTTTTGTTGAATTTTTACATATGAATTCACATGGTACGACACACAAATTAAGAGATGAGAATTCCGCTTCACTCTGGCACAAACGTTTAGGACATATATCTAAAAAAATTAATTGAGAGACTTATGTTAGGTGAAATTCTTAATCCTCTTGACTTGTCAGATTTTCAAGTCCATGTTGATTGTGTTTAGGGAAAATAGATAAACGTAAGGAGATTCAATGCCAATAGGTCTTCAGATATCTTAGAACTAATACATATGGACATTTGTGGGTAATTTCCTATGGCTTTTTGGAATGATCAATAATATTTTATTACATTCATAGACGATTCCTCTCGTTATGGCTACCTGTATCTCATCCATGAAAAGTTTAAATCACTGGACGTGTTTAAAACTTTTAAGGTTGAAGTTGAAAATCAACTTGGCAAAAGAATTAAGGCCATTAGATCTGATCGCGGTGGTGAATACTATAGTAGATATGACAAATCAGATGAACAACATCTAGAGCCTTTTGTCAATTCCTAGAAGAGTGCAGTATCATTCTATAGTACACCATGCCAGAGAGTCCTATAATGAATAGTGTTGCTGAAAGACAAAATAAAACTTTAAAGAACATGATAAGGAATATGATCAGTCGTACTACCTTACCAGACTCACTCTAGGGAGAGATATTAAAGATTGCAGTTTGTATCCTTAAGAGAGTACCAACCAATATAGCCGCTAAAACTCCTTATGAATTGTAGATAGACAAAAAGCTTATCATAAAGCATTTGCGCATTTGAAATTGTCCAATTGAGGTAAAGTCTTATAGGACAAATGAAAAGAAATTAGACTCAAGAACAATTAGTAGCTATTTCATTGATATTCTGAACAATCCTGGGGGTATAAATTTTATGATCCTACGTCGCGGTCCTTTTTTGAAATGAAAAATGTCTAGTTTTTTAGGATATTGAGCTTGAAAGGAGAATAAAGTTAGAGACTATATTTTTAAGGAGGAATTAGTAATTTTTCCTTCAATTGTTGTTCCTAACATGATTCAAGCAGAAATACCAGAGCCACAAGACATTCTTGATAACCTCCCTAATCAACGTCAACAGAATACTCCTACTGATAAAGCTCAACAACCTTAAGAACTAATGCTATTTAGAAATCCATTAGAGAAAGGAGAAGTACAATTTCTAATAATTATATTATCTTTTTTTAAGAACATCAAGATGACATTCCAATGATGAAAGATAATCCTATCAACTTTTGTCAAACAATGTAAAGCAAAAATTCTCAAAAGTGGATTAATGCCTTGGATGAAGAGCTTGAGTATATGAGAAACAATGACGTTTGGGAACTCATCCCATTGTCAAAAGTTGCAAGGCCTATTGTTTATAAATAGATATTTAAAACAAAAAGAAATTTAAAGGGTAATGTGGAAAGGTATAAGGCTTATCTTATCGCAAAAGGCTTTACTCAAAAGAAAGACATTGATTATAAATAGACTTCTCTTTAATTTCATCGAAAGACTCTTTTAGGGTAATAATGGCTTTAGTGACACATTTTAACCTTGAGCTACATCAGATGGATATAAAGACTGTGTTTCTCAAGAGTGACATTGATGAGACCATTTATATAGTGCAACCAGAAAACTGTGTCCGAAGACACAAAATAAATGGTTTGTAAACTAAAGAAATCCATCTGTTAGCTCAAGCAAGTTTCTTGTCAATGGTATTACAAATTTTATCAAGTGGTCATTTTTTTCAATTAAAGATAAATATGGTTGATGATTGTGTATGCCACAAGTTCTATGGGAGTAAGCACATTTTTCTAATTTGTATGTCAATGACATACTGCTTACGAGTAATGATATAGGTTTATTGCATAAAACTAAGAAATTTTTCTTAAACAAATTTGAGATGAAAGATCTTAGTTAAACAACTTCTGTATTACGAATTCAGATATATCGAGTTTGTTCTCGAGGTATTCTTGAATTATCACAAAAGGCATATATTGAAAGAGTACTTGAAAGATTTGACATGCAGGATTGTAAATAAGAAGATACCCTTGTTGCTAAAGGAAACAAATTCAATCTTGATCAGTGCGCTAAGAATGATTTTGAATTTTAAAAAAATGTAAAAGATCTCTTACGCTTCAACAGTAGGAAGTTTGATGTATGATTAAGTTTGTACAGGTCCAAATATAGCATTCATTGTTGGGATGTTGGGCAGATACTTGAGTAATCTAAGAATGGATCATTGGAAAGCAGCTAAAAAGGTTTGTAGATACCTTCAAAAAATAAAATACTACATGCTCACATATAGGAGGTCGAATAACATTGAGATAATTGAATATTCGGATTCCGACCATGTTGGATGCCAAGATTGTCTTGGATCAACTTTGGGCTATGTTTATCTACTTGCCGGATGAGTTGTATCTTGGACAAGTGCTAAGCAAACATTCGTTGCTCCTTCCACCATGATAGCTGAATTTATAATATGTTTTGAGACATTCAATTAAGTCGTATGGCTACGCAATTTTATCATAAGGCTGTGAATTGTGGATGGAATTGAAAAACTTCTTAAGTTATTTTATGACAATAACTCAGCAGCCTTATATTCCAACAGCAATACAGGCTCAAAGCAGTCGAAGTTTATTGACTTCAAGTTCCTAGTTGTTAAGGAAAGAATTCAGGAAGGTCAAGTGTCTATAGAGCACATAGGAACAAACTATATGATTACAGATCCGCTAACAAAGGGACTATTACCCAAGGTCTTCATAAGCATACTGCTCGCATGAGTTTTGTATCACTTGATGATACTCTGGTTTAGTGGAAGTTCATATTTTGTGCTTTTCTGATTGACGCGCATTTTATTTGTTACAGTTATTGTTATTTTCTGTAGAAATAAAGCTTTCAGTATTTTGGTTTTGGTTTAATCTCACCAAATAAGTTGGACTAGTTGGACATAGGCATATCAGATCACATTACATGTAATTTCAATGCTATGCATCTGTACTCGATCTATGTCATTTGATTTTGTTTGATATATGTTACCATGGATGGGTCTAGTTACAATGAATATGACAAAGTCTGCTTTGATCCTATATTGACATAACTAATGGACGAAATTATTTGAAAATAATTTTGGTTACGATAGCAAAAGGTTTTGAACTTGTAAGGTTATATATATAATTATAAAATTATATATATTCCAAGTGAAAGAATTCAGGAAGGACTATAGAGCACATAGGAACAAACTATATGATTACAGATCTGCTAACAAAGGGACTATCACCCAAGGTCTTCATAAGCATACTGCTCACATGAGTTTTGTACACTTGATGATACTTTAGTTTAGTGGGAGTTCGTATTTTGTGTTTTTTTGATTGACGCGCATTTTATTTGTTACAGTTATTATTATTTTCTGTAGAAATAAAGCTTTCAGTATTTTAGTTTTGGTTTGATCTCGCCAAATAAGTTGGACCAGTTGAAAATAGGCATATCAGATCACATTATATGTAATTTCAATGTTATGCATCCGTACTCGATCTATGTCATTTGATTTTGTTTGATATATGTTACCATGGATGGATCTAGTTACGATGAATATGACAAAGTTTGCTTTGATCCTATATTGACATAACTAATGGACGAAATTATTTGAAAATAATTTTGGTTACGATAGCAAAATATTTTGAACTTGTAAAGTTATATATATAATTATAAAATTATATATAGTCCAAGTGGGAGATTGTTGAATTTTTCAGACTTACTTATATAATAATTATATATACACTATCATAAATAATGACCCAAAATTATAAAATAATCACATGAGGTTTATGAGCCCAAATTATCTAATAGAGTATAAGTCCCCTATGCGTAGATACCATATTGTCTATTTTCTAATTTCTGTTTTTATGATGGGCTAAATTAGAAATTAGAAAGATGGGTATGCTAATATACGGTTATGGTCCTTAGGTTATGCATCTTTTTTGTTTTCTTTTCTAACATATTATCTTTAAAGAAGACGAGTCATCTTCACCAGAAAATCCTAGGAATTAACTCGGAAGACCAAAAAACCTCTGGATTCAATAACTAATACTCCTGTAGATTTAGATATGCTTCTGCTTATAATTTTATTCTCTTCGTGATTTAACGTGGAAGATCGTAAGTTGAGTAATGTTTTAATCAATAAAGTTTTTCTATCATTTTCTTCTCCGATGACGATCCCCTCTATCCCTCAACCGTCCTCTTCGGTGTTGATCTGTTCATCAATCTTTAGTCTGTTTTTTTTTTTTTTTTTTTTGGATTAATGGAGTTGGATTTCTATCGATTTAAAAAATAGGAGTTAGGATTTGTATTCAGGCATCTCATCTCGCCTCCCTTGCTTGCTCTTCCTTCACATTCTCTCTTCTTTTTTTTTTTTTTTAAAGATTATCTCGCTTGAAATCCTGTCTACAAAATCTTCGGCTATAACTGTAAAATAAGAGAAAAAGCAAAAAAAAAAAAAAAAAACAATTTTTAAAAAGAATCCTCCCAAAATCAATTTTTCTTCTTTTCGTTGCCTTATTAGTTCCTCTCTCCCTCTACCTCTGACTGCAGATTTCCATCAGCTTTTTATCTCTTCCACAATCTCATTGAAGAAATCGTCAAGCTGGTTGAAGAGTCTATATCCCGAATTTTAAAATCCCAAACCAACCCTTCAAATTCTCTTTCCTCTCTTGGAAATGTGCCTCCAATTTGCAATCCATCACGCCACGACCTACTTTCCTGCTCCAGTCGCAGCTCGTCCATTGAGATCTTCACCCACCAAAACTCGTAGAAAAAAATCCCTAACTGCCAATTGAGCTGGTAGATCTCCACCACCACTCGCTACTATAGCCTCGTTGTGGACAGCAAGAATGCAGAGCCAAAGAACACGCAAGCTTCCACCCCCGCGATGTGAGTTGGCTTGGCACTAGGCTAACAGACAAGCCCCATAGCAGAATCATGAGAAGGAGAGAGTAGACATTCCTCGAGGGGCAAAGAACGCCCCTGAATCCATTGAATCTTTTGAGTTTAGATTCAATTGACATCTTATCGAAGTAAAGAGACAGTGCCTGGATTTTTTTTCTCCATAAGAACTCTGTTCTCTTCTTCCAACCTCATAGCTTTTCTCAACACCTAAAGATGGCGCGCACGACCTGTTTCGTTTTGACATCGAAGAAAGCAAAACTCCTAAATAAAATCCAGAGATGGCCCACATGACTTGTTCTATTCTGAGACTGAAGAAAGCACAACGCCCAAATAGAAATCAGAAGAATTGAATGAGAGAACGAACGCATTCATGCCATTGGTGTAGCGGCCATTGTAAAAGCTTTTGTCTGATTCGGTTTCCTTAAGAGAGCTAAATGGTTGGGCTGCGGTGGGTGTTGAGGGAGGACTGAGGAGAAGACCTTGGCACAGGACTGTCGAGCTTTTCTCCCGTCGAGTCTATTGAGGTTCGCTAGTGCGACCGTCGTCTCGCACGAGAGAGAAGAGAAAGAGGGACTCATCAATTTTTACATTTGTGTTTTTGGTAAACCGTCCTTGGGCAGGGAGGAGAATACCATTCTTCGTAAAAATCCCATCGTGCCGTGGAAATTTCATGCGCATCATCTGACGGTCGCCAACGAAGCGGGCTAAGCGCTAAGATCAAATCTCTAACATAACGTGGTTTTGGCATTTTCTACGTAAAGTCTAACCATATAAAATGCTCCAGTCTCTTTTTCCTATTTTTCCAGCAGCCTTTCTTGTAACTTCGGTTTTCCATTCCAACTGCAGAAATCATCCGAAATTGGGCTACAAAATCTAAGGGATCTGCATCAAAATCCTCCTCTTAATATATCTATTCGTCCTGAGGTCCTTGTAGGGTAGACTGATGCTGTTATTCATGCTTGTAACTTACGTGTTCTAAATTATGGGTGTGTTTGGCAATTTAAAAAAGTTGTTAAATTAAAACTTTTCAATCTAAAACTTTTCACTTTTCATAACTACTCTTTTTTTAATTATTTTTTACACATATTTCTATACAACAACCCCACTTTTCAATCATTTCTACACAACTACCAATACAACAAACCTATTTATTTTAAATTTATTCTCTTTATTCCTTATCATTACCCCTATATTATCATATTATTTTCTTCTGATTTGACAACTTTTATATCTAAAACTTTTCATCAAAAGTTTTATAACTTCCCAAACACACCCTATAAAAAAATTCTTGGATTGAATCTACATTACCATTCCCAATACAACTTTTCAATTTTCAATACAGTTAATTTCCAATATAGCTTTACCCATTCCTAATATAACTTTACTCATTACTAATACACATTATTACATTCTCTTCTCAAATACAGATTCGATCTAAGAATTTTATATTTTTTAGAACACGTTCTCAGCTTTCCATTTCAACTTTAGAAAATTTTTCCTCTTAATTTAAGCCGTCATGGAATGTAAACATGAAAAAGATAGTCCTTTCCAAGCCTTGCCACTTGATATTTGACAGGAGATTGTATATAAGAAGATCCTATAACAAAAGTCAACAATTGCAAACAAAAATTTGCAATGAAATACAATTTTCATTGCTATTTGTGTAGTATGAGCTTCAAGATGTAACGAAATCTAGTCCATTGCAAATCTTAGTTGCTATTCTGTTCAATTGCATTGAAAATTGCAATGAAAAATATTTCATTGCAATTCTTAGACATAATTGCAACAAATAATTTTTTGTTGCAATGGTTTGATAAATTGTAGCAAAATGATGCTTTTGTTGTTATGAGAGTAATTAGTTGCAACAAAATTTATCTCATTGTAAAAAAAGTGGTAGCTATTGGATAGCAAAATTATAACAAGAAAATTTTTGCTTGGTAGTCTCATTGCTATTGATGGTCTTAATTGAAATGAAATCTATCTCATCGTGAAAGTTGTTATTAATATATTTATTTTTTACTAGCACAATTTAATATTTGAAATATTTTTTTATATTATGTATAAATTTACACAGAGGACATATTTGTTTGCAACAAAAAATTTTCAAACTAAAATTTTTCTATTTCTACTACTATCATATTTTTTAGTTATTTCTTCATATTTTTTATATAATTACATACTTTTTAATTATTTTTATATAACAAACCTATCTATTTTAAGTTTTTTTCCTTATTTGTTATCATTATCCCTTTTACATCATATTATTTTCTACCAATTCGAAAATTTATTTAGTAATTGATGAAAAATCTTAAAAAATTATATTATTTTTTCATACACTCTTAGTTCTAAAAAATAAGTACGTTTGATGGAATCTCTTTTGGAGTATACTTTTTTCAAATTTTTAGTTATCCCAAGTAGATAGATCAAAAGATTTTATTTTCTAAAATAGCTTGTCAAGATTATAAAAGAATAATATTATAAAAGATTATGGTAGAATTCAATTTGTTAGTTTTATATTTTAAATAATTCTTAAATACAACCATAACTAATATTATTTAATATATATTTCAAATAAAAAGTATATTGAAAATTTTTTTGTAGTTCATATATTTATTTTCAAAAGTTCAATTGTTATGTATTTACTTTACTCTAAAATTTCAAATATCCATGTTACTTAAATACAATTGCAACCAGTTTAGCATCCATTTTGTTGTTGTAAAGAAAATAGAAAATGGCAACAAAAATCATCATTCCAAATGATGTCGTAAAATTTCAGCCCAAATCCTTCCGCCCAAATTTCCCTCCTTTTCCCCCTCGGTTCGCTTGCCCGCCTTTTCTCTGTTTTTTCCTGTTTCTTCCTATTACCTCTCTGGCATCTCTTCTAAACCAGCACCCCTAGTTACCGGTCCCCCACTTGCGTGTCCCATTTCTCCTCCATGGCTCCACCCCCATCGAGGCCTTAACCGTAAACCTAACTTCACTCCTACTAGTCGCTGCAGCTCTCCCCCCAGCCTCACCTCTGGCCCCTGTCCTTTGTCGATCCCTCGTCCGTTTCAAGTTGGGCAAGCTGGAGCTGTTGTTCCTCCACCTCGTGTCGAGGAAGCCTTCGCAGGACGAGCTCGTGACGATACTGAACGAGGCAGATCTAGACAGTGACAGGTGCATCTGGTTGGAGGATTCGGGGTGCTTAACTCCGCTCCCGGCTTGGACCAGGGGCCTCAGATGAGGGACGCCTTCGACACCAACGGGGACAAGAGAACCTCGGTGGAGGAGCTCATGAGGTAGGTTTTCCTGATGCCAAGGGACTAGAGCTCCATTTTTGCACCCCATCTCTTTTCCCCCTCCATTCATCCATTTTTGTTTTTTTTATGGAGTTGACCATTGGTTGCTTGCATTTGTGCTCCTCCTCTCGCCACTCCTATCCTCACCCTCTCTTCATTATCGTCCACCATCTACACACACTAACTCAGGATAGATTGCTATCGTCGAACCCCCTCTGTCCTCTCTTTACAGCGCGCCCTAATCCCACCACCTTCTTTCTCTCTTCCTCCCTTCTTCTCCGTCTCTCTTCGTTAGATAGATGGTGGGTTTCTACCATGCGCCAATTTTGCCCGAAGGACGATGCTGGAGCCGCTACCAACGTCGGAGCTGCTTGTCACCGTTGCCATCAATGGGGTAAGGCTAGAGTTAGGATTGTCCTTTTTTTTTTCCCAAATCAGAGCTTATAAATCGTGCATGCATGCTAGACTTTTATGGATTCAGACATGTCAGTATTAGATGACAGTAGATGGAGAAGTGATTAGATTCTTTGAAAATCTAGACTAGTGTTCATTTAGACTAGTGTTCATTTGTGAATAACAATCTAGGCAATGGGTTTTTGCCTATATCAAGTTCTAGATTATTTTTAAGGGATTTGTATGTAATATAGAGTTTGATCCATGTCGTATAAGACTCAAAACTGAGCTAGGCAAGGGAGGCGGCCAGGCACAGTTATCATCCAACCTTATCAGTGACGGGATGATCTTTATTTTGTTGATGGCAGTAGCGCTAGATTAAAAATCCTAAATTTTTTCGTCTAAAAATCATATTGATGCTTTCATAAAAAAATCATATTAATGAAATATAGACAATAGCCGAATGGTATGTATATTCTATTTATTGGTTTAGATCTTTGTGTTCTTTTTCTGTGCAAGCTGGTGGTTAGTAGTTTCCTTGATGATTTGACACTCCTTTAACCAACATTGTTGATTGTTTCCTTTATTTATGTTTGAGAATTTTATAGACAAAACACATGTAAAGAGGTTGTTTGAGATGTTATTGCATTGCTGCATCAAACGTAATCAATAAAGTATAAGGTAAGATTATGCTATTTTGTTCTTCTTTGATGTGATTGTTTCTCTTGATCAAATATAACCTTTCAAATGTATTAATTTGTTGGATGCATGCAAGTGAATTTTATGCTTCATCCAATAATTTCATTCATTCTCTTACTAGGGATGTTGAGATTCATATTATAAGACTAAGGAGATATCCATCTGATGAAAACATGGGACTGTTGGTGCACTTGAAGAGGCTGAAACTATAATTTCTTGTTACCATGGTTGGGCCCTCTGTTGCATGAGGGAGTGCAGTTGGACTTAAGAGGAGATGTTAGTAAACGCATTGCTGTTTTATAGTGGTTCTTTTTTCTTCCATTTTGCTCTTGTAATATATGCGACTCCTAGTGGGCATTTGCTGGTATTATGCAACTTCCATTGGAGCATTTTGCCAGCTATATGCAACCTTTGTTGAATGAGTATTTTGTAGCTGTAGTATTTCTGTTTCCCTCAATTTTCAATTCTAAAAAAAAACATTTATCCCTCCTAGTATTACTTGAATTTTATAATCATGTTATTCATGAAATATGGGCATGTAATAAGCAAAAATTCATTTCGGATGTGAACTAAAACTGGATGACATCAATTTCTCAATTGGAAGGCAGCTCTACTGCTTGACATGAGAGGCTTAGTAAAATATTTTATTCTACATGTAAATGTACATATGCTAATAAATGGTTCACTGTAATAGATAAACTTGTTATTTTATTTTTGATATGCTTCACTTAGTCTTGTTGACTACAACTTCTGGATTGCACCTCCCAATGCTTGGTATATAGTTGGATTAGTTGGAATATCTAGATGAGAAATGCAAATATGATAATTACCCTATGACAACTGAAGTCACCATGGATGACCTCAGTCCTATATTGAAATGATTTTATTTATTTGTTTCTATTTCTTGCTAAATCCATAAATTTGTTCATGTTTTGATGCTGATTGCCATGTGGCTACTTCATTAGTTTCCAACTCCATTAAAGGTGGATTTGAACAATTTTCTTCTAGAGGCATGTTGATAATTGTTAAGGTCGAACAACGAGGTTATGTTTATTTCTCATTATCTTCTTTATGGATGTGGATTATATATGTAGTTGAGGTGATTTGCCTTAAAATTTGTCATTTCACATGATTATTCCCTTACAAAGTTTTATTATGTTTGAGTAGGAATTATAGAGATGCAACTACTAAATTTGTCTAGAGAAACATGGTGAAGATATAAGAAGATGTTGACTTATTTATTGGGAGAGCTTCAAGTATTAAGACACTTAATTTTTCTTATTGCTTTATTGGTGTATAATGTATTTGTTTCGAAAAAGTTTTTAGTTTTATTGTTTGTTGTATATTGTTCATTGGTGTATAATGTATTACATGCCAAAGCATGTAATTGATTGTAATAAAATTTATTTATTTTGCAATTCTCTAAGATTTTATATTAAAGGCAATCCCAACAAATTTTATTATCAATTGCAACAAGCTTTATTTTCAATTATAACTAATTTCAATGGATTTTATTACCAATTGCAATGAAGTTGTTCATAGCTAATTTTTTGACTATGGTTAAAATTCAATTTTGCCAATGAATTTAGCACACAATTTGCGTCAAAAAATCTCATTGCGATTGAGGCACCAATTGCAAAACGAGTACCCTTACCAACCGGTGATTTGAATGGAAGTTGCAAAAAAATGATTTACAATTAGCAACCAAAAAGCTATTGATGTATTATTAACGACCGTTAAAGGGTGTCGTTGCTACTGACTATCAAAGACGGGGCTTCCATATTGAACGTGCAACCAATGATTTTTATTTGCTAATGCTTATTAGGAACGAAAAAACTCAATAGCAACAATTTGTCAGTGTTGCTATTGGTGACTTTTGTTGTAGTGATGAACACCACCGCCACTGTTGTCACACCAGCCCAACGGTGAAGAGTAGCATTTCATTGGTTTTGAGGAGGTGGAGAAATTGACTGGATGGCTTGGTGATGTTGAGTGGCGGCACTCCGTCATAGGGCAAAACAAACTTGGCAAGGAAGATTTTCAATAGTGATGCCATCAAAAAAGAATTCCATTATTGAATCTGGCATTCTATTTCCCAAGTTTTGTGGTCGAAGAGCTGCTGCCAGTGATGATCCGAAAATAAATGATGCTTCCGAAATAGGAATATGAGAAGGTGAAGGATATGCTAAAGGACGAGCTAAGGGAGATGATTCCAGCAACTTGGAGAACAAGAAATACACCAGGAGATGAAAGTTATGAAACATCAATGCCATGAACAACCTTCTTCCCCGTGGTGTCACATCCCTTCCATGGCAGTTGCTGCTACTTTTACTGTTACTTTTGAGTAATGATGAGGGTATTTACGATATTTCACATAGATTAACGGTAGTTTTAAACACCAGGGTGTAAAATGCAAAGAAAGAAAGTTTTCAAAGTTTAAAATGAAAACGACCAAATTTTGAAGTTTAAAATATAAATAAAAAAGCTAAAGAATTTAAAATGTAAAATGCCCTCAAAACTCATCTTAAGGGTGTGTTTGGGAAGCAGTAGAACTTTTAGTGAAAAATTTTTGGTGTAAAAGTTGTTGAATTGACGGAAGATGATGTGATATGATAGAAATAATGATGAAAAATAAAAAAAAATAAAGTTAAAAGAAATAGGTTGATTGTATATGTAGTTGAGTAGAAATAATTGAAATGTAAGATAGTTGTATAGGAAGTTGTAAATAAATGATTAAAAAATAAGACAATTGTAGAAAGTGAAAAGTTGTAGGGTGTGTTTGTTAAAAAATAAAAAAATTTCATTTAAAACTTTTTACTCTCTACAACTACTTTATTTTTTAATTATTTTTTCACATCTTCTTATAGAAACTATACTATTTTTTAATAATTTCTATATAACTATCCATACAATTAATTTATCCATTTTAACTTTATTCTTTTTATTGTTCTCATTACCCTATAATATTATTATAATATTATATCATTTTCTCTCTTGCCCATTTCTATTTCTCCTCCAGTCCGCCTCTTCTCCTCTTGGTCTCTCGACGTAGATAACCATTTCTGCCTTTCTCCTCCCCCCTCTTCTTATCTCTTCATCGTCAGCGTCAGTAATCAACCCATCAATCATCATCAGCGACTCAAGTGCTCTCTTCTTCTCCTTAACAGTGTACTGCTATAAATCAAAGTGGAAATTCACTGTAAGAAAATAAGTTACTGATTTTTTTTATTTTTATTTTTCAGAATTTTAACCTTTGTATTATACAAATGAATTATTGATGGACTAATTGATTATCTTGCACTAAAATTAATTTATCGCATAGTAGTAGTAGTTTCTTTTCTTTTTTTTTTTTTTGGATCGACTGTAGTAACAGTAGAAGTAGTTGTTGTTATTGATTGCATGATAAATATGTATATTGCATTGTTGGCAGTTCTTAGATAACCATGTCAACATCAAACCTATTTACAACACCTATTGCTGATTGCATGATAAATTTGTACATTGTATTATCATAGGCAATTCTTGGATAACCATGTCGACATCAAACCTATCTGCAAATCAGTCCACCATCCGCGTTGTTGATTGCATAATAAATCTCTATATTATCTTATTGTAGGTGGTTAATAAATTTTTGAAAATTTTTTAATTTCTGTTAAGTTTATCCTGTATACTTTTTCGTGATAATTAGAGTCTAATACAGATTTAGAAGTTATAAATATATAATTAATTAAAATTACTTAAACATTTTTAACACCATAAGTATATTATTCTAATGTCACCGATTTACTTAACTGGTCGAACCGGTTTGAATCTGATCGGCTTCTTTGCTGGTTCAATCACGGGCTTTGTTTTGACAACATTGGTGCCCAACATGCAGCCTTAAAAGAGTTAAAACCGCTGGACGGGGGGTTTCATTTGAAGTGTGCGGGCTCTCTTGGGTTTCTCACGCCCCCTCCTCTCTTCCCTCGTCGTCCCCGGTTCACCCAAAAATCCTTGAGTTGCAAGACTCATAAGTCACAATCTTAGCCGTACGCATCAGTCGTCCGCCGCAGACGCCAGGGTTCCCTTCAAAGCTCCAGGGCAAAAGAAGCCTCCTTCTGTCAATCTCCTTCCTACTCTTTCTCGGTAATTTTTCTCTTGATAATTTTTTTTTTTTTTTTCCCAAAAAAATCATGGACTGTGGATTGCTGAGCTTCAATGATATTGCTGGCTGCTTTTGGCAATCGGTTTGTCTAGAGGATAAAAACACCCCCCTCTCAAAACATTAATTGTGAAGGTTGATTTTTTCGCGAGTTTTTTTTATTTTAAATTTTTGTGAGGAATTTCTTTATGGATAACAGTGAATGGATTACCGGCATTCATTAATTACTGTGATTAGTCAACCTGTAATGGGAATTTACTAAATTTCAAGGAATATCTGAACAAGGTCCATGTTGCAGTGTGCTGAAATCACGATAAACATGTGATTTTACCCAAATCCAAAGAGCCCCGGCTGAATTCGGTGCACGCAGATTGCCCATCTGAGACTTTATGTTCACAAAATCATGTTTCCAACGTCAGAGTTTAGTTGACGTACAATAGACACCAAAAGTTTATATGGATATATCCAAATTCTGAGCTTCGCCGGTTGAATACTTAGTGTTCCATTGCCTATTTCACTTTTTCTATTTATGCATCTTTGTGTGAATTGATTGCTGGTTCCCTAAAATATCGTAGTATCCCTTTATGCATTTGAAATGCATGACATTTTACCCGATAATTGAAATTAGTTCTTCCAGATCATATGTATCATATGTATCATTTTATCCTAAGATGAAAGCAAAGAAAGACAATCTATCTTTTCAAATTTATCATCTCACTCAAAGAAATTTCTTGTTGTAGTCCAATTCTTGGTCTGGAAGATAGTGAAATTGCCTTTCTCATTCTGTTTTGGACCTTATTACTAAGAAAGATGTTCACTTTATAAAATTTCTCATGTGTGTAGGTGGGATGGGAACTAGGGAACTAGGGAAGAAGTCAAAGTTATCCATATGGGAGAAAGAGCGATTATAGTTTATAATTCTACTGAAACTGGAATAGTAAACCGAAAGGTACAAAAAGGAATCAAGGATAGGGAATAATCATAGCCGACATTGGACTGACATCAAGTGGTCCGCATATCCCTTAAAAACCAGGACTTTGGATGCGTTTGGGAAGTGAGCAAAAAGATAAAAGGGGATGGGGATTGTTTGTGGAAATTTTTTTTGAAATGGGTAGGGCATGATGTGATATGATAGGAGTAATGATTGGGATTAAAGGGAATAGAGTTGAAATAGATAGGATACTTGTATGAAAATATGTGAAAAAAAAAATAAATTGGGAAGTGGGGTAGTTGTATGGAAAAGTGTGTATAAAAGTGGTGAAAAAATGGGATGGAATTTTTTCCCCATGCTTCCTAAACAGCCTTGTTGCATAAAATTAACCATTAACAAATAATTTCAACTGGGATGGATTTAGTAAGGTAAGGGAGAAATAGTATCAAGATCCATTATATGTCTAAAATTTGCTCTTCTTCTTAGCATCTATTATTTTCATACATGGAAAGTCCATGAACTTGGACCCTGGCAGGCTATTGATTCCATGAGTATCTTCTTCTCTATCCATGGGAACAAAACTAATGTGGGGCTTATATAGCTCTTATTCTTTTTTCCTGTTTGATTTAGAGAAAACAGGGAATTTTGTTGTCCTGCAGGCTGATTTTCCTGGTATGCATGTGGGTTTTCAGTGATAAGCGAGACATGGATAAGCTTCATTTTTTTTCCTCTGTAAATTCCACCTCAATAAACAGTACAAAGCAGCTACAAAAACTAGTGTGCTTTAGTTGCGTGCTTGTGTTGTTTCTGAATATGCAATCTCTGTGTCCCCAACATAAGAGGGGGAAAAAAAAGAAAGAAAAACTAAAAAGCCCCCAAACATAATATTGATGTCATGATTATTATGGTGAGCCAAGATATTTCAATTAATTAAACATTCTATTACTAGAAATCTTAGTGGTGCTTACTACCATTCAAAGGGGAACTGCTGAACGTGGACCCTTTAAGTTGCAAGTCCCCTGCATATCCAGTGTGCAAGACCCACTGTCATTCCATTTCCTGATTTTCTATAACCTTCCAATATTGATGGGTTTCAGCAATGAGGTTGCCAAGGCATTTGCCTTGAAGATGATCCCTTTGTATCACGGAGACGGTAATGGAAACAAGAAATCAACTATTTCTCTGGTTAGAAGTGACTTATTGGAAGTGAGTGTTGTTAGTAGTTTCCTAGGTGCTGATACTCCTACTAGAAAGAATGGTCCAACTCCCTCACGTTAGAAATGAAGCAAAGGCTTGAAGTAGTCCACTACCATGTTTTAACTATTTTGTGGTGAAAAAAATCAAGCGCCTAAAAACTGAACCACATTGCTTGACATGAAGCTCACCACTTATTGGAAGTGAAGAATTTTTTTTTTTTTTTGATGAAAAGGATCCTGCCCTATCCCAGCTCCCTTTCATTGTGAGAGGAGGGAAGGATAGAATGGTCTAAGTAATGCATTGCCAAAAAATTGTCTGTACAAATGTTTGCCAAGATGGCTTGGGGAGGGTTCCCTCACCAGACATAATGATCCAAGAAAGAAACTGAAACAAAGTTGGCTAAGGAATGAGCAACCATGTTTCCTTGCCTTAATACATGATGAGCAGATATGTGAGGTGAAGCGGCCAAAATAGTTTTGATCTCCGCCACAACAAAACCAACTGGTGAGGTAACGGTAGCATTTATTGATAGGTAGTTGCATAGGAGGAGAGAATCAGTTTCTCTCTGTACTTGGCCGAAGCCAAGTTGGAGGGCCCAGTTTACTTCCATAAGGAACACATTGCCTTCCATGAGTAAAGGCTCCATTGCGCCTTTCCGTCACCACCCTTTCGCCACAATAAAGAATCCTCTCGAATCCTGGATGACCGCCACAAAACCCGTAAACACCATGCCGAAGTGAAGAATTATGTGCTTTATGTTTAACTAATAAATCATGTTGGAGTAGTAAAATCAACAAATAATCAGGACAATCTTGTGCCTTTTGGAAGGAGGGAGGGAGATCATCAAAGCATCAAAAGCATCTACAGTCTTGACTTCTTTTGTCTTCATTTCTCCAGAATCCAGTCTAGCTGAGAAAGAAAACAAGAAAAGAGAAGAAGAAGATGGTTTGCATCCGACAAGCTACAATTGATGATCTGCTGGCAATGCAGGCCTGCAACCTGCTGTGCCTTCCAGAGAACTACCAAATGAAGTATTACCTTTACCACATCCTTTCTTGGCCCCAGCTTCTCTATGTTGCTGAGGACTATGGTGGCCACATCGTGGGCTATGTCCTTGCCAAGATGGAGGAGGAATCGTCTGAGTGCCATGGCCACATCACCTCCCTAGCTGTTCTCCGCACTCACCGAAAGCTTGGCCTTGCCACCAAGCTCATGACTGCCGCACAGAATGCCATGGAGCAGGTCTTTGGTGCAGAGTATGTTTCCCTTCATGTCCGACGCAGCAACCGGGCTGCCTTTAACCTCTATACTGAGACGCTCGGCTATAAGATCCATGATGTTGAGGCCAAATATTATGCTGATGGTGAGGATGCATACGACATGAGGAAGCAGCTTAAGGGGAAGCACCACCACCACCACCACCATCACCCCCACCACCATCACCACCACCACCACCATCATGGTGGTTGTTGTTCAGGTGAAGGTAAGTCTGGTGATTCCTCAAAATCTGCTGCTGCCGCCGCCGCCGCCACCAATGCTCCTGCAAATGCAGCTGTGACTGCAACCTAACTACAGTTGTTTTAATCATCACTATTTTGTTTGGCTACTTCTGGATGTGTCAAATGTACTGATAATTGTCATTGGATCTTATTTGCTGTTGAGCTGTAAGAGATTAGATGATACATGCTGTGAGGTTCTATGCAATTTGGATTAATTTTTCTTCACAAGCTATTTGAATGGTGGCTTATTTTATTTTCTTGGTCTCTCTAGTTTCAATTTTGGATTTCAGATTATGGATTAGAATGGTTTAGGCTTGCAAGCAGTCTTTTCCTATTGGAAGACTACCAGCTTTCAATCCTTCTTTTGATTGAAAATGGAAGCATTTTTTCTTCTTTCATTTTGGATTTCTAGGATATTGATGATTTGAACATGCTTGATATTGAAAAACGGATAAATAAGCCTAAATGGGTTTTTCTGCTTTTTCCTGGTTACTGAATTATTAAAAACGTACATGCATCCAAATGTTTCAACATTCTCTGTTTGGTTTAGTTGTCTATGGAAGACATTGCTGATTATTTGTGCTGTTTTATCTGGCTGATTACCTCCTTTATTGCCCCTTGATCTTAAGGATGCTTTGGCTGTTTTATGCTGGGTGAGCCTGAGTTCTTTGGGGTTCTTAATTTGGGTACTTAGCATCGGTTGGTATATGGTCTTTAAGATCTTCTTGTGTGCATGGTTTGAAGATTGAAGATTCAGCTAAGCCCTCAGTGTTTGGCATCTGGACAATCTTATTTGTTGTCACACTTCAATTAGTCCTTTCTAGCAAACGTTTATGGTGGTCAAGCCAACCAACTTTGCCTTTGGTTAAACCTCGTTCAGATGGGTCCTGATCACATGCTTTCATTGCTGAAAGAGTCCTACGAAGTTAGTGAGTAAACCTTTATCTTTATATTGAAGTATAACTGATTTCAGTGCTCAGAGGGCAATAAGTCCTATCTGCTAAGCGTTTAAAGTAGGCAAGCGAACCAACTTTGCCCTAAGTTAAACCTGGTTCAGAAGGGTACTGATCCCCTGATTTCTGTGCTGACACAGTCCTATCGACCTGGCGAGTTTAAAACCCTTGTCTTCATATTGAAGTGTCACTGGCTTCAGCTTTTAACTCATTCAATCTTCGCAAGGTTTTAAATTATGGATGTGTTTGGGAATGGATAAAACTTTTGATAAAAAGTTATAGAGATGAGAAGTTGTCAAATGATGTAATATGATAGAGGTAATGATGATGAATAAATAGGATAAAATTGAAATATATAGGCTAGTTGTGTTTGTAGTTGTGTAGAAATGATTGAAAAGTAGAGTAGTTGTATAGAAAAATATAAATAAATGATTAAAAAATAGGGTAATTGTGGAGAGTGAAAAGTTTTAGATCGAAAAGTTTTAACTCGATAATTTTTTGTTGTTACCAGACACACCCGTATGTTTGTCTGCTGTCTAGTCTTGCTTGTGAATTTGCTTGTTGATTTTATAGACATTTCTTTAGTAGCAATTCGAAATTGTCATGTAGGACATGACTACTTCGCTGGATATTTTCATAAAAATTGGTCGTGCGTAAGATTGTGGTCTGCGTTGATGATTGGTTTCGATGGAGTTTTCCCATATGGTCGCTTTGGATTTTCATAGCCCTTTCAAGTAAAATGACGAGAAACTAATATTCACTTGGGGTTAGGTAGGATGTAAAAAAAAAAAAAAAAAAGCGGAAAAATTTGTTGGAAAATTTTTGAGGGGTAATAATTAGGAATAAAGAGAATAAAAATAAAAATAGATAGGGTAATATATGAGAAGATGTGAAAAAATAATTGAAATGAAAAATAATAATAGAAAAATAGGATAGGTTGTGATGTCGTGGTAACTACTGTCTGCGCCGTGTCGACTAAGGCCTGCGTCCAGGCTTTGCACGTGCACGGGGTCGCTGGTGCCACTATCTTTGAACGTAAGGTCGGATGGACATACTGGGTGTTTCACTAGGGTAGGATAGCAGGGGTATTGGATGTACCACCATAGAACGATTACATTGATTTAGGGGGTGTAATTGGGGTTGAGAAGTACCGGATTCGATAGTCTACCGGGTCTTGGGAACCCAAACCTAAATCCTAATATGACTCAGCTAATATGCGTTTCGGGTTTGGGTTAAAATTCGGATTACTTTCACACCAACAGAAGTTAAAGTTAATGATAGAGATAACGAATTTTTTTGAACATTATTGCAATCGTATGTGAATAATTTACACATGAATATGTTTATACCATTTATGATATTTTTGGTTTGATTAAAGTTGGTTTTTTAATTAAAAATAATTTTAAGTACAATGAATATAATGAATTTATTTATTAACAATTAATATAAGAAAAATAAAAGAGATTACATGAAATTAAGATCTAAAGTTTAATAAAAGTGAGACATATTTCATATTTACTTAGTATGTATGGAATAATTTTAAAGAGTTAGTATATTTATACTTGTTTGCAAATAAAATTAACGTTTAAATTTTAAAATAAATGTCTCACAGTTTAACTAGGTTATGATTACATGAATCTTTTTTATTATAACTATAGGTAAATGTTTAATGTATAAATAAATATAATTATTTTAATAAATTAGAGGGAAATATCATGTTCAGAACCGGCCGGGTTTTGGTAACGAGTTGATGAAACCGGACATTGGTTTAGGGTTCTCTAGGGTTGGGTTAAAGCTAGGCCTAATTTGAAAAAGGTAGTTCAAAAATAAAATCCAAACTTGCTTTTGAAATCGAGTTAGGTCAAGTGGGTTCGGATTGACTTAATACTAAGTTGCACCCCTGATAAATTTAAAATTATATCAAAGAAAAAATTAGAATGAAAAATCTTGCAAGAAACAGATATGTGTATATATATTTCAACTTTTTTGCATTCATATGTGGACCCAAGCATATAGTTTTTATACAAGCAATTTTATAATTTTTCTGATTATTTAATATTTATTTTTAAATTACAAAAATGAACATGAAAAGGTGGCTTCTTTTCATTTTGAAATTAAAAAATTAAAAATAAAAAATGTAAAAATTATATACGTAGAGTATATATAAATTACATACTTGAGTTTACATATGAATGCATGAGAGAAGGGAAAAATAAATAAGTAACGGCTCCGGCGGTGAGAGCATTTTTTGTATGACTGCGCTCTAGCTAGTTAAGATGCAGTCTACTGCAAAGTTCAAAGTAGAGCACCATGCATTTTTTTTATACAAGGTCCGCATGCATTTAAATGTATTAATATTTATATAATCTTCTATCTATATATGAATTATATTTAAATCAAACTATTTTATTAGTTGATTTTGTATTATTTTCAAATAGAACCTATGCACATTCAATTTGCATGAAAATTAATATATCATTGAAATAGTGTTTTCGTTTGTATCAAAAACTTTTTAAACTAAAAATTTTTAATCTAAAACTTTTCACTATTTACAATTATTTTATTTTTAATTATTTCTTTACATTTTTTCGACATAACTATCTTAGTTTTCATTTATTTCTTTACATCTTTTCGACATAATTATCTTACTTTTCAATTATTTTTATACAACTAATCGTGCAACTAATCTATCTTTTTTAATTTTATTTTTTATTCTCATTATTTCCATTTATCATATCTCATCATTTTTCTCATTTTAAAAACTTGGGTAATTTGCATATATACCCACATAGTTTTATCGATATTGCAAATATACCCACATAGTTTCACGAATTGTATATTATCTCCACGTAATTTCACCAAAATTGCGTATTACCCCCACATCATTAACTACTATTAATATCTGCCGTTATATTTTCAAGAATGACGAAAATGCCCTCATCTTCATGGGGTAAGATGCAATTTTAGTGAAATTATGTGGTGTGATATGCAATTTGTGAAACTGTAGATGAGGGCATTTTCGTCATTTTTGAAAATAAAACGGCAATTAACGGTGTAGGGGTAATATGCAATTTTGGTAAAACTATGTGGGGATAATATGCAATTCATGAAACTACGTAGGTATATCTGTAATTAGAGTTAAACTATGTGGGTATATATACAAATTATCTTAAAAACTTTTATGTAAAAATTTTTTATTCAAAAATTTTATTTCTTCTCAAGCACGGATAAACAACGCCAATTGCAGCCGATTGTATTTTGCTGTCCTGCTGCACTATGAAAGTTCAAATGTTTTTAGGGGCCACTAATGTGTTTTTTAAAAATCTAAATCATTTATTTTATTTGAATTAATATCTTACGTATTATATAATTTAAAAATCAATTTAGGAAGATATATATGCATCAAAATCTATTTAAAATTTTTAGTAGATTTAGGGTGTGTTTAGTAAAAAATAAAATTTTAATGAAAAGTTTTTGGTGTAAATATTTTTGAATTAGTAAAAAATTATGTGATATGATAAGGATAATAATGATGAGTAAAGAGAATGAAATTAAAATAGTTATGTTAGTTATATAAGTAGTTGTGTAGATATGATTAAAAAGTAGGGTAGTTATATAAGAAAATATAAAAATTAATTAATTATGTGATATGATAAGGATAATAACGATGAGTAAAGAGAACGAAAGTTTTTTGTTTTTGGCCAACACCTATTGTCAAATAATTTAACTTTTATGTCATCTTCAGTGTTTGTAAAAACCATACCGCCCTCTCAATGAAGAAAAGACCGCCCGGTTGAAATGGTTAAATCCACTGCTTTAAGAACTGGACCGAACCCGGGGGTTGGACTCGTCAAATTGTGAACAGACCAGGTCACGGTTCACTGTTTTTCCTAGTTTAACTACGGTTTGACCATTAGTTTGTACAGGTTGAATTGGAAAAATCAGAGACCGGTCATGAAATGGGTTAATAGTCTGGTTTGATTGTCAAAAATTGTTTAAATCATGAATGGGTTTGGAAGCGGTTCCGGCTTAGGTCCGGCGTTAATCTCTCTGTTTCTCTCAAAACTGGCCTGAAGATCAGACGAAACGGCCTGAAAGCCGGTCAACCTCGGCTCGGTTTTGAGGAAAAGCAAAATTTGAGGCGCTAGATATTTTTTCTGAGGTTCGTGGAAGATATTATCATTTACATGTGCCATAAGTTATAATACATTGACTTAAATGAGTCTTACATTTACTTAAATATTATTGATATTTTATACAATTATTTATCTACATATAAACTATATCTTAGATAATTTACATGTTGAAAAATCAACTTTGAAATTATTATTTATATCAAATTATTTTATTACATTAATTTTGTATTATGTTCACATAAGGCTAATGCACATATCCAGAAGAAAATTGGTACATGAGATAATTAAGAGTTGGTTTACAGACTCCATATTCTATCATGCGGCCCCAGGAAGATTTTCCCTTAAGTTCGTAACTAGGCCTGCTTTTAACGGCCGGAGCAAGCAATGAAAAGGCACAATAGAGAATTTACGCGTAGCTAGCATTAGCCAGATACCCCACTAGCCTTGCTTATATTTTTAGTTTTAAATTTTTTAAAAAAGTGTGCCTCTTTAATAGGTATTTTGATTTTATTTTATTATTTTTTGGAAGAATACGTATTTTGGTTTTAAGAACAAAGATAATTAGTTTACGTTATTTGGTTAGAAATGTGACATATGTCACATTATTTATCCAAAAATTTTTTAATGCAATTAATTTTTGAATAAGAAAATTTAGTTATACTGTTAAACGTTAGCGACATAGATAAATGAACTTGCTACAGCTGTAAGCTTATAAAGTATAAAAAACAAAATTGATAGCTATTTATATAATGGTATAGATATAAATAATGATAAAACCAAGCAAGATGGTCAGAGTTGTCAACTTATCATGCTAGAAAGAAAAAGGAAAGCCTTTACACGTACAAGACATCAAAAAAAAAAAAAGAAAAAAAAAGAAAAAAAAAAAAGACACCAGTCTCAACCGCATTTTCTAATACTACAGCAGATTATCTATCTATATATGATATGATAAGATTGCAAACAATATCATAAGATCCAAATAACATACTATTCGTGCATATTTATAGGCAATAACAGCAGCAACAACTATATAAAGAACCCCAACCCATGAGAAGCTATTCCTACGGTTTCATCATGGGAAGCTCATCTCTAGTCATCAATTTCTCTCATATGGTTAGGATTAAAAAGGGCATTTTCAGTACATCAAAAATTTTAGGAGTGAGGGTATGGGGGTATCTTTTGGTGACGCCCAACCCATAGGAAGTGCTTCCTTTGTTTTTTTCGTAGGGACCCTCATCTGAACCGTCCATATTGAATCGACGGCTTTGATTTCACAGAGCATTTTCGATAGTTGAAAATGCATTTCCCCTTCGTTTCCATGCTCTGCTTCTCCCTTGCTTCTCCATTCTTCTCTCTTCCCCTCGCTTCCATGCTCCGCTTCTCCATGCTTCTCCCTTCCCTTGCGTTTCCATGCTCTGCTCCTCCCTTCCCTTGCGACTTGTTGTGGAGCTTAGCCGAATTTGCTTCAAAGCCGGCGGGACGGAGAAGGTGGAGATGATGCGCTGCTGACGAACTACTGCTGCCGACAATTTGCTACTACTGCTGATGTGTTCCTTTGTAGCAATGAAGCGGTCCGAGCGGCGATTGACAGCATCGACCAACAAAAGAGAAGAAAACTCACAGTCATCAGTCTGTTTCGATCGACGATCCAGCGGCCAACGGCTGGTGGGTTTTGAGGCAGGTGCGCGGCTGCTGGCTAGGGTTCAGCTACGATCTGTAGAGGGTGATGCACTGTGCCGCGTTTGTCGCGATAGATCCAGAGGGTGATGCATTGTGCCGCATTTGTCTTGAGGGACAGAAATTAGAGGGCTAGTGGTCTAGCGGACCACCTAAATTTGTGCACATGCAGATTATTATTTTTCAAAATAATTTTACAAAAAAATTTCAATAATCTAATAGAATCCCCAAATTATATAAATATAATATTTGTGTAAAAAATATAAATATCATACTTATTGCATCAAAACCTCAATTTC
>JAXCLR010000081.1:35235782-35248391 GCA_035584095.1 Annona squamosa | reverse complement strand
ATCCTGAGTCACGTTTACCAATCAAAACGATCCCGGAGTAAGGCTTCTAGGCACCTCGGTTCGGGGCGCCACAACATAATATAGAACACAGGTGAAATTGTTCAACTGGCCGAGGTTAATGATGATAACGATCTTATGGAATTCCTTGAGCCCGTCGAGGAGGAAGAAGTAGAAGAGGAGATAGTGGAGTTTGTAGAAGAGGATGAGGACGACGATGATGATAGTGGAGAGGATGAGGTCCAGGCATGGTCTGATACTAGCATGCTCATGGAGGTACCCTCACAAGTTGCATGTAGATGTAGACGTCTAAGGAGAGGCCCAAGAAGACGATGAATGTTTTTGTTTTTTTAAGTTGTGTATGTATAAATGTGGTTTGATGACAATATGGTAACCAAGATAGATTGACATGTATATAAGTAGGAAATATTTGTGCTATGCTATATGTGTACATAGGTGTGCTTTACTTTCACATGTACTAACTATGGATGTGATGATATGAGTATGATGAATATGAATATGTTGATATAACTAAATTTAAGAGTTTTAGCTATACGAATGCATGAGCTTGAATGATGTGATATGATTTTGATTGAATGAATTTGTTGGACCATGGGATGATGAAATGCGTATGCAATGATTTAACGTTGATTGAAATGAAATGCGTATATAATGATTTGATGTTAATTAATGAAAAGTGTGCTGTTATATACTCAGATTAACACAATAGTGGAAATAAGAGCCGAATTAAGGAGAAATAAAGGAAAAGAAACAACGACTGAGGTTCCAAGCCAACATGAAATTGGTGAATCTAGCCGACCTAAAAGAGGAAGGCCAGTGACACAAGAACCTAAGCAAAGAAATCAATAGAGAAGGAATAATGAAAGCCCTGAACGAGAAGTGGAAGAGGAAACCAAGTCCAGGCAATCTAGGCTCATAGAAGAAAGAGTGGCTCCAGCAGTGAAGGAAGCAATGCAACAGGCCACTAAAGACTGGGCAGTGCAGGCTGCCAACATTATACAAGGACTATGGGACAGAACCCAATAAGCTCAGTTGGGAAGTACAGAGAGAGAAGCCTGCTCCGATGGGAGACCCTATTGCCACACCAACATCATTAAGGGATAAGAATCAGCTAATGGAAGCTGATAGAAGAGCCATTAATGCCTCTCTAGCGCAATGACCCTCGAAGTTTTTTGGAGAACTCGACCCGATACAAGCTGAGCAATGGATGACAGAGGTTAAGAAATTATTTAGAATATCTCCGTGCAATGACCGTCAGAAGGTATTGTGCACAATACGTTTGTTACCAAAGGAAGCACACGAATAGTGGGAGATGATGTTAATCACAATGCCACGACCCAAAGAAGTGTCTTGGCTAACTTTTGTGGAAGAATTTAACAAGGAATACCTCCTGGTTGGATTACAAAGTCAAAAAGTGATAGAATTTAAAAAATTATATCAAGGGAGGATGATGGTCACCGGGTATGCTATAAAGTTTAATGCTTTGGTCAGATATGTGCCACGGATCGCAAATGTGCCAGGAAATAAAGCACAGAGATTCCAACTAGGGCTAAGGCCATATCTACAGGAAAGTCTTACCCCACTGCTAATGAAATATTATGCTTCAAGCCTTGAGAGAGCAAGGGCTTTGGAAATTGAAGCCTTGAGAACCCAAGAACTAAGATTCGTTTCAAGAATGTTCAGCATGGGTCCCAAGGAACCGGAACCCGGGAAAGAGAAAGCTAGAAAAGGCAATGTAAGAAAGGGAAAAGGAATCCCAAAAAGGAAAAGGTCATTGCTGTGTAAGAAATGTCAATTCATAAACTATACGTTATTGACCTTAGCTCTAAGACAAACCTGCAAAAATAAAGTCAAGTAGAGCTCATCCTTTTGTGTAACACCCCATTCCTAAAAATACTCAATAACTAGTCAATGGGTACTACACAACCTAAGAAAAATTTGGTAGCATCTCCCCATAATATACAAGGGGTAATATGAAACACATGACTTGATATTCACAAATGTTTCAATTTGTAACATTTAATCCTATATTTATATACTTGCATCTTCATATAATAAGGACATTCATATAGAAAAAAATCATTAAATGTTACCCCATACACATCAAGCAAACCTAATGATTATGCATATGTGCATCCATAAAGATCATAATCCAATTCGAAATATCAATTACAATATGTTTGTCAAATTAAATCCGTCTCAATAATTGTCTACATATACGAATATCTAAAGAGCACAAAATTTAAAAGACTGAAATTAAAGATATTGTGCTATAGTCTCCCATATATGATCTTCAACTTGTCCCATCTTGAAGTTCCCCACCTGGCTTGTGATCTAAAGGCAAAATAACAAATGATATGAGTTTAAATAGACTTAGCAAGTAGATAGTGGTTAGCATAAAGTGGAAATAAGTAAATTCTGGATGCACATGTTCTATTCACGATAAGACATATGGGTCCACACACCCACTCCAAAGATCGTATGCATAAAACCACATATAAATAGAAGAACATGAACAATCCTCTACTCATGTCTATCAGGGGCCATGAACAACCCTCTTCTCATGTCAATCAGGGCCATGAACAGCCCTTTACGACCAATCATTTTAAACAATACATTACACATAATAGACAAGGATCCACAAACCACACATATAACATCAGCAAGGTTTACTTTAAATTCAACACACAAAACTGTCATACAAGCATTTTACCAAACACATGATAGGCGCAAAATAAGGAAATCCTCATTCATGTTCTCGTTTGAGCTGAATTGAGTAACGTCACATTTAACGATATAGAAACTATTAATGAACTCTTTACTTCATAAAAATCACACATTCATAGCAAATTCCCCATAAATCTTGCTTACCCTAACTGTTACGAACCCTACGCCCCATACCGTGAAATTATTCGATGCTACACACTCCCACCAGTCCCATATCATGTTTAGCATGAAATTTCATCACTAAATTAAGAAGGGCAACATCTACTTACCTTAATCGTGATTTTCCCCAAAAACAGAAACCCTAGGCTCGAATTGCAGAGATTCGGAGCTTCCTCGATTGGAGTTGACAATCTTCAGAGCAGTCGGTAGAGTTTTCTTGAAGGAATCTATGGCTAGATCAAACTGAATGGTAGGGAAAGAAGAGAAGAAGTAGAGAACGGGAAGAGGGAAAGATAGTCGGGTGCGAAATGAAAATAAATCTTAGCGCGCGGGCTTTGCTTATTACCAAACTCCATTGGATCGGGTCGGGTCGAATTGCAATTAGTAATTTACTCTCCCACTCCTATGACTTAATAATTAAAAATTTCTTCGAGGGCGCTACCCCCTTGACCCCTGCGACCTGACCAGGCAGGTCGAACCCCGTACCTACTCTGCAAAAGGAACAATAGTCATAATGCTCAATAATGAAACACTATTTATACACCTTTAATAATACTCAATGTGCTAAAATCATAATATATGCACATATGCGCTATACATCCCCTAAATGTTGTGTCCATATATGTTATGTATCAATTAACATCATAAATTTCTACTAGCATGTTCATAAGTTACCTCATAAATAAAGAAGAGTTATAATAAAAATAAAATAAAATACCTGGTCCTCACGTTTTGGTACCCATTTTATGGGTCAATTTGGGTTAGTTGTCCATTGAAATCTACGGTGATCTACTTTTGAAGGCATAAATCCAATGTTCTTGGGCATCCAAATTAATTTTGCACCAAGGTTTTGTAATTTTCTCAATTTGCATTGAAATGCCTTATGTCCCATCTTGTTGCAAAAATTACAAGCTCCAGAAAGTCTAGGAGTGGGAAACCATTTGGTAATTGGTTCCTTAATTGGTCTTTTGGTCCAAATCACATGATTTTTCTTAGGTTTAGTATGAATGGATTTTGGTTTGTTTCCAAGGTTCCTTGGAGCATTAGATTTGCTATTTTTACTTTGCTCAAATGTAGTATACCCAAGACCTTTTCTATTATTTTGAAAAGTCATGTTCAGAAACATTTTCACACTTTCTCATGGATTAGAAAACTTAACAAGCGATTCATTTAATGATTCATTTTTCTTTTTAAGTTTTTCTAACTCATTTGTTAATTTATTCTTTTCACTAATAAAATGATTAACTTTTTCTGCAAACTTTCCATTCAAAATAATTACTGTGTCACATTTCTTTTCTTTGTTGTGAACTTATTTTCTAATTTCTTTATTTCCTCATATAATGAATCATAGGTGTGTTGAAATACTTCTAATTCAGCACATTTGAGGCAGTCATTTGTAGAAGAAAAAATTAAAAAAGATTTTTGTTTGGAGGTTACCTCTTGACTACTTGTGCAGTTTGTGGTTTGGTCCTCCAAAATTTTTGTCGCTACAAGACAATCGGAATTTGCCATGCAACAAATCCTTGCATAATCTACTTCGTTTTCTTCACTTGAGGAACTGCATGTTGTGGATTCTTCCTCGTTTACATACATGCATCTTCCTTTGATTTTTTAGAAATTTTCTGTTGTCGCCTTGATCTTTTCTTTCTCTTCACTCCTTTGCTTTGGTTTCCTTGGGCGTTGGACATTGGGCTTGTATATGCCCCGTACTGCCACACCAGAAACATTTTGTTATTTCTTTCTTTTTCTCCTTGGAATTTCTTTCTTTAAAATTTTTGAAATTCCTTCCTTTCCTTGCAAATTTTCTGAATTTTTTTGGTAAGTAAGACAATTTCTTCATTGTCGTTTTGTGATGATGAGGTGGAGTCGTCCTTATCTTGTGCGGCTTTCAAGGTGATGTCTCTCTTGCCTCTATGTTGCTCCTCATTTCTTCTCTTTATCAACTCATGTGACATGAGTGAGCTTATAAGGTCTTCAAGCTGTAGTGTATTGAGGTCTTTTGCTTCCTCAATAACTATAATTTTTGGAGTCCATGATTCGGGTAGCTCCCTTAGAATTTTCATTACCTGCTCAGATTTAGAAATTGCTTTTCCTAGCCCTTTTAAGCCATTAGTAATCTTAGAAAATCTAGCAAACATTTCAAAAATATTTTCTGTCTAGCATTTTAAAGTTTTTCAATTCTCCAATCAAAATATTTCTCTTTGTCCCTTGGACTTGAGAAGTTTCCTCATAAATGGATGTCAATGTATCCCATATTATTTTGCGGTTTGGCATGATGATGCTTTATCATATTCTGATGCCGTTAATGCACAAAAGAGGAAGTTCATAGCTTTTGCATTGCTTTTAACAATTTTAACTTCCTCCTCGGACCATGTGGAGGCTCTTTCATTGGTAGGCAACACAACCCCATCTTGGATAGCAATCCAAGAATCAATCTCCATAGCCATGATCAATTATTTCATTCTCAACTTCCAATAACCAAAGTTAGTCCCATCAAATAGAGGTAGTCTAGTGAAAGATTGAGCCTCGACAAAAGTAGGGGTGGAAGTTGATTGAGATGCCATTTCAAAAGATCTCCTTGGTTTAAACTCAAAGACCTACTCTGATACCACTTGTTGGTCCCAAGTTAATGACAATTACCCAAGAGGGGAGGAGTGAATTGGGTATTTAAAATTTTCGCTTAAACTGAAAAATGTTCCCCAATTTAGTTTAGTCACCTTTAATGAAACAAATGAAAAATAATAAGATAATGAAAGCAAAAATAAAAATCAATGGACAAGATTTTATAGTGGTTCGGGCAACCTTCCTTACTCTACTCTTTCAAGCTCATACCCCTTGTAACTTGGGTTTCACTATGTATTCCAAGAATACAACTAGAGCCTAAGCTCTCTTTTAGATACTAGCTTTAGGGGGCATATACAACACATAACACAAGTGAATGACGAGTCTCACTTTAGTCACAACGTTATTTTGCTACCACTTGGTTTGAAACACCAAAATCAAACTAAGTATCAAAACTGAATAACAAATCGAAAAGAAAAAAGGGATCTACACTTTATAGTTTGTGCAGGCAAGTTACAGCTCAAGGAAGAACTCATAGAAGTGACGATTTGATCAACGTTAGAGTATGCATCAAGTTGAAGCTCGTTCTTCCTTCAAAACATGTATAGATCACTCAAGGCTAGAAGAAAGCGGAATATTGACCTTAGTAGCTTCTCTTTCTTCTTTTTCTGCTCTATCTTATGTCTCTTGATGTGTTCCACGTTCATTTGAGTGTCTATATATAATAAAAGAAGAGATTTGAACGTTAGAGAGTTGGTTGGCATGTATTAAATGCGCCAACGTTCAAATTTTTTGAACATTGCGACCCAAGTCGCAGGTGGAGTTGACTTCTAGTGTGACTTCACCCAAGTCGCATGCTGGAGTCGACTTCGGGTGCGACTTCGAGTTTAACCAAGCTGCTTAAGTTCCTCTTCAGGTTGACTTGGCCTTGAACTTGACCCAAGTCGCATGCGGAGTCGACTTCGGATGCGACTTCGATTTGCTGCAATTTTCAAGTCTCTTTTTCAGGTCGACTTGGACTTGACCCAAGTCGCTGTTGGAGTTGACTTTGGTGCGCCTTCACTTCCTTTGTTTGCTATATGAACTTGAATTCCTTGGAGATGGCTTTGGTTGCTCTGTATGATCATTCTATCTTGAAAACATTTAGCTTCATGTGTTGAAATCTTAAATTCATGGATCTTTGGAGTTCATGAAAATGTCCAAATGATATTTCTTGATCCAAATTGATGAATTCATGCAGCTTTGCTTGTTTTGGTCTTGATTCATCTTCAGTTGATCCAAGTTGAATATTTTGGGTCGACTTGGTCTTCAACTTCATTCAAGTCGTAAGTCAAGTCGACTTGGTCTTCAACTTCATTCAAGTCGTAAGTCAAGTCGACTTGGTCTGCGACTTTGCCCTTCAAATTCTATGCTGATCAGTTGAAGTCGATGTTGGAGTCGACTTGGTTTACGACTTCACCCAAGTCGCATGTGAAGTCGACTTCGTGTGTGACTTTGGCAGCTCTTGCTCCCCAATTTCAACGGTGGACAAAAAAACATGTTTGAAGTTGATGTTGGAATCGATTTAACCTGTCATACTTCATATTTTTCATTTTTATATTCTTAAACATTGCACAAAACATATTAGTAGCCAAAACTTACTCCAATTGAGTTGTTAATTATCAAAACACAGACTTAGCTTATTTTGCCTTTGATTTCAACACTTGTTTTAAACAGTTAGATTAAGGTGGATTTCATTAAATCATATTATCTGGGTTCCAAACTCTGTAATTAAGGTGTAAATGACCTTATAAGGGGCCTAAGATCATATTACAGGTGTTAAATTAGGACTAACTTATTAATTTCAAAAATTAGATGCGGTTAGATGCGATTAGATTCAGTTAGACGCGGTTAGACGCGGTTAGATTAAGGTGGATTTCATTTAAATTCTGTAATTATGGTGTAAATGACCTTATAAGGGGCCTACGATCATATTATAGGTGTTAAATTAAGATCAACTTATTAATTTCAAAAATTAGATGCGGTTAGATGCGGTTAGATGCAAGATTAAGGTGGATTTTATTAAATCGTATTATCTGGGTTTCGAATTTCGTAATTAAAGTGTAAATGACCTTATAAGGGCCCTATGATCATATTAAAGTTATTAAATTAAGATTAACTTATTAATTTCAAAAATTAGATGCGGTTAGATGCAGTTAGTTATAGTTAGATTAAGGTGATTTCATTAAATCGTATTATCTGGGTTTCAAATTTCATAATTAAGGTGTAAATGAGCTTATAAGGGGTCTAGGATCTTATTACAGGTGTTAAATTAGTATTAACTTATTAATTTCAAAAATTAGATGCGGTTAGATGTGGTAAAATGCGATTAAATACTGTTAGATGCGGTTAGATGTTGTTAGATTATGGTGATTCAATTAAATCATATTATCTGGCTTTCAAATTCCGTAATTAAGGTATAAATGACGTTATAAGAGGTCTAGGATCTTGCTACAGGTGTTAAATTATGATTAACTTATTAATTTTAAAAATTAGATGCGGTTAGGTACTGTTAGATCCGGTTAGATGCTGTTAGATGCGGTTAGATTCTATAATATTCAGAAAATAAAAAAATATTAATAAATTTTCAAAAATCAAGAAAAATAAAAGAAATTATTATTTTTGAGAGTACCTTAATTACATTAACTTTAAATAATATAACATAACTCCTAATTAAAATTATATTTTTCAACTTTACCAATTGTAATGAAATTTTATTAAAAAATAATTTTTGTACACAAATACTTTTTAAAATTGTCAAATAATGAAAAATTATATCTACATACATTTTAGTACTTGATCTAGCAAATGAATGGAATAGATTGAGATTATATATATATAATACAAATTTTATCAAAAAACCAAACATATTCACGTTTTTAAACAAATATTCTCATACTGTAAAATTACCACAATACACCTCCTTCCTTTTTTTCTCTCATGGGGAAGGCTTCCCATGGGTTGGGCCTCATCTTTTGGCTTAAGTGATTCAGTGAGATGAACGGAGAAATGAAGATCATTTCTTGCTCATCTTCTTCACTTGCGACTTGAATGATTGCCAAATTTGATATAGACAGTCGTGGACGACAACTATAGATAGATTCGACGAGAGAAGCTGATTATGCGCATCTTTCTTCCCATTTTGTCATATTTTTGCTTGGCTGTCCCTATGGATTATCATGGATTTTTCATTTTATTTTATTTTTTCAGCATTGTAATTTTGGTTTCCATTTTTTGTTGCAACTTAATGAAGCTAGCAGCATGATTTAGCTTGATTCGAATGGATTTTTCAGATCTAGCTTTTGGACGAGGCATGGGTGGTAGCTGTCGTTATCGTAGCCATGGGTGCTAGTGATGGTTTGGATGTCAGATATGGAGTCGCGATGCCGATAGTAGTAATGGGCGATAGCTGGTGATGACGGGTCATGGTGGTTAGGGTTTTGGTGGTTTTGGGGAAGAAGATGAACTTCTGCAAAATTTACATAAAACTCCTTGGTCAGAGACATTTTGTAAATGGACCAGGCCAACAAATTTTGCAAAACAATCCCTGGCTTAGTTCTTTTCTCCACTTGGGCCTATGTCCAATGCTTAGCATTCTTTAGCCCTATGCAAGCCAAACCTTCAGGCCCAGGCAGGCCTGCCTTAGCTTGAATTTTATTATATCTTTATTTTAAAGTAAAATTGATTTTTATTTAAATATTATTATTTTAGCTTAAATTTTAATAAAAAAATTAATGTTGTCATAAATTTGATTAATAAAAATTAATGTTGGCACAAGTTTATTCTTATTTAAATATTATTATTAAATTGAAAAATTGCTTTTTTATTTTGTTAATTATTTATATTAATTTAGTTTATTTAAATATGAATTATAGTTTTGGGACATGTAATAAATCATTACTGTGCTTAATTATTATTTTAGGACATATAATTAAATAATTATTTAAATTAAGTATTTTCTACCAATCTAGTTTTGGATCATCAATTTAAATCATTCATAAAAAGTCATATATATTTAGTTAATTTAAGCCATTATTTTGTTAATTAAACATCTAAAAATACTTAAGCATTAAACCTATCCCAAAAGTCATATATATTTATATTATTAAATCTAAATTACAATTATATATAATTTAAATAAATATAATTATTACAATGTTATTTTTGAAAAGTATAAAGGTAATAATTATTATACTTTTATATATTTGTTTAAAATTTGACTTTATTCAATTTGAAATAAATATTATTATTTTTAATTATAGATTTATTTAGTTTTTAAATTATTTAATACAAAATCAAGATTTGCATAGTTCTAAAATGAATTATTAAGCATATATATTTTGCAAAATACATAAATTTATGTAAACTATTTTTAAAATATTAAAATTAGATGTTGTTAGATACAATTAGATCTAGCTAGATGCAATTACATGTTGTTAGATTCGGTTAGATCCAATTAAATTTAGCTAGATGTCATTAGATCCAAGTAGATCTAGTTAGATTGAGTTAGATTGCATCAGATTTAGATGTATTTTATTAAATCATGTTATTTGAGTTTTAATTTCTATAATAAAAGTTATAAATGACCTTATAGGGGGCTTAAGATCATATTATACGTGTTAAATTAGGATTAACTTATTAATATAAAAAATTAGATATGGGTAAATCTAGTTAGATTCAGTTAGATCTAGTTAGATGTTGTTAGATCCGGTTAGATCTAGTTAGATGTCATTAGATTTACAAAATCTTATTAAATTTACATAATTAAAATGTAAATAACCTTATAAGAGGCCTAGGATCATATACAAGTGTTAAATTAGAACTAACTTATTAATATAAAAAATTAGATGCAGTTAGATTCGATTAAATCTGGTAAGATCTAGTTAGATTTAGTTAGTTCTGATTAAATCTGGTTAGATTCGGTTAGATCCAATTAGATCCGGTTAGATCTATTTAGATATCATTAGATTTAAAAATTTTCATTAAATCTTATAATTTGAGTTTTAATTTCTATAATTAAGTTATAAATGACCTTATAAAAGACCTAGAATCATATTCATGTGTTAAATTAGGATTAACTTATTAATATAAAAAATTAGACTCGGTTAAATTTGGTTAGATCTGTTTAGATGTTGTTGGATTTGGTTAGATTTAGTTAGATCCGGTTGGATCTAATTAGATTTACATGGATTTAATTAAATCCTATTATTTGAGTTTTAATTTCTATAATTAAGGTATAAATGACCTTATAAGGGGCCTAAATCATATTATATGTGTAAAATTAGGATTAATTATTAATATAAAAAATGAGATTTGGTTAGATTCAGTTAGATCCAATTAGATGCTGTTAGATTTGGTCAGATCTAGTTAAATCCAATTAGATTCGATTAAATCCAGTTAAATTCAGTTAGATTTAGGTGGATTTAATTAAATCCTATTATCTGAGTTTTAATTTCTATAATTAAGGTATAAGTGACTTTATAAGGGACTAGGATGATACTATAGGTGTTAAATTTAGTTTAACTTATTAATATCAAAAATTAGTTTCAGCTAGATCCAGTTTGATTCAACTAGATGCTGTTAAATTTGGTTAGATTTTGTTAGATCCAGTTAGATCCAGTTATATTTGTTGGAAATATGTGGAAAATAAGCTAAATCTATGTTTTGATGATTAACAAATCAATTTGAGTAAGTCTTGGCTACTAACATGTTTGTGGAAGTGTTTAAAGGATATATATTTGAAGAAAATAGAGTATAGAAGGATAAGTCGATTTTTAAGTCGACTCAGGCATCGACTTAAGGCCAAGTCGATCCCTAAGTCAACTCCAACATTGACTTCGAGGCATTGTTTCCTTCCAGAGTTGAAAACGGAGAGCAGAGCTGCCGAAGTCTCAAACGCAGTCGACTCCGCATGCGACTTGGAGCGAAGTCGCAGACCAATCCAGAGTTGAAGTCAAGACTCTGAAGTGCTGAAGTCGCACCCCAAGTCGACTCCACTTGCGACTTGAGGTGAAGTCGCAGGCCAAGTCGACTCTAGTAACGACTTGGAAGTGTCGTTTTCTGTCTAGAGTTGAAACTGAGATCTGGGGGCACCGAAGTCGTAGACCAAGTCAACTCCAGCATGCGACTTGGGCGAAGTCGCAGACCAAGTCGACTCCAGCATCGACTTTGATCGGGCAGAAGAGAAATTTCAGAAGACAAGCTGGGATTAACTGATTTCAAGACAAACTTGTATGAAGATGAAGATCAAGCCAACCTAGATGCTCAAACTGAAATATATGAAGACTAATCCAAGTTTAAAGAAAGCAAGACGCATAAACTCAACTGTTCTAATCAAGATATACTGAACTTGCTCAATACAAGATTCAAGACTCATGGATTCAAGGCTTGCAAAACATGGAGCCAAAGAAAACAAGCTAAAGTGAAGACAATGACTCAAAGAAGGACTCAATTAGGGAAGAACAACAAAAGGCATGAAGAATCCCAAGCAGAACTAAAGCATTCCAAAGTTTTCAAGTTCGTCAAGCTAACTGACAAGGTGAAGTCGCACACTGAAGTCGACTATACCTGCGACTTGGGTCAAGTCGATGACCAAGTCGACCCAGCAAGGAACTTGAAGTTGCTACGGACAGGCGAAGTTGCACCTGAAGTCGACTCTATCTGCGACTTGGGCAAAGTCGCACCTAAAGTCGAGTCCACCTGCGACTTGGGTCGCAACGGTCGGAAAATATTCGAACATTAGCGCATTAAATGCGTGCCACCTACCTTCAAACGTTCGGATTCCCTACACAATTATAAAAGGCATTCAATGTGAATGAGGGAGGCGGCTAAAAATCATTAAGTGTGCATAATTCCCATCCTCAAGAACATTAAAGAGATTAAGCCAATCCTAAGAAGAAGAACTTTGCTTCAAACTGCAGGAGCTCAATTGCTGATTTGTCAAAGCCAATACTACGAGTTCTTCTCTGCGCCAAACTGCTTCTACACAACTGAAACATGTAGATTCTTTTGTTATTTCATTTGATTATATTGAACTTGATTTAGTTTAAGGAACTAAGATCAAGTGTAAGCAAAGTAGTGTGTGATTGGAGTGGAACTCATCAC
>JAXCLR010000081.1:35194557-35234368 GCA_035584095.1 Annona squamosa | reverse complement strand
TTTAAAATATGTATGGCCTATTAATATAATTCGGACAAAGTTATAAAATGGTTAAATGGGGTAAAATATATATTTATGAGTATAGTTTGAAACATGGGTTAAAGTGGACTATTATATAATCTTAAAATAAAATTACATAAATACTAAAGGACCCAAAATAAAATATCCATAGCAGGTTGAAATTATTTGTATAAGATTTTCATTTTGATGGTGCATGTGTACGAGTGAGTATGGACCACCAGAGCATGGAATCAAGTTTGGTTCGGTACTCCACCATCTCCATCTTTCCCAAATCAAGCTTCCTATCAATAGCAGCATAAGGCTGGCCCCTTTTATTTGGTCGTAGAAAAAATTGCAACAGTCCACCCATCGATTTCAATTGCAGCTTCCCTATTTCCTGCATTGAACAACCAATCCAGCATGCCCAAATCGGCAGCCATTAAAACAGAAACTGCCTCCATTCCTGCGGTTGTCTTCCAATCCAAAACCCACTGATTCAACAAAGCACGGCACCATATGAGTTATTCGCTAGCTTGATTCCTAAATAGATGACCACCACTAACCAATCCATCCACCTCCACGATCTCCATCTCCTCCTCAAATCTGAACTGCTTATCAACCCCAACCCCTCTACCTCCCCCGCCATTGTCCTCTCCCAATTCTCGATCCTGCTGGGAACCATCTATAAAAAGCTATGCTAAGATGCAGAAGGAACGGACGGTGAGTGCAAGCTAAGAATCATGGTCAGCGATCTCCTTCCCCCGCCGGAAGGCTGCAAGACGAATGGTTTCCACCATCCCAATCCTTTGCCTTCTTATGATCAACCCCCTCCCATTGAAAGCTTCCGCTACATCCCTTCCTCTAGCCGTCCTTTCCTCTTCTTCCTCCTAAAATTAGTACTACAAAAGAAAAAATGGATGTTGGTGATGCTGTGGCTTCCACTCCTATGAGTCCCTGCCCTGATTGATGCCTACTGCTCGAGCTCGCTGGCTATGCAGGTTCATGCATCTGGGGTCGAGAGGAATGTCTCCCTGGTGGAAGATGTTCGGGTGGCGATGGTGGAGGAAGGCGTTATTCCTGTTCTTGTTCATCTCTTGCTTCACGAGGGGGCCACAACTAAGGGAAATACTGCCCACTGCCTCTGGATTCTTGCATCTTCTGCTCATGAATTTGGAGCTTGAATCATCTAAGAAGGCAGATTACAAAGCCTTCTGCAATTGCTTCAAGACCATTCTAACCAAGACACTGTTGATTATGCGTTGCGCTCCATCTACGCCTCCCAAACAGCAAAGTTTCTACCTTCCTCTTCTGCATTTGTCTTCCAGCTCGGTGAGCTCATCAAACAAGGAAATGTGGGTTTGTAGTAGATTTCAGCATTGTTGCTCTGTAATCTAGCACTTGGGGATGACCAAAGGAATGTCGTTTCTGACTACATGTCCACCCTTGTGAAAAAGATGGAATTTGCTAAGTTGGTTGGGATGTAGGATGTTGCTGGGCGGGCACTGGTTTCACCGCTTGTTGTTCGATCCAATAGGAAAGATTTTGTAAGAGAGGAGAAGAATTGGAAGAGGTTGGTGGCCGCAAGGCCATGTTAGCATTTGCAAGCTCTTGCAGACATGGATGTAATCGGTGCAAAGAAGGAAGCTACGATAAATGGCAAAAGGCCAACTGCTTGGTGCTTGGCAAATCATGAATCCCACATTGGATTCAAGCTTGGTCATAGGGTGCCCCCATAAGCTTATAAAAATGGGTCCCTCCACTCATCCCAAGACACAACACTCTCCTACCCCTTGAAGTGGGACCTTTGCCAAGCGAGTAATGCTCCAAGGGCTTGGATTGCTTCTCAAAAGAGTGGTCTTCAAGCAAGAATTTGGGTAAATAAATTTTCTTTTAATTATAGTTTTTTTTTAATGCTTTGCAGTTGCTAATTTTAGTTTGTAATGTTTAGCATAAATTTACCGCTTTATGCATTGTAATTTTTAAATTAAGTTTAATGCAATTTTCATTCCTATTTTTGTAGATTAAATTTTACTTCTGTAGTCTTTTAATTGTTGTCCTAGTTTAGATTTGATTTTAGTTAATTGCAATTTCTCCTCTCCTTTCTCTGTCTCTGCTTTCTCTTTTTTAGCTACTTTCTCTCTCTTCTTTCTCTCTTTCCTTTCTCTTTAATATCTTTCTCTCTCTTCTCTATACCTTCTCTCACGTTTCTCTTTAATTTTTGTTTAAAATAATTCAATCTACATCGTCTCTTTATGGATTCGACCCGACTCACCGTTATTCTACACTATCACTCACATAGTGGTAGCTTTAATGTGTTTCGGTTAATTTTAATTAAACTAATGATCATAGTGCTCTTAACAACAAGCACTTGGTACGCATCAGTAGCACCATCAGCGGGACCCTCCTCTCAATCGCTAACCACCAGCAAGAGACTGACCAACCCGAATAACTTGATGGCGGCTCAAGCCAGGTTTTTACAGCAGTCCAACCGGGCAATGGAGGCCCACTTTCGACAGCTGATGGAGGAGTGCCACATCGACGCCTCCAGAGTTTAGAGCCTACTTTGGGGCAGTCGTCCCGACATCAGGGTGGCGAGAGCGAGGACGACGACGCGACCAAATTCTATTCATGCGGGAGTTTGGTCCTTTCTATTATTTTATTTTATTTTACTTTGTATTTCTTTATTAGGTCATCTTTAGTGTCATGCATTGAGGACAATGTATCTTTCAAGTTTGGGAGGGTGTACTTGGTCGTAATAGGTTTATTTCCATGATTGATTGCATGATATGTCAACTTCTACTAATGAAAGTTATCTTGTTTCAATCTATTTTGATGAAAATGTGCAAGGTTAAGAAAAAATTTTACTTGAAATTGAATTCATGAGAAATTGAGAATTCAGATTAAGGACTATGTGTAAAAGCAAGTTGCAAGTGACATGTGAAAGAATCAAAAGAATTTCATAGTACATTGTTCTAATTCAATTATATGTTAACTTTTAGACCAAGTTAAACAAATGTGAACCATGTGCTTTAAGAGAATTAATGGATTCAAAAATGGTAATACTTCACAAAAATTCTTCTGGCATGTTCAGTATCCTTGCCAAGTTATCAGAATAATAAAAGGGGGTGATTGACCTAAGCTGAGTAACCGAAACTTGGCATCAACAAATGTCAAGGTTCGCATAAAAAAGCAAAGGAAAGTCAAAATAATAAGGCTTTAAAAATCAAAACTCTCCCTAGATACCCTAAAATATGGTGAGGGGAGCTCATAGAAAAAAACCAGATCTCCAGATATCCTGTGGAACCCTAAATTTTATGATCATATATGAAATCCTAAGCTCATGAACCCTAGGTAATATATTGACTTTTATATGAAATAAATATATGATTTCCATAATATATGGAACTGAATGATCGAATAATTAATTATGAAATATAATTTCAAATGAATTATGAACGTAAATAGTGAAACATGAATAGTAACCATGTGGTTAAAATAAAATGATAAGTTAATCACAAAAGACAAAAAAGGAAGCTTCCTACAAAAGGACAAAATAGTAGTAGAGACAAAAAGATGACTTAATTGGAATTTACGGAGGTTACAATTGAGATTTATAAGAAAATGGATAATTTATGATTTCATAACGATTAGATATGAAAATGAATTTTTACAAATTTTCGGAAAGAAATTTCAAAATTCTGAATCATACCAAGTGAAATTGTTTAAATTTATGGAACTTATGGAACAATAAAAATAAATGAAAAATTTTAGGTTAATTAGGGGTCCTAACTAAAGGCTTATATTCATCCATACTATTTTCATTAGATCTAAGCACGTATAACTCGTTTAAACAAGAAAATTTTCTAGGAAATATTAAATTGAATGCCCTTTAATCTAGACAGAATAGATTATGAAAAATAATTGCCATCCAGTAGATATTTTATTATTTTTGCATAATTGATTAGTTAATTAATATCTTAATGTCTATAAGACCAATTGAGATGGAATTTTAAGGATAAATTGATCATGAGGTAACTTAAGTGATCAACGGTGGAATTTTAAAAAATTTTGATTAAAAATATTATTACCGTAATTAATGTTATGAATTAGCTTCAAAAGGCTATAAGTTGGTTTATAATGATTATTTCAAGATGAAAATTTTTATGGGTTATGAAGAATTATTTAGAATAATTATGAAAATTTCAAAATTCACATTTGAAATATATGTGAATTTTGTGAAGGCATATATATGTCCATTTTTCAATAATTAAATAAAAATAGGTAAACAACTCCGATTAAGGTGAAATTTTAAAGCAAAGCTTAAATTAATATGACCAAATTAATGAAGGAATAAAATTTTGGAAAAAATGTCTTCAAAATTTTAAAAAGAGATTTTTATCCAAATATGAATTAGTTAATTAAAATAAAATAGAATTTTTTTTTCAAAATTCTAAAAGGTGCTTTTTGTGAGCAATTGTATATATATTAATAAGAAAAATTTTCATAATATATAAGTATGAATATAGGCAGTTATGATTAATTTAATAATGTTAGAATTTAACGATAAAAATAAGAGGAAAATGTGAACAGTGTTGGATGACGGTGCACTCCAACACGGTGCACGGACGGCGGCAATTGCATTTTTTTCTTTTTTCTAAAAAAAATGATCTAAGGGCAGCACGTAAGATGAATGCATGCAATTGCTGGATTATATAAAAAAAATGAACACCTGTAATGTATTAAGCAACGGACTAAGTAAGGTTGAAAATCAACCGACTAATAGCGTGTATAAAAAGAGCAACAGTTGCTGGCATTCGGAAAAAAAAAAGAAGAAGAAAGGTAGATATATATTACTGAGCGAAGAAAAGGAATGGACGGTCTAAGCATTCAAACAGGTTCCTTTTTATTTATTTTTCTTTTAATTGTTGCATGTCCAAATATATTTCTAACTTCTGGAAATGCTGCTCGTTTCAGCATTTAAAATTTTTTTATATAAAATACATGGACGATCAAAAAGGTGCAAATGAGATGCTGCTGGACGTTAATGCATATACAGATTTTATATTTTTGAAATTCATAAATTTCAGTATTTATAACCTTGTTGAACGTAAATTTTCAAACAGATTTTTATAATCATGTTTAAAATATGATTTATGAATAATGAAAAGATGGGTAAGGATTAATGTCGTTAAACTAATTTAGGGATATTTTCATGATTAATTTCATAAGTCTAGGTGTCTCATCTCTTTTTATTGTGTTTATAGAGACCAAATAAGCTATACATTGTTGGCGTATCAGTTTAGGTGTTTTCATAGCTGATACCATTCTTATTATGTTTTCTGAATGTCTTATTTTACTGATCTCTGTTTCATCTTTTGGTGCTTCAAATTGTACCTTTTTATTTTTGCAATCAATCATTGTACCCCATTGACTTAGCCAATCCATCCCTAGTATGACATCAAACTCTATCATTGGTAATAGGATGAGATCAGCTTCCAATATTTTTCCCCTTATCCTGACAGGACATGCCTTGCAAATTTGATTTATACTTGCCAACATATATACTGGGGATTCTACATGTATAGTACTACTGGTTTCTTCTACCCGAAGTGCGTGTGTGATTACGAATTGGTATGATATAAATGAATTCGTAGCTCCAGAATCAAATAAAGCTACTGCAGGATTTCCCAAAATATAAATCATACTTATAATCACTTTCTCCTCCATCTCCTATGACTCCGTTCGAGCGAGGGCCTGGACACGCACTGGGTTGACAGCAGTACCGGGCCGGTTGGCAATGGCGGGAACCTTTTACTGGGGCGGCCTCCCTCGGGCTGGTGCTCCTTGTAGCTTATTCGGACAGTTGGGCGAAATGTGTCTAACTTGACCACAATTGAAGCACTTTATTATTTTGGCTTCGTCGGTCCCGCAGTCCCGGGCTACATGACCAGCTTGGCCACACTTGTAGCATTTTTCCGATCCTTGTAATAATTCGCCTGAATAGAGTTTGTGACAAGTTCTGCAAGTCGAGGTGCTCTTTATCTTATCGCCGATCTTCTTTCTCCTGGTGATTATTCATTTTCCTTTATTAGTCTCACCTTCCTTGGAGGCTATAAAGAATTATTTTTGAGCTTGCCTAAGCTCTTAAGTCCTCATTGACTCTATTTCTAATGCCCTAGTCCTCTCAATGCTAGAGGCATAGTCTTTTATTAGCAATGAGGCTATCCTCTCTCTTAGCTGGGGCCTTAGTTCCCTCTGAAACCTTTGTGCCTTATTTTTTGGCACATTGGCAATCCACAACATGTATCTTACCAAGGCATTGAACTTTGTAGCGTATTCCGTAATTGTCATCTTGCTTTGGTAGAGTTTCTTAAATTCCATCACCCTCTGGCTCTGTAGCCCTACAGGGAGATATTCTTTATTAAATTCCTCCAAAATTTCATGTCACATAACTTGCTCCGGATGTGGCATGGTGACCATCGGCGTCTCCCATCATTCATAAGCATCTTTTACTAGTAAGTGGGTAGCGCACAATACTTTCTGTTGATCATTGCAGGGCAATATCCTAAATAATTTCTTGATTTTTGTAATCCACTGCTCTGCAATGGGGGGGTATGGTTCTCCTATAAATTTGGGCGAGCGCTGGGCAAGAAAGACATTAATAGCCTTTCTGTCGGCCTTAAGGAGACTATCCTCTATTCCCCTTGGCGTGCCGGGGTTGGCCGAAGGACCTGGTCTTTCCCTATCTTCTCTTGATGGCGGGGCTACTGGTTCCACATTTTCTGTAATAAACCAGCAGCCTGGGTTATCCATTGCTGTAGCTATTTTTTCTTCTATGTTGACCTCTGCTTGAGGTCTAGGGCTTTCCTCTCGCCGTGGGCGGGTCCTAGAAGTTTGCTCTTCAGATTTTGCCCTATAGGTTCTTTTACTGGCTTCGCCTCTTGCTTGATCAACCGATTCTTCCATTGGGGACTTTCCTTTGTTGGCTCTTGCTTTAACTCTAGTGAGCGGTATTTTCAACTTCATAAAACATTCATTAGTATAACATCAATATTTATCATATCATAGTCACATGATCATATAATTCACATATATTATACATTGTCATCAATAATAAATCAATGGATCATAATCATAATTTCATGTATCCTAACTTGATCGTTTCTTTCATTTTCTGCCTATTTACCAATCCATGCTCTGACACCAACTTCTGTGGTGCCCAAACCAAGGTGCCTAGAAGCCTTACTCCGAGACTATTTTTGATTGGTAAACGTGACTCAGGATTGTTGCCCTAATCACACGGTAGGATTTTTTTATATATAAATATGATCAATACCAGGAAAATTTCTATCATTCATTCAACATGAAATATATTTTACATATCACAGTTATAATCACAACCTATTCATAAAACATTATCATTAAAAAGATATATTTTTCCATTTCAAAATTTCGTCATTATCTTTACATAAAATTTACATATATAACCTTTATATCAAAATCTACATATATTTTGCATGTTGCCTTCATCATCATTTCCTGTCTATTGTTGAAAAAGAATAGGTGAGTAATGTTACTCAGTAAGCAAGCCATACATAATTTTTTTCAATCATTTTCACGCATTTCATAAAATACAATACATACATAACATTCGTGACATTCCTTTAGATGTGACGCTAGCTAGGCGCCCATCCCATATATGCTCCCATCTCAGGGAGGTCGCCGCCGGCTTGGGCCTTTATAAGCGACTTGGCGATAGTGAGGGGGACATCTGGTTCGCTTACTACCTCAACTATGGCCTATTCCTCGTGCACATGCTCATTTACATACACATGCCTACATGATATTTACAAATCATAAATAATTTCATAAAAAGCATTTAATAAATAATTTAACAAACGTACTTCAATTCATGTAAAGCAGTTATAGGTATGATCAACCTTAAATAAATTTTATAAAGTAATTCGCAAACAATTTTCAAGCATTTTGGAAATAATTTGCAACATATATAACTTTCTTACCTCCTCAGTTGGTGTCCTTGACTTTTTCTTTTCCTTTTCTTATTCAAGGAAAAAGGATATTTTATTTCTTCTATTTAAGCTACTTTCCATGCATGCTTTATAATATTTGGACATTCTTTCTCTATACGGATATTTTTATCCATAGGTTCTTCAAAAATTCCATCCTTATATTTAAATATTAATCTCAAATTTTCTGTAAAATCACATTGTTTACTATTTATGATTTTTGTAGCAAATCACTATAGCGTATTATTGTAATGGGTTACTGTTCATGAGTTTCAAAATTTGACATTTTTTTCAAAAATAAAAAATACCATGACATAGCTTATGCTTAGTATATCATGGAAAAATTAATACATTTTGAATTTATCATTATTAACTTGGCTAAATAAATTATTTTCTCCATATACTAAAAATCAACATAAATTCACTTAAGCGTAATCCTTAATCCCAAAAATCATGAAATTAATATATCATTATTCCAACATCATATTCATTTATCCCAAATCATCATTTATCAATTTTAGAGTATTATTTACACATATCATATGTTATCCTCCAAAATGCTCTATCTTTACTCCAAATTTTTGATGTTTTGGAATAATTTCGATTAAGAATTATAATTATACTTATTTTCTCATGATTAGGAATTATATAAACATGGTTTTACCCTACTTAACATCTAAAATAAATTTGGATAGAAATCACTTACCCGAAGTGGAGATATCCCTATTTTTCTCACACTTTCTGTCTCTAACTTTCTCTTCTTCTTCCTTGGATGTGTGGGAGGTTTGGGAGTTGAGATTTTCTCAAGTGGAGCTGGGTGAATGTGGCTTTGGACGTCCACCCTACCCCCTATTTATACTTTTTGCTTTTTTCATCAAATTGGAATTTACCCCCTGCTTGGGGTATTAAATTGTAAATGTATTTTTTTATAATTTTAAAAATGCATGGAGCCTTGTGCAGCCCACCCTACAGCTGCTCCAACCCCCCTATGGAAGCCCTATTTTTTTAGATTTTTTATTTATTAAAATTTATTTATTTTAAGCAAATTAAATCCTAGCCATTAGTTTATGATGATGATGATCATGGACCATTGATTTTTGTTCAATGCTCAACCACCCCCTGCCATGCCCCTGCTACAGCTGCTGTTTATTTATTACTTTTTTATTTTTTAATAATTTATATTTAATAAAAGTCAAATGGTATTAAATGAAAAAGATAAGTTACTTTTTGATCTCCATTTGACGTCTTGCCTTGACCCTTGATTTGTGATTTTCATCACATCTTAACCCATTCATCATGTTCATCATGAATTTTTATTCATCCATAAAGAATTTCATCAAAATCTGACGCCCAGATTGCAAATTATGAATTTTTCTTTAATTTTCCACAAAAATCCAAAATTGGATTAAAATATCAAAAAGAATTGCTATTTCTTCCTGTAGTGATTAAATCTCCTTTTCGTCTTTTTGTAATTAAGTTAATCCAAGTGATTAACTCTTAATCACATGTCTTAATCCCCAGTTACTATTCATGTGCACTATTCACGTGGGTTAATTTCTTAATTGCATTATTTTAATTTCCAATACACATATCCATTAATATAATTCATGAATTTTTATTCATAATAAAAATAATTACAAAAAATCTAGGGTTTACAACCCGAAATGACGCTTATATGGTCTGAGTTTCACAGTTCGTAAACTGTGTCCTTCTTAAATTGAGAACTGGGTCTAATCATTTTAAAAATAAAACATAAACAATCTCTTGATAAACTCATTTATCATTGTGTGCAAGAAGAGAAAAATGTTGAAGTAAGAAAAGTTTAAAATTACTCACTTGATAAATACACATAAGGACAAAAATAAGGATAAAAATTGCGACTTGTCCAACACAAAGGAAACTAAATAAGGAATGTAGTTGTTGTTTTTATCAGAGTTTTAGACACATATGGAACAACTATATCAAATATCATGCTTGTCGTGTCAAAAAGAGTACACTTCTCACTTTGGTTTATTCAAAGGTTAAGTTAGCTTCAGTTCCAAGACACATTTTGTGATAGATCTAATGTTACTATTCATGTAAAGGTATCTATGCAAAATTGTTTGAGTAGCCAAAGTCAAATGATAATAAAAGATTAATCGATGGAGCAATGGCAAATTAGTTGCAGTTGAGGCTCATGGATATTTAAGTTATTATTAAATACTCAACTTTATTTAGATTTGAAAGAGATGTGGTATCGCCTTTAGACAAACTTTGATTTCTATTTCTGCATTAGACAAATTTGGTCATTCTTGTTCGTTTGAAAATAGTTAGTTTAGTCCTTTTGAATTCAAGTATTATTAGGCACAATGAATGGTCTTAGGTAATAAATTTTATGATACCACTTTTAGATTCTTTTGAAACAAAAAATGTTTAGTTCCTTAAAGAATATTGAGCTTGAGAGACAGATAATATTAGAGATTATGTCTTTAAAGAAAAATCTTATAATACATTCTTGTAATGCCTTGGTTATTAGCAATTATATAAATGGTCAATGATGTGTATAATATATTCTGAGAATCATATGATAATAAAATTTTGATTAATTAATAAGTTGAATAAGTGAAAGATTGTCCAAATTCTTGCAAATGTGTTGAAAATTTAGCAAGTAATAAACTTAATTGGTGAAATTTTGAAAATGACAAGGAACATGGTGGTTTCTACCATGTATGAGATTCTAGACACATGTGTGATACATGAGAAATATTTCTGGAGGCATTAGAGGTGATTTATATGATTTGGGCAAATGAGACCCGTTGTAGAGACAAAACAGCTAAATAGTTGAATTAATGGGTAAAATTTTGTATAAGACATGTTTTCAGCAAATAAATTATATAAATGTGATATTATGCATTTAAATAATTGATTTGTTATTTGGAATGTTTTGATATGTTATGACTACTTATTTTGTGGACAACTGAAAGTTATCGGTAAAATTATATAGTAAAATACATGCTAAATTTTGTGGTTATGAAATTTTGAGCTGAAATTTTACAGAGAGATATTAATTAAAATTAGGAAACCAATGCAAAAACAATTGTCTCAATTGGAGTTTTCTGCAGAAAGTTATGGATAAAATAATGTAACATAGTTGAAAATGGGTCATTTATGGGCCCACACGGCCTACATGTGATAACACAGCCTACGCCATGTTGCTTGCTATTTTAAATGTGGGAGAGATTTAAACCCTTCCCATTTCATCCTATTTCTCTCCCTTTTTCCTCCCTATGCTCCTAGCTCTCAACCCCATGAAAAACTACTCAAAAGTGTTTGGTTTCACCTCATTTTTACATCAAGGAAGCTTCTTGGATCAAGGAGAGAGCTAGGAGCTTAGGAGATCTTGAACATTTTTGAATAAAACTGAATATGAGGTAAGTATGTTGTTTTCTTTTGAACCAAAGCATGGATTTGAGCTAGAATCATAATGTTTTTGTGGTTGTTGATGAGCACCGTTTTTATTTTTGCAATTTGGAAGAATTGTTGAAAGATGAGGCTTGTGTAGGGAATGTAGGAAGGTTAAAAATTAGGGATTTTGATGGAAATATATGTAAATGAGGAAATGAAAGTGTTTGGAAGCGGTTTTGTATGATATTATTGTGTGTTGGGCGAAATTCCATGAATTTTGGTTAAGTATAGTTTGATTTTCGTGTGTTGTATATAAGGTGTTTGTTGAAATACCCAAATGAGACTTAATGCCTAGAAATCATGTATAAATGAATGCGTAGAACCTTAATGATGTGAATAATGTGTTTCAAATGCTTGGGGGCAAATGTGATGTTGAATTATTTGAATTGGAACTTGTGATGGGCTTGATGAGTATGAATTATATGAATTGAGATGAGACTTGAACTTTGTGCTTGAAGAATTGGGTTTGTTTGGGAATGGATAAAAGTTTTGATAACAAGTTTTATAGAGTAAAAGTTGTCAAATGATGTGATATAAAGAGGGTAATGATGAAGAGTAAAGATGAAAAAGTTAAAATAGATAGGTTAATTATGTGGGTAGTTGTGTAGAAATGATTGAAAAGTAGGGTAGTTGTATAGAAAAATGTAGAAAAATGATTAAAAAATATGATAGTTGTAGAAAGTGAAAAGTAAGTCAACATTTTTCGCTCATTGCCAAACACACTCGTTGTTGGATGTTTGTTGGAATTTGATGGAGGTACATATAAAGGATGAAATGGAAGTCTTTAAAAGTAGTTTTGTATGATATGATTATGTGTTGGGTGGAATCCTTTGAATTTTGAGTGAGTTTGATTTGATTTTCATATGTTGCTTATAAACTATTTGTTGAAATGCCTAGAAACCATGTATAAATGAATGATAATAATGATTTGAATAACGTGTTGTAAATGCTTGAAGGCATATGTGATGTTGAATTCTTTGGATTGGAACTTGTGATGGGCTTAATGAATATGGGTTATATGAATTGAAATGGGACTTGAACTTTGTGCTTGAGGATGATGTTGGATGTTTGTTATAATTTGATGGGGATTCATGTAAGGGATGAAATGGAAGTGTTTAAAAGTGATTTTGTATGATATTATTATGTATTAGGTGAAATCCTCTGAATTTTGAGTGAGTTCAGTTTGACTTTTATATGTTGCTTACGAAATGTTTATTGAAATGCCCAAGTAATGCCTACAAACCATTGTAGAACCTTAATGATGTGAATAATGTATTGCAAATGCCTAGGGGCACATGTGATATTGAATTTTTTTGAATGGAATTGTGAAAGACTTGATGAATATGGGTTGTATAAATTGAAATAGGGCTTCAACTTTGTGTTTGAGGATATTGTTAGATGTTTGTTGGAATTTATGATGAATTGACATTGGTTGTGTATTTGGTGGATTCCAAGATGGTTTGGTGTGTACTTTTGCATGTAAATGTTGATTTAATGAATGGGTCCTAGGCCCTTTGAAAATAGGTTGGTATTATTAGCTATGTGTTTGCGAATGGTTTTAATAAACTGATGGTGCATAATTTGAAATGAGCATGATGCATATGGTATAAGTGATGCATATGCATGGTTTACATAGGGTTGTTTGTGACCCTTTATTAACATGAGGATAGGGTTATTCATGACCCTTAATGGATATAAGGTTGGTTTATTTTATATGTGTGTTTGTGGCATGACATAATTGTATGAGGCTAATGAGAGCCTAGATTTTGCATTGCATGTGGTGGCATGATATTCATGATTGGTTTAACATGAATTTGTCGTTGATTTTATTGAACACACCTACTTATTGAGTTTGCCCAACTCACGTGTTTGTTTTTGATGTTTTAGCAGGACAGCATTGCAAGTACCTAGTTGTGAACCTGAGCTAGGTCATATTGATTCCAAATTGAAGCAGATTGTGGTAGGTGTAAGTTATATAGCCTTGGATCGAAGTAATTGAGATTGATTTATATATAAGACATTCATGTGCTTGTACTATATGATAAGTAATGAGTTGTATATTATATATTAAGATGTGGTTCATGGATCTATGGCTTGTTGAGGCCTTATTAATGTATTTGTGAATTATAAATGTGTATTTTATCTCCACTATGATGCGAATGATGGAAATAATTATAGTTTAATTAGTTTCATCATCATATATCTAATTAATGAATTAGTTGTGGATATCTAGGGTTGCCACAGGTGGATTTTTATATAAATATGATTCTTTATTTTTGAATTTATGGTAGATCCTGGATAGATGCTACCAGAGCTCTGCCCTAGCGATTGCCGATCTTGGGTGGTGGCTAGCAGGGCACCATGATTATTTAAAAATCTCCCTGATCAAGGTGAAGAGGTTATTCTTGATAATCAAACTCAACATCTTCAAGAAAAAATTCCATTAAGGAGATCCCTGGATAAAGGAGAAATGCAATTTCTTATAATTGCATCAAATTTCTCTAAAAACTTGAGAATGATATTAGATTGGTGAAAGATAATCAAATCAAATTTCACTAAGACATGCAAAGTAGTTCTCAAAAGCGGATTGATGGAATGAATAAGAGATTAAGTCCATGAAAGACAATGACGTTTGACAATCCATATCATTGGCTTAAGGTATGATACTCATTAGTTGCAAATAGATATTTACAACTAAAAGAATTCAAAAGATGATGTGGTGAGATATAAGGTTTGTCTTATTGCAAGGGGCTATACTAAAAAGAATGTAATTGATTATAAAGAGACTTTTTCTTCAATTTTATCAAAAGAATAATGACTCTAGTATCCAGTTTTGTCCTTGAGTTGTATTTGATGGATATAAGGATAATGTTTCTCAATGATAATATTAACGAAACAATTTATAAAGTGTGTTCGGAAAACTTTATATTGAATGTGAGTCCACCTAGATAATCTCTGTATTCAGTACCTTATTATATACAGACTAACTATCATTATTTGGTTAGTAGAGAACTTCAAAGAAAATTTAATAAATTAATTATGCTTTCAATTCACTATGTGTATTTGCATTTGTATACACTTTACTGACTACTAATTGTCCCTAACTAATACACACGTCTATGCTTGATTAACTAGCATTATTTAAAAATCTCTAAGGAGTCGCATCATCTAAAAGTTTTAACGCTTGCATCTCCCTTCTTTTACCTTCATGTCTACACTTTTTATATTCTTTTCATTTCTCATCTTGAACCACTTTTCTACATCTTTTATCTTTTTATTTGCACATTTAATTTCTGTATTTAACTCACATCATATCTAACCAGGTAACCTGTTAACTCGCATTTCATATTTATTTTCCTTTCTTGCATTTACATATTTATTTTCCTCTCTTGCATTTGCATGTAATTCACAGCTATTTTTATTTTATTTTCTTTTAACATTTTGCATTGTGCAATATCTTATATTTTTAGGCCTATCGTAGCGAGCCAAAAATCACGTGCTACAGTTTGGCAACTCTGTTGGGGATACTAGGAGTGCTAATTTTCATTCCTTTATAAAAGTTCAAGGAGGATTTTTTTATTAAAAAGTAAAAGTTTCAAAAAAAAATTTATTTTTTATTTTTAGAAGGTTAAAAGTTTTTTCAAAAAAGTTAATAGGTTTTTGAGAAGGATCTATAGATTTCAAATATCACCAGGTGTTAGAAATCAACCTAAGTAGAAAGGATAGTATGTAAAAGAGAAGTTTAATCGCCCCGTAGTCTAATGGTCACTGAGTACAAAACAAATCAAATAAAAATGACTAAGGCATCACAAAATAAGGGAGGATCATCATCAAACCACCCTGCTACAGATCTTATTTTTAAATAAAAGGAGATTTTTAAAAAAAAATTTAACTTACATACATTTTAGCAAAATTTGAAAATTAGTCATATGGATAGCATATCTTATTTACAAAAAATGCAAAAAAAAATGATGAAAAGCGACAATGCAAAAAAAAAGACAAAATGAGATATTATATATATATATATACCTGAGAGACAACCAAATCATCTTTTAACTATTAGGAGGCAATCAATTCAAGATTAACATTGTCAAATACAAAATGAATTAATTGAATTTAGCAAAAACAAATATGATATTATTTTTAAAGTGTAGAAATGTGCAAGTCAATCTCAAATGGGGGAATCACTATCATCAATATTCCAGTTATTAAAATCTCATAAGTCGTAGAAGGTACAAGACACTCATCGATTAAACCCAATGAGTCATAGAAAGCGCAAGACACCAACTCGTCCAGTTGTAGACCCTATTATGGGAATTTCATTGACCACACTACTTGAAAAGATTGGATTCCAAGCAAATATTAACCTATAGAGTCATAAGATGTGCATGTTGGTTAGTCAGTTATAAAAAAAATCAAAAAACGCAAAGGAAAAGATAAAAAAAATTAATTTCCTTGTCAAAAAGCAACAAAATTTTAAATAAGTTTTCAATATGTCAAAGCATTTCATGCAAAAAAAAAAAACTCAAAAATAGCTATTACTCTAATGAACCAAGAAGTGAGAAGTTACTAGTTATATTCGTAAAAAATTTTCATGACATGTAAAAATTCCATAGCACTCTAAAAAAAATCTTTTACAAACATTAATAAAGATTGGTGGTACAAAGATGATTTAACATTTTCTCATCCAAAGACATAACCATTAGTATCATTATGAAACGTAGTGAATTATTTTCAAAAAAATATAGAATAAAAAAATCCCCATATACCTTAAATATGGTAAGGGGAGGATTTCAAAAAAAAATTCCCAGATATCCTGAAATATAGTGAGGGGAAGATTTCCAAAAAAAAAAGAAAAAAAAAAAGAAAAATCCTCAGATATCCTGAAATATGGTGAGGGGAAGAAAAAAATAAAAAACAAATCCCAAATACCCTGAAATATGAATAAGGGAAATTCAAAAAAAAAGAAAAAAATCCCCAGATATCCTGAAATATGGTGAAGGAAAGATTTCCAAAAAAAAAAAAAAAGAAGAAAAATCCACAGATACCCTAAAATATGGTGAGGGAAAGAAAAAAAATCCCAGATACCCTGAAATATGGCTAAGGGAAGATTTCAAAAAAAAAAGAAAAAAAATCTCAGATATCTTGAAATATGGTGAGAGGAAGATTTTCAAAAACAAAATCCCAGCTACCCTGAAATATGGCTAGGGGAAGATTTCAAAAAAAAATCCCTAGATATCCTGAAATATAGTGAGGGGAAGATTTTCATTAAAAAAAATCACTGGAAACCCTGAAATATGGTGAGGGGAAGAAAAAATATATTAAAGAAAATCTCCAGATACCCTGAAATACGTTGAGGGGAGGAAAATACAATACACCACCATTATAATTTTGATATCATAGTTAACTCACTTGGATGAGTTGTTAAGGCTTCATGCATCTGATATCTACTAGTTGATAGACCACACACTCATGTGCTATGTTATTTTATATACTTCATGAAAAAATTGTCACTAATATAAATTAATGAAGCTCACTTCTTAAGCTAATTGTTTCAACTAATAATCTTGAAATTTTGCAACTTCACTACTCACATGGCTAGAAAAGTCTATAATTCTTAAATTTTTTTTTAAAAAAAAAACCATGTAAACTCATAATGATAACAGAATTAATAGGATTACAAGAAAATTTCCTAAAAAGAAATTGTTAAAGACAATCTAAAATAAGATGAAAAATATGAGAGTAGGGCAAATTATAAAAATTAAGAAAATCATATTAAGCTGCACTAAAAAGAGAGAAAAATTTCAGGTGTCAACCATACCTTCTTTGATGACAATGTTCATTATCATCAAAGAAGTGAGGACAACTGTTAACACCCCACTTAAATGTAAAAATTAAATTTTCAAATAGGTTTACTACCACTTGGCACACCCATATAAGGTTTTTTGTAAATTTATATTTGAATTTTTAACCCATATATTTGCAAACCCAAATTTGTGTAGGATCCATGGACCTCCAATGCTTTAAGCCCACTACGGAAGTAACAACCAATAATACATATGGTTGATCAAGAGCAATTCGCATTCACGATGAAGTGAAGAATATTTTCTTAAGTCAATTGGAGCAGAGTCGACGTGATAAACGGTTTGGATTAAACGAACAATTAATATTTTATAAGATTTTAAATGGTTAAAATAGATTTGACCAAGAAAGGAGGTGGATTTGCAACACTTTAAATGGTGGATGAAAACTACCAGATCTAACCCACTAAATGAAGATCTGAACCGTTACAATGGTTAAGGGACATTAAAAAGTGTGGGCCCATCCAAAATCAAGGAAAAATAGGTGACGATCAAGGCATGAATGAATGGCACAAAATACACAGAATCAATGGCCAAGAAAGAGTTAACTTACTAGCCAAGCAAAACCATGGGCCTCATTGGTGGTTTTACAAAACCACCCACAAAAATTGCTTGGAAGGACCCCTCAAGTTGAAATATTGTACAATAGACAAGATGGATTTATACAAAATATTATAATAGCCTATGATGTGTAATTTTTTAAAACCTAAAATCTTATAAAAGGAGTCCATTTTCACCCACCCGAACGGAGGGGGGGGGAGAGACCAGCTGCCTCCAAGTCCCAGTCGAGCATAACTAAACATCCCCATTTTTTGATTTTTGCTCTCTCCATCTCTCTCCATCCATCCCTTCCATTTTCTATCTCCAGGAACCCTGCATATTATCCATTTTATCTCAAAATCCCTCCATTTATTGCTGACCATCAGAAGCCGATTCCAACCGTTAATGCCCAAAAATCCATACAACTGTTGCCTTCCATCAAGCCGTCAGTTCCATCCCCAAAAATGTCTACCCATTTTCTATTCTATGGGAACTGCCTCCTCAGCCAAGTTCTCATTTTCACCTTTTGTTAAAATTTCCATTTTCATTGCACTTTTAGTTTTCCAACAAGCCGGTTCCACCAAAAACCCACTGTCTATCCTCTAATTTCTCCAAAAATGTCCCTGCTTACTCCTGTCCGTTACTGGTCATTTTTCATCCCTTGTCCAAATTTCAATTTTGTCACCCAGCTTTTGATCCTAGCTGGACGTACCCAAGAAATCCCCTGATTTATTTTTTTTTCCCTCAATCCACCTCTTCTATGGCTATTTTCCATCTCCGAAAAGCCCAACCTCATATCTGTTCGTCCATTGTCCTGCTCCATAGCTATATCCATTCTTATTTATCTTATTTTCTTTCCATCCATTTGCAACCCACGCCCCCAAAATTCTGGGCAGCAGCTACCTCCTAGCAGTCGCATACTCACCCACCTCCGCTGTTTTTAGCCCATATCCAATTTATTTCATAGTTATGCTCCAGTTCTTCTCTTTATCTGTCTCAATTTTCTTCCATCACTGGGCTATTATTCCATATAAAAAAAAATCCTTTTCCTATTTTTCATTGTGCAGCCGTGGGCTCACAGGAAAATCCCTGCTTGTTCTTCATTTTCCTTCATGAAATACAGCCTCTGTACGCATGCTATGGAATCTGTATCCTCGATCCATCATTTCAATTCATGTTGTAGCGTATGATGGTATTCTTTAACTATCCATGCTCTTCACTTTACGTGCATCTCATTGAAATTTGTTTACATCACGACACTTACTTGATCATTAACGGCTCCATTATTTGTTAAAAAAAAAATGTCCGTTCAAATTACTTCACTTGTCTCAGAAGTTTACCATTTCTATTTTTTTTAATTCCAAATGCATTAGCCGTTACATGCACCTCCATTATATCACTTGCATCCTTTTAAAAAAAAAACTAGTATTGAAACCAAGCCATTTGCTTTCGGCCGTTCATTAAAAGTTTTTTCTTTCAAGTTATTTACGTAAAAGGTATCTGTAATTTCATTTCATAAATATATATATATATAATCAAATTGAATCATAAAAAATCTTATATTGTGCAGTGGTAATGAAATTCCTATAAACATATTTCAGATTTAGTTAGGACCTCATAAAAAGTTTAGAGAATAAATTCTCTCACCAACCCTCCTGAGCTTTTATATATAAGATGTATGTTAATTTTTCAATACTCCTAGGACCAATATGGTAAAAAAATAAGATTGTATTTTTTTTAATTGTTAGTCCACCCAGATAATCTCTGTATTCAGTACCTTATTATATACGAACTAACCACTGTTATTTAGTTAGTGGCGACTCCAAAGAAAATTTAATACATTAATTATGCTATCAATTCGCTATGTGTATTTGCATTTGCATGCATTTTATTGACTACTAATCGCGTCTAACTAATACACACGTTTGTGCTTGATTAACTAGCATCATTTAAAAAAATCTAAGAACTCGCATCATCTAAAAGTTTTAACGTTTGCATCTCATGTCTACACTTTTTATATTTTTTCATTTCTCATCTTGAACCCCTTTTCTACATCTTTTATCTTTTTATTTACACGTTTAATTTCTGTATTTAACTCGCATCATTTCTTACCAGCTAACCCGTTAACTCTCATTTCATATTTATTTTTCTCTCTTGCATTTGCATATTTATTTTCCTAAACTTTGCATTCATATTTATTTTCCTCTCTTGCATTTGCATGTTTATTTTTTCGCTTAGTTCACAGCTATTTTTATTTTATTTTCTTTTAACATTTTGCATTGTGCAATATCTTATATTTTTAAGCCCACTTGTCGACCCATCGTAGCGCGCCGAAAACCACATTCTACAAAATGTTTTATAAACTATAGGGCAAATTCTATGTGTAACTTTCAAAAAATATGCAAACGTATTTTATTTAAAATTCCACTTATACATACATCGTTAAGGATCCATTAAATAGGTTGTTATCCCCCGTCGCCGCGCGTTGGAAATGACAACTATGTCGAAGCCTCAATATAATTTTAGATTAGTTTACTCAAAGTTAAAAATTCATATGCAAATAGTGTATGATTTTATAATTGTAGAATTATCAAAGTTTCATTGGAATACAAATTTTTAAGTACAAAATTATAACAAGGGATATGCATATTTATTATTTTACAAGGGGCTAACAGTCTCTTTAACGGATTCCTAACATCATAAATATAAGTAAAATTTCAGGCAAAATACAAGAGTACATATTCAAAAAAAAATTAGTTTGTGGGTATAATTGAAATTAGGGATAAAATTCATGGGTAAATGTGAACACAAACACAACTTCGAACATGCAAAATCCGTTGAACAGGGTGTTACAACGTACGCATTGTTTTTTATGTTGGTTTCTTAATTTCATTGTTGAAATTTAAAATACATAATATCACTTTAACTTGAGCTCTTAAACATCAATTTTAGTTGTTGTTTCATGGTAATATGTCCTAGGCAAACTTGAACAAATGACTTGTATCCGTTCATGTTACAGTCATTCAACAGCGTTTCCGTGAAATCCTTATGTATAATCGTGAAATTATAATTCAACCAATTCTTAATCATGATGATACAAATATGCATCATGCTGTATATTTTTAAATATATTCAAACTATGTCCATATATTTATAATTAGAAACTAAGTAGGTATCTTGGCAAGTACAGTCGTGTGGGTGTATTTGCAATTTACCCTAAAAAGCTTGGGGCTGCATGCAGCAAGGACACCCGTAAATTAGCCCCAAAAAACTACTTGTAAATTTTAAATTTAATATATACATATATGCCCATCTAGATCCTTCGCTTTGTAAAAATAAAACAAATAATTTTAGACTGCCATACAAGAAGAGAAACAACTCTTGAATCATTACCAATGTTATGAAAACCAAATCAGACCAGCTGGTTCGACCAGGAACCGGTCACCAACACGATTTGATTCACCCTGGTTCCAATCCAGCCAATGTGACCCAGTTCAACCGTTGATCCAACCACTTTTTGGATCGACCAATCAAACTGATTTGAGGGGATAGTATATTAAGCCTGTATTTATTTATAACAAAAAACTTTTCAATATAAAACTTCTTTCTTCACAGTTATACTACTTTTCAATCATTTCATTATAGTTTTCATATATTTACCCCAATTTTCAATCATTTCTTCACAATTTTTCATATAACTACTCTATTTTTCAATCATTATCCTTATTATGTCATATTATTTTCTCAAAGGTATATTGTTATGCATTTGTATGCACCGTAACTTACGGTGCATTTAGCTCAAAATGGATTCTACATACATTTAAATGTATTAATAGTTTATATAATTATTTAGCCATATATGAATTATATTGTAGATAGTTTACATGTCGAAAACGTAACTTTAAAATTTTCATTTATATTAAATTATTTTATTACGTTGATTTTATACTATTTTTAGATGGAGTCCATGTACATAACTAATTTGGATCAAAATTGATATGCTAATAAAAGAAATAATTTTAAATACAATGTGTGGAGTAAATATATATTTTACGATCATACAAGGCCCATTCTAAACCAAATACACCATAAATTACAACGCATTTACATGCACTAAAATATTTCTCATTTTTTCATATTTTAAAAACTTATATACAAAATTTCTCTCAAAAGTTCCGTCAGTTCTCAAGCACTCCCTCTTAAAAGAGAGAGGGGAAAAAAAAAAAAATGGGGTACCCTTGCCACTCCAGTCATTGATTCTACTTGCCACAGCAACTGCTAGTTTGCTATGTGGAGCTCCTACTTGTCGACGTCTACCTGGTACTTACAGCTGCGACACCCTGCAAAATCATCGCCGTCGGTTCAAGTGTGGGTCATACCATCACTCCCACCTGTTGCACTTCAAATTTTCACTTAAATTCATTGGCTATTTGGTTTATTCCCTGTTTATATTCGAGGAAGTTCTGTTTATTCCCTATTTCGGGTCTTGCTGGAATATGGTTAAATGCAATCCATTATTTGCTTGTGCCATTGCTGAAAAATAAATGCTAAATGCTACTTTCGGTTTAGTGATTATGCAATTGAAAATGGAAATGATTCAAGCTAAATGCTAATTGATTTTGCAGGAAAATTAATTTTCAAAGATCAAAATCATAGTTTTAAACAAGAAGATACAATATTGACATAGATATAATTTACAACGCAAAGGTAATAACAACATTTTCTAACTTCTAAAATCATGAATACAATCTCAATTATTACATTGTTTTATATATTTCACATAAATACTAATACACCCGTTTAATCTGATTCTCAAAAACAGTTGAACTAGTTGGACCAGATCCAATCCAATCCCTTAACTGATTCGTTAACCGGTTGAGTTCTAACAGTATTGACCATTACCCAGTATTTTGTATCCATTCATCTCTGTAGTTTGTACGTGCCGCAGAGGACATCGACAAAACCTCAGAACAGCAGGGAGTGCAAAGTGCAAATTCGCAATATCGTTCTGAGCTAGCTATCAACAATGAGCGCCAAAACTCACCAATGAACTAATGAAACTAGGAACAATTTTGCTCACGAGTTCTGATGCTGATCAAGGATATAATTTCATCCATACAATGTACCAAGGATATATGTGATAAACTACCCAATGAACTACAGAAACTGCATCAATGGCCAGAAAAAAAAAAAATTGTTCCAAGGGTACAATTAGACCATCCATTGACAAAGGAAACAACTTATTCAAATATCAATACGTTTTGCAAACACCAACCTATTCTCTGTTTCGGGTTTCTTTCCAATCCCCTTTGCCAATGTTCTTGAATGAAGATAGCCTTACCTGGACAAATGAGACACATACATAAAGCATATGATTCTTCTTGTTTCAAAGATAAAAGACATCCAACGCTACAAAGTCCAAATTCAGATGCCTGCTAAACGAAGATGTCCATTGGCATGTTCAAGAATCTTCCCGGGACTTTACAATGAAATTCTGCCTGCTGATGGGGTTCATAACAACTGGTGGACCTGCTGTTCGGGGCCATGCCTGAAACTTCTTGTCTGTTTCTTCCCACCATCCTTTGTCAGAAACAGTTCTTGGAGTTGTGCCTGGTAAATAACCTTCAAGACTAAGAAAATGAAAAACAAAGAGAATGCGTAAAATGAAATTGTGGCATTTCACATGGCCTTGCAAAAACCAACCTCCAAAAAGCTTCTTGTCAGCAATTATGTGGTCTGCTGTAAATGCAATTGCAACAGATGCAACCACAGCTCCAACAATGGCCTTCGTCGACATGATCTTGAATCAGCACTGACAACAAACCAAAGACCCAATGACACCTCTTAATATAAAGGCATGTTAACATTGATTAGGACTGCCCTTTGTAAAATTGGGCTGAAGGAAGAATAAGAAGTTGAATGCTAATTTCACTTCACTAAAAGGTGTTGTGGGAACAAGAAAATTATGCGGGTATGCTGCTAAACCTATGCCATCAGGGTTGTCTGATGGCAATAACAAGAGCCATTGAGATGGCATCAGATTCTTTAGAATCAAACTGGCTTTCATGTCACAATACAACCCAACCAAAGTACCAAACCTAGTGCCATGCATCCCATTGGTGAAATAGACTATATTTAGGCACTTCCTTGAAACCAGTGAGATAATTATTTTTTATTAATTCGGAAAAGCATTTTACAATTTTTTCTTCAAAAACACTAGATGAAATATAAAAGAACATATGGCTGTTTTGAGCTTTGAGCGACAGTCACTTCAGAATTCATTGTATGAGATGGCGGCAAAAAAAGCTCCAAAAGCGAAAGAAGCCCCAACAAACACAGAACAGGGGAAGCTAGGTACAAATAATATACCAACTGGTGTGAAAGTGTAAGATATATGGTCAAATTGTTGACAACTTTGACAAAATTATAAGATCAAAGAAAATGCCAATTGAATGGAGGAAAAGGTTGCAGTACCAATTCTATCAAATTAAATAAATATAAATATAAATATATAATTGTGTTAATCATCATGGAATAAAACTTTAATAACATTGGTGAAAACTTTAAGAAAGAGTAACTGAACAAATGTCAAGACATTAAATAGATATCTTAGAAAACCAATTGGGCTTTATGTTGAGAAGAACAACTGCTCAGGCTATTTTCTTTATAGGCAAGTAATAGAAAAAATACAAAGAAGAGGAATCTCAAAAAAGTACACCATTTAGTCCATAATAAATTAATAGTGCATCTTAAAAAATAAAAGAGTTACTAGAAGATTTATCAATATATAAAATTTTCTAGAAGATATAACAATATTATCAATATGATCACAAAGGAACAATAACTATGAGAAACAAGAGTGGAGAGAAACGCATAAAGTTCCATGTGTAGTTGGTTTACCATCAAGGGAGGGCTCTGAATAATTTTCGCTTTACTCTAGTTGTGGATGATCTCACCATACATTTATTAGATGAGGTCCTTTGGTGGATGATATGGTTTTAATTAAATGAAACAAGAGTACAAGTAATTTTTAAAAATGGCAAAATGCTTTAGAATCTCAAGATTTCAAAATTAGTCAAAAAGACACTGAATAAATGGCATGCAATTTTACCGATAACGAAAGTTGATTTTATAGAAGAAAATAATTTCATGAAGCCCACGTAGGATTCATTTGGGGATGTGAAAGTTATTTAAAACAATCCCACTTCTTCCCACACACCTTTTGATATAATTTGACATCTTAACTATCTAATTACCTCACTTCTTCTGCTATTACATCTATATTTCAACAATTTTTCCACATCTTGTCGTACAACTACTTTATTTATTTTTCACCTTTTTATTTTTTTGAAAATTTTTTAATAAGATGTTTAATCTAGGTGTATATTATCTATAAACCTACTTTTACCAATTTTAGAGATGTGTATATATTTATTTTATATTTTTAAATACAAGGGTATTGTGAGTGAAAATGACCCACAATACCCCTATGTTTAAAAATATAAAATAAAAATATATACATATCTAAAATTAGTAAAACTTGATTTATAGATAATATATACCTAGATTAACCATCTTATAAAAAATTTTCAAATTTTTTTTTTAAAAAAAATAGGTTTTTAGACTAGTCTAAGAAAATCAGGCTTCATTTATTTTAACTTTGTGCCTTTACTCTAAATCATTACCCCCTTCACTCTAAATCATTACCCTATCATATTACATCACTTCCTCAGTTTTCAAAATTATTCTCATTCCCATTTTTACTTTTACATCCTCCAAGACACACCAAATTTGATAAAAAGCAACTTAACTCACCAAGACAAAAACAGTCCATTATACTTGAAATTTCAAAAGTTTTGAAGAAGATAAAAGGAATCGAAGAAGGGAAATTCATGAACGACTTATTTACTAACCTTGAACAACCTTCGAGTAAAGATGAAATTTCATGTCATCAAAATCACTTTTTCATATTGTGAATGATGAAAACAACTATAATAAGGAACAAGTATTTCCATTTAAAAAACTACAAATGATGACAAAAATGAACAAATTGAAGGATTTTGGAAGAAGGGGCATAGGAAGAATGTTAAACTTAGGCAACCTTTGATAACAATGGGTGGGAAGCATGGTTCGGAATATCAGTGTCAAGCGGTGTATCAGCCCTTCTAAAAACAATGCAATACATCATATAGTATCAATAATAGACTATATCGGACCATATCAAATGAAATTTTTTTTAACCTCAAAAAATATGAAAAAAAACAATGGGTGGGAAGCATGGTTCGGAATATCAATGTCAAGCGGTGTATCAGCCCTTCTAAAAACAATACAATACGATCGTATAGTATCAATAATAGACTATATCAGACCATATCAAATGAAATTTTTTTTAACCTCAAAAAATATGAAAAAATAGGTTAGAAATCAGAAAATTGATAAATGCAAGAATACATAATTATTTAGCATTTTGCCTATATATAAAATAATGTATCAGTTCATTTTCTCTTATAGCTAGTTGTCTATGATAACAATATATATTATGAATTTTATATTAAAAAATCATAAACAACATGGTAAACTCACTAACAATTAAACATAAATGACACATAACAAAAGCAAATATAACTAAAGTAAAAAAAATATAAAATAATCGTAAATCAATTAATCGCAATTCACAAATAATATATATAATTGTGTGAACATAAGGCAAAACCCACAAAAAAGTTGAAAGTTTTTAATTTTTGAGATATTCAAGTTTATTTCTAGATTTTTAAAAAAATTTATAAATTATAAACCTCAAATTTTACCTAAATTGCAAGAAAAAAAATCAATTATATTATTGTAAACATATTCATGTCACTAATGAAAATTTCCCTTTTTCAGAATAATTTTTAAAATTTTTAGATTTCGAAAAAATAAAAATTATATTAAAAAAATAAAATTTTACCTAGTCCTAAGAAAAAACAATAGAACTTACTGTAAAAATGAGTATAGAAGAAGAAAGGATTTTCGGACAAGAAAATATTTGTAAAAAAGAAAAAGAAAAATTAAACTTTTCATAATTTTATTTATTTGGCCGATATCCCTCAACCAATAGCCCCCACACTCTTCAAAAAATAATTTGACATATTAAATACCTAATTACTTTACTTTTTCCATTTTTATCCTTATATTCCAATTATTTTCTCACACAACAATCCTATTTCTTCCTACTGTACCCCTATCATATCACATTAGTCTTACACTATCCAAAAATGTTCTCTTCTCCACTTACCTAACCACTCCCTACCCACAATACCAAGCAACACCTTAGTCTTAGTGAAGCCTTCTAGAGACACATTCAGCATGAATTGGTGAAGCTTTGCATATCAATTAAAAAAAAAAAAAAACTTGACAAATATGGTTACCACATGATTTTTAAAAAAATCCTCAAAAAAAGTTTATTAAAAAAAAATCATTCATTATTATTCAGCATTCTTTTCAAAAACAAACATAAGTTTGCAAGTCCCTAGTCCTTGCAAGTAATCAGCAACTTGGAACCATCCCTTCGGGGCCCTATTTTACAATGCCTGCTGTAAGCTGTAACCAGTGTTACTGGAGCTGTCAAATGGGTCTGAACAGGTAACTGACTGGCCTGTTCCAGCCATGGGTCTCCTCAACCATTTATTAAACTATGTTTTACAGACAGCAGTGCCAAAAACAAAAATAATAATAATAAATAATCAAAGTTGATCATATAAAATAGACATTAAGAAAAACAAATCAGTTGTCATAAATTTGTAAATCATATTGTCAAAATATTTTCCAAACAGTAGCATTTGGGACTGCCAGGAATGATTGAAGGATTCCTACATTTGGAAGAGCATTCTTTGGACAAAGGAGGTAGTGAAACAAGGGTATAAATGGACAGTCGGAGATAGTAAAAGTGTACCATTTTTTAAGGACAAATGGATAGATCAGTGATTCACCCCACCAAGAACATTGGAGCAACCAAATACCCATTTGGCATTATTTATAGTTTGATTTTTATTCTTGTTTTGTGACAGAAAAGGACAGGTACACAACCTTGGGAGTCACCACCAACTTTTGAGAAAAGCTGGAAAACAAGATCATGTAACTGGTCCACATCAGAGAATCTAAGTACGTGCTTAGTTATGCAAAGGGAATAGTTTAGTCACCCTTCGCATCCCAAAGCAGATTCCCACAGGTTTTTGTTGGTTTTTCTTTTACCCAAACAGGATATTCAATTTATTTGGGCTGGTCTAAAGATTTCTGGCATGTTTATGAAGAGTAGCACAAGTTTCATTTCCACATTTACACAAATCATTCCCAAGAATACTTAATTTCAGCAATACTTTTCACAACAGTCCAAATAAGATATCCACCATACAGATTTGCGATGTTTCAGATTAAAAAATGAGAAGAATCTGTATCACAGTAAGCATTCCAACAAATTCTGAACTGAAATAATTTCATTCATTCAAACATTCCATTCCAAGCATTCAACAGATTACAACCCTTCTCAATTCACAGATTTTTACAGGAACTGCAACATGACTGTGTAATCTGGACAAGACTCACAGAGATGACAATAATGACACATTTCACTGATTACTTACAAAACTATAATATACCACAGATCACATGAATGGAAAATCAAACTGTCTCATCTAATGAAGGTGTGACCCTATAGACAAAAGAAATTTAACCGAGATGCAGTTTTGAATAATTCCAACTCTCAACAAGATAGGCTATGTTTCAGAAATAAGTGCATTAATGCAGCTGGGTTCAATTTCTGAAGTTTGTCAAAAGCTTTATCATTCCATCAGATTTATCATCAATCCGTAGACTAGACTGATTATTGCATTAATACCAAAGCAGAAACTCAAAACTTAAAACAGCAACTAAGATGTAGCCAAACAAAAGCTCAAAACAGATGATTAAAGAACTGGACAATGGCCTGTTCAATTCAGACACCATTCATCAAATAAACAGATGTTGCTAGCTCCTATAGTTCAACTAAAAATTTCATTGCAATATTAGAATCAGAAGGGATTAATGGAATTATTCTAGTAATCTGTAAAAGATTAAATCAAATAACTCAAAAATGCAAAACAGGTTCATTGAAAATCCGACAACTAAACACAAACATAAGGGCATGGAAGTATGAAACATTTATGTCTAAAAGTAAATCTAAACAAAGAAAAATGGAAAACAGAAAACAAAGTGCCAGAGGAAATCCAATCGGAATAAGCAAACAAATCACCAGCTAGACCAGAGGTATCATTTATTCGTTGGACATAGACAAGGCTACAGAGACCAAATTATTCTAATTTTCCAAGACTGCAAACAGGGGAAGAAACAATCAGACCTATACCTGACCGACAACGAAAAAAATCATAAATCTGGAACTATCCTCTTGCCAATGAATTCTTACAGCAGACACACACTAATTCAATCCAGCTTTTGGCAGTCCAAAAGAAGAAAGCATCTTGGAGAGAGTATAAGGAGAGATCAAGCTGCCAAATCCCAGGGAGAATGAGGAACCGACCCAGAGAGAGTGAATTTGAACCTCACTCAAAATCAAAATTATTATGCATTTATAGGAGTTCATTAGGGTAGCTGAGGAATCTACTTTGAAGTTTCCATGGTGGGGCCCATCATAGAATCCACCAATGCATACTATCAATTCCCACATAGCATTATCATGGGGAAAAATAACAAATTGATGATTCTGGCTAAACGGACTTTAGTTTTCCAAAATGCCCAAAATGCACCATATAGCAGATAAATTATTATTATTATAAAAATAGTAATATAAAAATAAAATAAAATAAAAGGGAAAAAATGGGGTGTCTACAATCAGGACCTCACAGTTGCAGGCCCACTGCCATCCTACATTTCTGAAGAAGTGAAAGTTGATTAATTCATTAGTGAGGAACTGACGCAGTGGAAAAGAGAAGAGACAATTATGGCAGCAGGGGAAGTTGGCTGGCAGGAGGTCCAATTACAACCAATTCCAGAAATGGGAGAGTTGACACTTTATATCTCTTTATGGAAGCAAGTGGCGAGTTCACTCTGAAATCTGCATACAGGATGATGAAATCAAATGAGGTTGTCTCTAATGTTCAAGATACTGCAGCAGTTGAAAGGGAAAGTGGACGGAATCAAGGGGTACAAAAGAAGTTATCGGAATGTAAACATCCTTCCAAGATTCTTATTTTTGGGTGATGTCTCTATCATAATGCCCTTCCCACGCAGTTGAACGTGGTGAACAAAAAAATCGGGGTGAACCTGGTCTGTGACCTCTGCAAAAATGGCACCAAAGACATGTCTCACCTATTCTGATCTTGTAATTGTACAGGGGTTGCATTAGTGCATCTAAAGCACTCATTTACGGATGGAGAACACCTAAGAAATATCCAAGATATCTTCGTTGGACTTTCAGGCATGAACCAACTGGAAAATGCTGAGGTTATTTATTCTCATCTGTTGGGGGATATGGCAGCTCCGCAATGCTCACTACGCAGAACAGCAACAGGTATGTTTTGATCATGTATAAATATGGGAACTCAATTCTATGCTCCCCGGTGCATACACTTTTTTTTCCGGAAACTTTTTTCACGAAACTGTTAAATTACTAAAATACTACTGATTTTTAAAAAGCCAAGAAAAATACCTACAAATATCCCAAAATGGTAAAAATTGAAACACATGTTAAATACACTTAGATTAACAGTTTCATGAAAAAAGTTTCCCAAATAAAATTTTACAACTGGACTCCATACATACGGTGCACCAACTACTTGAACCAGTTGTCAGATGCCCATTTGATAATTAATTCTAGTGCACTGAAGCATGACCCTGTTGCCCATTGGGAGCTGCCTGATTGGGGTCGGCTGAAGAGTAATACTGATTGTAGAAAGGGAGCAAATGGTAAAACAGTGGGTTTTGGAGCAGTAACAAGAGATGGAACGGACTCCTTTGTGGCTGCTAGATGCTGCGGGAGACAGGGAGCTCTGGATCCATTGTTGATGGAAGCACATGCAGTTTTACTAGGAATTCAGTGGACAATGGAAGTGCGGGAGAAGGTGATTGTGGTTTAGAATGACTCACTGATGCTTATTTAATTCCTAAGTAACGGAAAGCCAATAAAAGCAAGTGCAGGAGTAATCCTGAATGAGATCAAAAGGTCATCCATAGTAGTAGGTGATGTGCATTTCTCTCATCTGCTTAGGAATGGTAATCAGATCACCCACTCCCTTGCTAACTTTGCAGCCGAAGAGATCAATAATAATCTTTTATGGCAAGTTGATCCACCCATGGATACATGATCTGCTATATAATGATTTGATAAATATTTGAATTAATAAAAGTGCCTTCCAGCCTGTGCCTGACCATCCCATAGTGGGATGTTAGATGTGGGGTAGTCAACATGAGATCCTTTTATTATACCCAAAAATAAAAAAATAAAAAAAAGCCGATCTGCAGGCTGCAAAAAAACTAATTTCTTTGTGGAAGAGTGGGCCCCACCTTAATTCCACTGTAGTGGTATTCGGCAATTTATTATTTTTTAGTATTTTCATTTCTGGAAATAAAAAAGTATGTATACATGGAAATTTTAAAAATACTAAAAAGTTTTTAGAAAGTGCCAAATTTGCCCGTACAATACTACAATCTAGATGAGGCCCACACTTCTATAAAAAGAATAAGTAGTTAAAAAAAAATTTCCGCCCACCATGTGTTAAAAGGAGCATTGTCATAAATCCCCTCACAATCCTTTCTTTCATTTACAGAGGGTGTGTTTGGTTAGGCTAAAAACAAATCAACCAAAACTTTTCAATCAAAAATTTTTCACTCTCCATAGCCATCTCATCTTTTAATTATTTTTTACATGTTCTTATACAAACTACTCTACTTTTCAAACATATTCACACAACTACCCATATAACTAACCTATCTATCTTAATTTTATTCTCTTCATACCTCATCATTTTCTCTATCATATTACATTATTTTTTATCCATTTGACAAATTTTACTCCAAAAACTTTTCTTCAAAAAGTTTTACCCTCAACCAAACACACCCAAAGTAATTTAAGGAGCTATTTTCTCCATCATAAAGATCCGGAGCACTGATGCTGCCACACCAGAGATCAATCCAAGAAATGTCCAATCACCACATCGAAAAGAGTCCTCCAAACACTGAAAGCATATCAATCCAGTTTTCAGTTGATTGACCATTATAGATTCATTGCCATACAGCAACAACACGGATCAAGTAACCAAGAACCAGACGGCGAAAACTCTCGAAGCAAGCATTACAATGAGCCCACAACAATATTTAGATTCCTGAATTAAATTAAGAAAGGAAACAAAAAAAATGAAATAATACATTATGGTTTGCTGCAGCACCGAACAACAGGCACAGAAAACATTGAATTTGCACGATTTCCAAAGAAGCCTATAAGTGCATGCAAAAAAGGGCAACTACAAACAACAAGAACCAGAGGTTTACAAAGTGATCAATTGAAACTCCCGCGAATCAGAAGGATCCAGATTAAAATTTGCCACGACAACACAAAACGGCAAATAACCTCAGTTTTCGAAACCAGAACCGCCCAGATCAAAAACCAAGAAGGAAAATCCCGGTCGCAGAAAAGCCCAGAAAGGAAGTGCACTGGAAAAGAAGACAGCAAGGGGGCGCGGGGGCCAGGGGAGAGAGACAGAGGGAGAGAGAGCGCTCACCTTGCACGGACGAAGAGGGAAGCGGCGACGGGGGAAGAGACGGGGAGAATTCTGCGAGATGAATTGGCTGATATCCGCGACTCAACGCGAGTCATAACGCATGTACGCCTCCGCCTTAGCCCAGCCCAAATTCCCAAATTTAGTTAGCCGGTAAAAAACATATTTTTTAGGTAGCGTCCGGGCAACAGAAAGAAAATGCAAATCTAAAACTTTTCAATCTAAAATTTTTTGTTCTGCGTAAATATAATTATCTTACTTTTCAATTATTTTTACACCGCTACTCACATAACTAACCTATCTATTTTAACTTTATCTTTTTTATTCCTCATTATTATTTCTATTTTGTCACATCATTTGACAACTTTTACTCTAAAAAATTATTCATCAAAAGTTTTATCAATTTCCAAACACACCCTTAATATGCATTTTCGCAATGAGAAAAAAAATATCATGTCAAAATTTTTTAATTTAAAATTATTCAGTTTTCATAACTATTTTTTAAAATTATTTCTTTATGTATTCCTATACAACTTCTCTATTTTCTAATTATTTTCATACAATTACTCATATCACTAACATATTATTTTAACCTTTTTTATGAGAGTATATATTTTAACTTTATTTTTTTTTACTTCTCATCATTACTCCTGTCATATTATAACATTTTCTACTAATTTAACAACTTTTATGCTAAAACTTTTCATTTAAAAATTTCATCACTTCCCAAACATACCCATTTTTTAAATTTTTTTATAAGCATGTAAAGTTGAGTCTATTTAGTCCAACAATCAAGTTTTACTTTTTTCAATGTTTTTAAGTATTTTTTATTTTTTAATTATCATTATTTTTATTTTTAAACATAATAGCATTTTTGTAATTTTCTTAAACAGAAAATTACTAAATCAATTATCCACATGAGGGACAACAAACTTTCACTTTATTATCACTACAGATTGTTGGTCCTGAGTTGATGACAATTACCCAAGAGGGGAGGGGCGAATTAGGTAATTAAGAATTTTAAATTTTTAATTACAGATTCTATCCTGGTTTAGTTTAATCCCTTTAATGAATTAAATAGAAAGCGATAAGATAATGAAAGCGGAAATGAAAAACAGTAGATAATATTTATAGTGGTTCAGGCAACCTTCCATACTCCATTCTTCCGAGCTCAAAATCCTTTATGACTTGGGTTCCACTATGTATTCCGTGAATACAACTAGAGTCGCCACTCTCTTCTAGATTCTAGCTTAGGAGGTATATACAAATAGAGCCTCCGCTCTTTTCTAGATTATAGCTCTAGGGAGCGTATATAACAAATAGTACAAGTAGGTGACGAGTTCCACTCTAATCACACCGCTACTTTACTATAGCTTGGTTTAAAATACCAAGAACAAACCAAGCACCCAAAACAAAATAATTGAATAAAAATAAATGAAATCTACACTTTACTGATTTGTGTATCAAGGTTCAGCTCGAGGAAGGGTTTGTTGATACAGCGAATCGTTCCGTGTTGAAGCGAACAGCAACTTTGAACTTGCTCTTCCTTTGAAATTGTATAGATTACTCGATTTGTAGAGAAAAGTAGATTGAAACTCTTAGTAGCACTTATTTTCTCTTTTTTAGCCTTAACTTCTTGGCTTCTTCGCTTGCTTGAGTGTCTATATATAGAGAAGGGAGAAATATGAACGTTATAAAGTTAGTTGGAACGAAATAAATGTTCCAACATTAAAAAATTCGAACGTTATTTCTTCAAGTTGCATGTAGAGTCGACTTCGTGTGCGACTTTATCCAAGTCGCATGCTAGAGTCGACTTCGAGTGCAACTTCAATTGTTCTTCAATTGCCAAGTTTGTCCTTTAGGTTGACTTAGTCTGAGACTTGGCCCCAAGTCGATCTTGGAGTCAACTTCAGGTGCGACTTTGCCCAAGTCGCAAGTGGAGTCGACTTCATGTGCGACTTCGGCAGCTGTGCTTTCTAATTTCAACGCTGGAAGAAGGATGACCTTTGAAGTCGAAGATGGAGTCGACTTGACCCAAGTCGATGTCTGAGTCAATGTGAGTTGCGACTTGACTTGTTCTATTTTGTATTTTTCATTTTTTATAACTTTGAACATTGCACAAAACACATTAGTAGCTAATATTTACTCAAATTGTATTGTTAATCATCAAAACACATGGTTTGGATATTTTTCATTCAATTTCAATAATTGTTTCCAACACAAATGTCGTGTTGACAAGCGTGTTCCAAGTCATAAAAGATTCTTGTATTGAATTTGCATCAACATTCCCAAGATACTTTTTTCAATTTCTCGTACAACTTTGTATGCATTATTATATTCTCATCCCAAATACAAATTCAATCCAAGAATTTTGTTTAATTTGATAACTTAAACCACCATTTTTACTCCACTGGAGGTTTGAACTCACATGGCCAACTATTGGCTATTATTCACAACCAACCAAGTACAATCCGATTGACTACCCTACTACCAAATTTTAAAAGTAGGGTTTGCATATGATTATTGGTATCAAAGTCAAACGGTAGGCAGAAACCAATCCAAGTAATGTTGGCCGGTTTAATTGATTTAGCAATTGTTTCTTTTTTATAAATTGTGATATACATACACCTCATCAAAGGTACATTATTCCATTTTTGTCTCAATCGATTTTAATCACACAATAGAAGATGAAGCAACTAATTCAAAGATAGAGCTCCCTTTAAATACATTGGAGATATAAGCTCTCCTTTCCCAAGTTTGAGATTTGGCTAAATTTCTAAATATTATTGGTCTCAACCCAAACCAAACTAACCTAACCCATTTATAATAGGGTTGAGTTAGATATTTTAAAAAAAGTAAGTTATATAACCTTTTTTGAACTGACCCAATTTCATATATTAATGTAAAATATAATAAATTAATAAAATAGTCATACATTAGCACATAATACATAGGAATCAACAATACATTATTGCTTTAAAATAAGATTATTTAGCTATTATATTATTATATAAGTCATAAATTGGAAGGTATCCTTAGAAAAGAATTAATTTTTGTTCTTTCATATAAATTTAAATTTTAAAATAAGTTTAATTAAGCAAAATATTTTTAAATAGTATTATTAATTAAACCAATTTCTAAGTTGATCGGAACCAATTTTAATAAGGTTAAAATAGGACTGAGTTAAAGTGTGAAAAAATGGAATTAAAAGTAGGGTTGAGTTTAGACTTTATAAGATAAGTTAAGGTGTATTTACGCCTACCTGAGTCAACTCTATCCGATTTACACCCCTAAATCTAGTAGGCTAGTATAATGTTAAAATTGTGTACCACCGGGCCATTAGCCCTGGAATATGGTTTACCAATCTTTTTTAAAAGTACACATTTTGGAGAGATTTTCATTTTAAACTTATATTTTAAACCTTGAAGTTTAGCTATTAACATTTTAAACCCTACGAAGTTTATTTTTTTATATTTTAGACTCTCAACCATCATAATGCTAAAAACACCATTAAGATCTTACAAAATATCTAAAATTTTCTTTGCATTTTAAACCCTATAATTTTACATATTCGCATTTAAAATTCAAAATTTTCTCGTTGTATGTGCATCATTCAAAAATGGATTGGTTTAGATTAGAAGATTATCACATCAACTCGACCCAATTTCATATATTAATATAAAATGTAATAAATTAATAAAATAGTCATACATTAGCACATAATACATCGAAACCAACAATACATTATTGCTTTAAAATAAGATTATTTAGTTATTATATTATTGTATAAGTCATAAATTGGAAGGTATCCCTAGAAAAGGATTAATTTTTATTCTTTAATATAAATTTGAATTTTAAAATAGGTTTAATTAAGCAAAATATTTTTAAATACTATCATTTATTAACCTAATTTCTAATTTGATCTGAACCAATTTTAATAGGGTTAAAATATGATTGAGTTAAAGTTTTGAAAAATAGAATTGAAAGTAGGGTTGGGTTTAAACTTTATAAGATAGGTTAAGGTGTATTTATGCCTACTTGAGTTAACTCAATCCGATTTACACCCCTAAATCCGGTAGGCTAGTACAATGTTAAAATTGTGTACCACGAAGCCATTAGCCCCGGAATATGGTTTAACAATCTTTTTTAAAAGTATTCATTTTGGAGAGATTTGCATTTTAAACTTATATGTACTTATATTTTAAACCTTGAAGTTTGGCTATTAACATTTTAAACCCTATAAAGTTTAGTTTTTTTACATTTTAGACTCTTAGCCATCATAATGCTAAAAAAATACCATTAAGATCCTACAAAAAGTCTAAAATGCTCTTTGCATTTTAAACCCTCTAATTTTACATATTTGCATTTAAAATTCTAAACTTTGTCATTGTTTGTGCATCATCTTACGTAAACTGCTAAAGCACCAATTTAAATACTTCATCACTAATAATTTGCATATTTTCGTATTTACTTATATAATATTATTACATAAATATTCCTAACTAAAAATTTTATTTCAAATTATCTTAAAAAATATTTTTTTCTTTTCCTCGTTTCCAAATGAGCACTTAGTTTATCAAAGTATGCAAATGGATGAACAAAAAAAATCCAAAAAGATGAACATTTTTATTATATGAAAAAGCATTAGAAAAGAGAAGAAAATAAAACGTCCCAAAAAAGAAAAAAACCAAAATGTCTATTAACTATCTTCTAAAGTCGTATGTGGGTCAAAAGTCAAAACAAGCATATCTTAATTTCTATCTGAACTCATGTCAAATTGTTAAATAGCTTATGACTCGATTCTTGCTATTTAATAGTGATAATTTTTAAGCATTGATATTTTATTATGTACGACTAAATTTCGCTTTTATCAACCATTTTTAATTGCAAATTTGGTAAAGTCTTTAATTTTATTTATAACTAGAAATTTGTACTTGTTGCCATTTTTATTACTTAATATAGTCAAATCAATTGAATAAAAATTTTCAACTTAATATTTATTTTTTTATAAGTTTCATGAAATTTTTTTTGATAATTTAAAATAAAACTATTGGTTAAAGAGATCTAAGTGTCATAATATGTAAGTAAAGACGAGAATATGCAAATTATTAATGATTGAATACTTAAATTAGTGCTCTAATAATGTACATAATATGATGCTCACGTAATAAGTAATTATCTTATGCATTGAGTTTCATTAGGGAATGCATGTGAATGTATGGGTTTAGTGTTGTGGAATGCATTAGTGTGGTTATGTTTTTCACAATGCATTGAGTTCATGCATGCATGGCACATGTGAGCATGTAAAGTGTGTACTATGTAATTTATTCATATGTTTGTTTTTTTATTGCATTTGTTGGCTTTTATGATTTGCATGTTTGGTATTGAATTTAAGAAGCATGAGATATGCATCACCTGAGTACTACAATTATCTTAGGCCTTATAGAATAGGTTCAAGGTTCGAGCTACATACAAGGTACGGGAATGTGATTAGAGTGTTTTGGGATCATACAAGTTTGATGAGGTGCATTTTGAACCACAAGTGCACTATAATTTATAATTAATTTTAGTCCATGAAATTATATCATTTTTTTCATTGTCAAGAAAAAGGAAGAGGGGAGAGAGCAAGGAAAGAAGAAAAGAAAAAAGAGAAAATGAGAGATTTCTAATCCCAATCCAAAAACCCAACCTATCTTCACAAGAAAGGAGAGAGAAAGAGACAAAGAAGAATGGAAAAAAAAAAAAGATTTCCTTACAGCCATTTGAGCATCCAAGATCTCTTGTCGATATAGCTCCAAACACCTGAGCTCTTATCTTCTTCCCCTTCTGATTCTAATCAGCAACAGAAGTTCCCCTTTCGCGGAAATCCAGATGACCTGTCAATCATCCATCCCCCTTATTTGATTCAAGCGAGAAGAAGGAAAGCATAAAAAGCCCTCAACTCTGCTATTTGGCACATTCGCAAACTCAACTTTTGGAGTTTTCTGTCATACCCAATTCGTGTCTCATTGAGATCTACGAGATTTTCTCCCACTAGCGGCCTTCTGCTGCTTTGAATGCCCATCCTTTTCTTCATCCTAGACGTGCCCTCGCTTCTCTAATTGTTGCAAAATGCCATATCTAATTTCCTTATCATGATATCAAAGTCCGTGCCTGGATCACATTCCTACCTACTCAACATCGCAGGTTCAACTATTTGCGAATCTGTGGGTTTCAACACATACTAGAAACTGGAATTACCTTTGAAAGTTGCTGTCAATTTGGACCTAATTAATGTGTCAATTGCCGGGTGGTTTGGATGAGAGAATGTGAGTGATGGTATCTTTTGGATTGATGAAGATTGTTGGTCCTTGTTGGCGTCCTTCCTCCGCGGGAGAAGATTCTGAAGAGGAAATGGAGGAAGGGAATCTTGTCAAATCAGTTGGAAGAGCTCAAGGTGTTGTAGAGCTTCAAGAAGTGGAGAAGCTCTGGATGGTCCGAGCAAAAAGGGAAGTCATGAAAAGCTGTTCACGTGCTCAGTGGAAATAAAAGTTACAGATGGTGGTGTGTTCTCATGCACAAGAAAAGCGTCAGGAAGCCGGTTACCAGCTTTTGCCGCTGAACTCACGCCAACCCAGCCAGCATAGAAGGAACTCGCACAAAAAATACGCATGTCCCGCGCAAATTGGGTTCCGCAAGAGCGATCACGCAGCAAAAGTTCCTCGCCAGTTCCACGGGGGCAAAAAAGGTTGACACCCAAGCAATCGGTTTCGCGGAAAGACAGTTTCGCGTGAATACAGTTTTGCGGTAACGTTTTCAGCCATGGAACACTGTCCAAACCCGGCCAAAAATCTATAAATAGCGCCTTCGTTGAACTCCAGAGGGGACGGAGCTTTGAAGACCAGCATTCCCAGCTCTTTCTTCCAATAAAGAACGCAAGTTCAAAATTTTTTTCTTTTAGGTCAAAAAAGTTTCTTTTTTATTAAATATATATATAATAATACATATATATGAATTATTTTCTAAAAAAACTATTTTTCCCAACGTGGATACTCCCCAACTGGTGGGTTGAATTGACACACGGGTTAAATATATTTTTTAATATATATATGTGTGTTATTAAAAGTATATATATATATATATATATATTATTTTCAAAAACTACTTTTCCCAACATTGATACTCCCCGACTGGCGGGTTGAATTGACACACGGGT
>JAXCLR010000081.1:35183853-35194457 GCA_035584095.1 Annona squamosa | reverse complement strand
TAATTACAAAATTACAAATGTCGAAATGACGCGTATATGGTCGAAATGACGCGTATACGGTCGGGGTTCCACAAAAAACTTCCTAATCAAAGCCGAACTAATGAGCAAACCTATGAAGATAGTACGGCTCAACTTCAAAATGAGGACCATCCCTATAAGCCAAAAGACCTAGTTGAAGCGACAATGCAAAGTCCTTCTCATCAAGGGTTAGTCCCTTAGAGGAAGATTTTGTCGACCACTCGCAGGGGGCAACTATACGGAAGAACCTCTCTTCAAAATAACCATCTTGGATGAGAAACTCAGTCATGTCTTCAAAACTATAGTTGACTAAGTTACACCTAACAAATTTCTTTAATATCAAACTGTGAGTAGGAAATTGGCTAACTTCCTTGACTTCATAAATCTCTGGGAAATAGAATCCAAGCCAACTGAGGAGAAAATGAGCCGAAAAAAAGAAATGGCGTGCCTTGGGCCTTTCTCATTATATATAATCTGATTTAAACCCTTATAAATATCACACAATACTCGTGGTGCCAAAGTGAAGCGCTTGCCTTGAGCCATTTCGCAAGCAACATAAAGACATGACTATTTTACAAGACCGTAGGCCAAAGAGGAAGGACAGATGACCACGGAAATCCAAAGCCACAGAAAAAGGATAAGCTTGACCTCAGGCTGTACTTGTTATGGGCGCTCAAGGGGAAGCCACAGGCTGCCTTGCCCACTGGCATGAAACTCAACAATATTAGAAGAACAGTTGTCATTAGATACCCATTGGTGAGAAATCCTTGAGAATAATGTCACCCAATCTCTCACGGTGAACTTTTCCTTATTAGTCATTTCATATAACTCATCAAGAAGATCTATGACCTTTAAAGCAATCAGATTCTTGCTTAAGGTAGAGTTTAGAGGGGTGTACTTGTCAAAAGGCAATCCACATACAGGGAGACCACATATTCCCTTCAGATTCCACAAAGTAATGCTCATCTCTCCAAATGGAAATATAAAGGAGTTAGTTGCTGATGACCGGAAACTGACAAAGGCATTAATGATGTTGTTGTCTTTCCAAAAACTCTCTCCAATGGCTAAGATCGCATCTTTCACACCAGCAGCCGTAAGCATCGCCCCATGACAAGAGACCGGATGTTGTCCCCATTGATTAAAGCCCAGGATGTTACCCAAGTAGCCACGGTAGACATTCACACCCTCTTTGCATATAAAAGAATAGTCTTCTAGTTCCTCTTGCAACCAGCGAGGAGTCTCTACGATAAAATTATAGAGATTGCCTAATGCCCTGGTTGGGAGTAGAAAGCAACCGGAAAAGGTCTTGCGGGGATTGGTTGCAGCAACACCCTTTCCAAAGATATAACCTTCTTGGCAGTTCAAATGATCGGTGAAAATCTTCTCTGGGATCATAAAGATCTAAGTAGAATGACCATTAATGTCTTCCATAAGGCGGCAACGCACGGGGCTGAAGTGAGAAGGCCCATGTGAACATTCGAAGCATTCACAGTTTGCCAAGGCAAGATACCATCCAAAATAAGAAGAGCAGCCCCCACAAGGGTGACCGAAGAAGAGATCGTACTTCTTGGTACTCTACGCAGTTCTCTTCCTCGGAACACGCTGCTTTTTCTTATATGTCATCATTTCTTCGAGAGAGCTCTTCTCGGAAGACTCATTTTTCTTCGATGAGGATTTTTGCCTTTTAGACTCCCCACGGGCATATGCAACAGCCTTACGCTTCTTCACGAGAGAAGGTGATGTTGGAGGCATCACAATTGAAACTACTTCGGAGAAAGGAGTCGCGCTATCCTTTGGCTCCTCAAGGGAAGAACGCCACTTTTTCACCGTTGATTTCTCTCTTAGTGAAAGAATAGGAAATTGAATGACATCTGCTATGCATAAATAGCTATGGAGCAGTACCTCAAACACACAAATCGAAGGGCTACGGGCTCGTTGACTTTTAAATCTATTGAGGCAGAGAGAGAGAGAGTTAAGAGAGGCTTGCTTTATATAACATGTCAGGAATCATGCCTTTACAAATAGCTCATGGCAGCATAATTCCTTAAGGGGCATTTGATGAGGCTCATTTTGAACCACAGGTCCATTATAATTTATAATTAATTTCAATCCATGAAATTATATCATTTTTTCATGTGTCAAGAAAAAGGAAGAGGGGAGAGAGCAGGGAAAGAAGAAAAGAAAAAAGAGAAAATGAGAGATTTCTAATCCCAGTCCAAAACCCCAGCCTATCTTCACAAGAAAGGAGAGAGAACGAGACAAAGAAGAATGAAAAAAAAGATTTCCTTGCAGCCATCTGAGAATCCAAGATCTCCTATCAATACAGCTCCAAACACCTGAGCTCTTATCTTCTTCCCCTTCCAATTCTAATCAGCCACAGAAGTTCCCCTTTCATGGAAATCCAGATGACCTATCAATCATCCATCCCCCTTATGTGATTCAAGCGAGAAGAAGAAGAAAAGCATAAAAAGCCCTCAACTTTGCTATTCAGCACAATCACAAACTCGACTTTTGGAGTTTTTTGTCATACCCAATTCATGTCTTGTTGAGATCTACAAGATTTTCCCCCACCAGCAGCCTTCTACTGCTTTCAATGCCTGTCCTTTTCTTCATCCTAGACTTGCTTACGCTTCTCTAATTCTTGCAAAATGCCATATCTAAATTCCTTATCATGATATCGAAGTTCGTGCCTGGATCACATTCCTACCTACTCCACATCACAAGTTCAACCATTGGTGAATCTGTGGGTTTCAACGCATACTAGAAACTGGAATTACCTTTGAAAGTTGTTGTCGATTTGGACCTAATTAATGTGTCAATTGCTGGGTGGTTTGGATGAGAGAATGTGAGTGATGGTATCTTCTGGATTGATGAAGATTGTTGGTCCTTGTTGGCGTCCTTCCTCCGTGGGAGAAGATTCTCGAAGAGGAAATGGAGGAAGGGAATCTTATCGAATCAGTTGGAAGAGCTCAAGGTGTTGTCAAGCTTCAAGAAGTGGAGAAGCTCTGGATGGTCTGAGCAAAAAGGGAAATTATGAAAAGCTGTTCATGTGCCCAGTGGAAATAAAAGTTGCAAATGGTGGCGTGTTCTCATGCACAAGAAAAGCGTCAGGAAGCCGGCTGCCAGCTTTTGCTGCTAAACTCACACCAACCGAGCTAGCATAGAAGGAACTTGCACCGAAAATACACATGTCCCACGCAAATTGGGTTCTGCGAGAACGATCACGCAGCAAAAGTTCCTCGCCAGTTCCACGGGGGCAGAAAAGGTTGACGCCCAAGCAATCGGTTCCATGGAAAGACATTCCGCATGGATACAGTTCGCGGTAACGTTTTTGGCCACGGAACACCGTCCAAACCCGACCAAAAATCTATAAATAGCGCCTTCGCTAAACTCCAAAGGGGACAGAGCTCCGAAGACAAGCATTCCTAGCTCTTTCTTCCAATAAAGAACGTAAGTGCGCTCTCTCTCTAAAAAAAAGAGGCGGAGAACGTAAGTTCTCAACCCTTTTTTTTAAGTATATTTTATTATTATTATATTTAATAAAAAGGGCCTCAAAAATATATATATTATTTTCCAAAAAATATATATGTATACATATTTTGAAAGGTCCAAAAATGAATATTTTATTTTCTAAAATATAAATGTGTCCCGTGGGCGTCCAAAAAAATATTTTGTTTTCTAATATATATGTATACATCTCCTGCGGGCCTCCAAAAATGAATATTTTATTTTCTAAAATATATATGTGTCCCATGGGCGTCCAAAAAAATATTTTGTTTTCTAATATATATGTATACATCTCCCGCGAACCTCCAAAAATAAATATTTTATATTTTAAAATATATATGTGTGTCTCGTGGGCGTCCAAAAATGAATATTTATTTTCTAAAATATATATGTGTCCGGCGAGCGTTCAAAAAATATTTTGTTTTCTAAAATATATATATACATGTTCTGTGGGCCTCCAAAAATGAATATTTTATTTTCTAAAAAATATATATGTATCCTGTGGGCATCCAAAAAATATTTTTTTTCTAAAATATATATACATGTCCCGCGGGCCTCCAAAAATGAATATTTTTCTTTCTAAAATATATATGTGTCCCGCAGGCGTCCAAAAAAATATTTTATTTTCTAAAATATATATACATGTCCTGCGAGCCTCCAAAAATGAATATTTTATTTTCTAAAATATATATGTGTCTCGCGGGCCTTCAAAAAAAATATTTTTTCCCTTTGGTCCCCAAAAATTTTTTTTAAAAGCACACATATATCTTAGAGATCTTCAAAATATATATATATTATTTAAAAAAATTATGTATGCTTCTCCCCGAGTAAATACTTCCCAGGTAGTGGGTTAAGTTGATACACGAGGTTAAGTACCTTTCTATTATATATATATACGAAAAAAAACAACCTCTTTAGCCTGAGCCTTAATATCCGAGCAAGCCCGGTTGGGCCCAAATTCTCCAACAAGCCCAATTAGGCCCAAACATATTTTTAAAATTCGGTTAAATCTATTTTTCGTTAAAACCATACAATTATTCAATCTAGAGACTGAATGCGGGACACGCTTGCTTATTAAGCTGAAAGTGGGAGATGCTGGTCTACTGTGAAAATTTAGAAGCTGAGAGCATACTTAGCTTGCTGTGTAGGGTCACTAGTGTAGCCGGCGGGCCTCTCACTATATTCAAACCAAGTAATCGCCGATTGACGGGCTAAGCGTAAACTCACATTTAAGTCAATGTACGTGGAGTCATGTACCACACATTAAGTCATGGCGCGTGGCGTCATGTACCACACGTTCGAGTCACGGCGTGGGGCGAAGCGTACTCATTTATCTTTGTTATTTTCGTGAGACACGATTTTTTGTGCACTTGTAAAGTCGTAGAAAAATCTTCTACGCATTTCATCATTATTTTAATAAAATAATCATTTTTTAAACTATTGTATTCAACTCTTTTAATCAAGAGTTTTCTCATTGGAAATGTAAAATCAGAATGTAGAACACAATGCAAAATATTTCTGTGATATACTTTTCGGACTCCGTTAAAGAATTAAATGCTTTAAAATTTTATTGGAGAATTAATTAAGCATTTATTTTCAAAGCCGGAAAAAAAATTTCATGAGTCCAGAACAAAGTTGTACAAGAGAGTTGGAATAGATGAAAAACTATTCAAATAATCATGAAGGCAAGCTTATGGTAGCACAACCCATATTTTGGTTGTAAGAGACATTGTGTGGGGTATAAAACCACAGGGGCCCCATGTAGTTAATGATACAGCCTGTGTAATTGTCGCAAGCTGTTAAATAGTGGGTGTTGGTCCAAAGTTATTCATTTTCCTTTTCGTCTTTTCTCTTTTCCATTTTCTTCCTTCTTTCACCTAGCCATTGAAACCTACCTTAAAACCCTAGAAAGCTTTCCAAATTATCAAATCATGTCAAGGAACTAAGCAAGACAGAAGTGGCAGAACTTTAAGAATGTTGGAGAAAACTCCAACACAGGTAGTTAGATTATTTCTATTTCAAACAAAGCTTGGATTTGAGTTCAAAGTGGGTTGTTTAACCTTTTATACAAGCATTATCTTCAATTTCCTTGGTTTAAACCATGATGATGGATTATTGATAACTTTATAAATTAGAGTTATCACATCTATTTTGAGGCATAATGATAAATTAATCTAAGAGATGTTTATTATTTTAGGATTTTATTCACATAGAATTGTTAATTGAAGTTAGTTTGTACTAAGTCATATATTAGGGTTAAATTCCATCATTTTGCATTTGTAAAACATGTTTTATTTTCTTTTATCATTTTTTACTTTTAAAGTTATTTGCATTGGGTCTTATAAGTGAAAATGGATAGACAAAGCAAAGTTTGTGGTGGGAGAGCTTCATTTGGGAAAGAAGAAAAGGATGAAATCCAAGACCATAGCCCTAAACTAAGACCACAAGTCCTAAAGTGCCAACAGATCTATCAACGATTTGAGGCCATGGCCCTAAGCTGAGGCCGTGGAGGCAATCTACATGGGTGTAAAAGTTATAAATGGCATGTTGTGAAAGTTACTTGATTTAAAAGGGGCCAACTATATCTTTGAAGTAAGGGATCATAATGGCTCATGAGGGCATTAAAGGGGGAAAGAAGGCTAAGGATAGTTCTTTTGAATGAAAAAGAAGAGGAGAAAAAGAGCATCAAGCAAGAGGATTCTACTTAGGTTTTTCTTTCTCTCTTTTCTTTCTTTCTTCTTTTTTTCTCATCTTCTAGCTTTTGAGGGATATATGTTTAGTGAACTTTTTCTTTAGTTTTTCATATTAACCATGAGTTGAACTTTATTTAGGGTTATGATTGATGTACCCATGACTTTATATTTTCTTCCTACTTGATTTTCTTGCTTAGATTATCCATCTAACTTAAGTTTAATTTTTTGATGAATTTGGCCATCTTATGAAATGATACGGTGCCCTTATGCTTGAAAAAGCTAGTATGAGGTAGATCTAAGTTGAATGACATAAGTTCATCTCACTATGCTAGAATTTTACATCTCAAAGGGTAAGTTGATATTTAATCTTGATAGAAATATATCTGCCAATATCATGTAATCATGTTTAAGGCTTGTTGAAAATGCAAAAATTTACCATTATTCTCATAAAAATATAAAGTTTGAAAGTTGGTTACTAAGATTACATATTTTAAGAAACATAATTAACTTGATGCCTTAGATTAATAATCCATCTTAGAAAATCACTAGAGGAAAATTAAAAATTCATGTGAGGTGTGTTGAGAGAATCACTGCCCTAAGTCCACTGATACTTAAGGTCACCTCATTTAATCATTGTCATTTATAGCTCTCATTCTTTTAAAACTTAGTGATTTTTTTTCTCATCAATGCAATCTCGTGATAGTTTGCCTCTTCATAGGAATGATATCTTACTCATTTCCTTATTATTTTAGTGGCACGTACACTCGATTGCAAGCCAATACATTAGTTGTGTTGTGGCCTATCAATTAGAGTTAGATGAGATTGTTGAAGTTTAAAGGGTTTAGTTTAAATTTGTTATTTGAATCATGTGGAAGCCACCTTTTACATTAATGTGGTGTATTGACTAGAGATTTCTTGTTGTGTTATGGGATTTTGGAATTTACTATATAATGCATGTAATGTCTTTGATGAAATGCCAATGTGAAAGTTAATAAACTAAATTCATGTATGAACTGAAATCTAGCACTCTAGTTATATGAATGTGTGGTGCCCCCAACCCAAGACGTCACAACCTGAGCCTTATTCTGAGATCGCTAACAATTAGTAAATGTGACACTGTATTATTGCCCTATTCACGTCGCAGGATTTTTATGTACATTTTGTTTAGCGGAATTTTTTTTTCATTTCCTTCATCATTTCTTAAGCAATATACAATTGAAGTTAATTACACATATCGTTCTCACCATTCATTTCACAAGTAATTATATACTTGTAATATATCCACTTATTTATATACATCATGAATTTTCATGACCTAATATCTTTGTGATCAACACAAGCATTCAATCATTCTTTAAACAAACTAGTTCTTACATGATAGCTAACAATTTGTTAACACATTAAAGAATACCAGTTCATACTTCCCTTCAATTTATCAGGTCCTTTTCTCCTTTTGAGCTCCCTTAAACCTGTCTAGGGTTGGAAAAACAAAACGTGAGTGATAAACTCAGTAAGCAAGCATTTTGCATTTTCATGTAAATGCATTTTTCGCAATTCGGTAAGAGACACTTATAAAGCGATCAACTACCAACAAGAAACTTTTCTTGTAAAATTTCATATAAATTTTTTATAAAACCTCACCTTTTTTCCACGAGGACAATTGTATGTCCTAAGTATTTTCATATAAATCTTTCTATATGAGGACAATTATGTCCTAAAACGTTTTCATATAAACCATTATGAATGAGAATAATTGTATATCTGAAAATGTTTTCATATAAACCTTTATTCATAAGGACAATTGTGTGTCCTAAAACATTTCATATAAACCTCTTTAAATTCTAAATTCTAGGCTTTTCAAAGGTAGCGCACATGCATATAACCCTTTTATTTGTGTAGACATTTTCATATCCTAAAATATTTTTATGTAAACATTATTTTTCTGTGGACATTGTCATGTCCTAAAATATTATCTTGTAAATATTATTTTTATGGACATTGTTATGTCATAAAATATTCTCCTGTAAACCTTATTTTCTGTGGACATTGTTATGTCCTAAAATATTCTCATGTCTCCATTTTGGAACTTTTAAAACAAAACATATGCATATATGTCTTTAACCCTCGGGTAGTGACACTTACCAAATGATCATCCTTCTTTAGAAAAAAACCCTCCATGTGACAACTCCGCTAACTAGGCGGTCATCCATGATCCTGCTCCCATTTCAAGAAGGCCGTCACCAGCCTTCGGCCTTCCCTTAGCGACTTGACCATGAGTAAAAGTGGGCCCTAGTCTGCAACCACCTCTACCATGGACCTATTATATGATCCTCGTGCATACTTGTTTATATTCCCATTGTCATGCTAGCATGATTTTATAAAATCAATACAATCCTCAGACCGTGTCATTTTTAGATCCAAACTTGATATAACATAATCCAACTTAGTCCCGTAGACTATGCCTTTCTTAAATTGAGAATCAGACATAATTATTTTAAAATAAAATATTTTCATAAATCGTTTTCAAATCATAATGTTCTGATGACCACTCTTAAAGAATTTTGGAAACATTGTAGTAAATCGATTTTACAAAGCATTTGTAGTATTTGAGAAAATAATATGTTCAAAAGTAGTGCTTGTTTGCTGGTAAACAATTTCATAATTCCCATTATAAAGAATTTCTGAATTATTTCAGGACTCACAAAAACCAGAATTTTCTCACAAATCTTTTTATTCCCATGTCTGGGTTTTTTTTTATGAACAAAAGATATACAAACACATCTGCTTCCATTTTTATAGGCGTTATATGCCTTGTGCATCCAACATCTTCATCACTCTTATATAAAGAAGAGTTTACATAAACTTTTGAACATCATTTAAACCAAACTGTTATAAAATTATTTTATATCATTAATTTATTATTTTTTTTTTATTAAAAGATTATCTCCTATCCCGTCCACCTCTGATAGAAAGGGGGGGTCAGAGGTGGAAGGGGAAGGATAATCAACGTAAAACATAGCCAAAAAATTGTCTATACAGAGTTTTTCCTGAAGAAAGAAAGGTGGATTGTCCCACCATTCTTGTTCAGGCAAAAAATTAGAAGAAATAAAATCAGCGAGAAGATGGGCCACCGAGTTCCCCTGCCTAAGCACATGGTGATATGACAAAGAATGGGCCGATTGAGCAACATGACGTATTCTTGAAACAAAGGTGCCCACCAGAGCCCTAATGGTGCGCTCAGCAGTCAACAAATCAATAAGGATGAGGGAGTCAGATTCCACTTGCAGATTGACAAAATGTGCCTCCAAGGCCCATTTTAAACCAAGCCATAAAGCGGTAGCTTCCATAATCAGCGGTTCCAAAAGTTCTCATCGATACCATCCCTTGGCCGCCACAAAGGAACCACAGGAGTCCCTAATAACTGCGGCAAAACCCGTTCCATTGGTCAGACAATTCCGTCGCCCATCAATATTTACTTTGAATTTGCCATTACAATGTTTAATCCATCGGGCAACCAAAGGTTTCTCAAAAAAAGTGGTCCTCCTATATGCCATTGCCGCCCGGAACTGGTCTCTAAAATTTAAACACCAATCCATAACCGTGGAGAACACCGGTGTTATACCCTCTGCTCAAAGTTTGTTCCGGAGATACCAGATGCGCCAACAATAGAGGAGGAAAAGGGTAAAAGAATCCATGTGATTGGCATTGGTAAAGGCCCAAAAGATGTGCCGCATGGATGAACCCTGAATCAGAGAAATAAGATCACCCATGACCGTAAGATAAATCAGCTGCGTGGCAGAGCAGTTGGTGAAGAGGTGAAAAGAGTCTTCCTCACATTGCTTACAAAAGAGACATGTGGTGTCAACATTGATCCCTCGGCGCTGCAGATTTAGAAGGGTGGGGAGAGCATCGAGAAACTACCTCCAACAGAAGATAAGTATCTTTCTTGGGAGTTTAATGCGCCATATAAATTTGAAGATCCCCCCAACTTGATCGCCATCGACAGCACCATCCACCTCTTGTGTGAGGAGCCTATATGCAGACTTAACTGAGAAGTGTCCATCGGGTTCGGGATCCCAATAACAAAGGTCCTCTTCTCCCCCATATAGAGGAGAGGATGAAAAAATGACGTCACGCCCCACCTCCCCAATCGCTTGCAATACAAGTGTTTCCTCCCAGTGACCATCTTGTTCATTTCAGAAAAAACTGACCTTCGCGTCATCGGGAATGTGTTCCGGTAAAGGCCCTTCCTTGGAGAGCGGAGTCGAAAGCCACCTATCATGGAAAAAATTCACCCGATCCCTAGATCCAAGCCTCCACAGACACCCACCAAGGATTGCGTCTCTAGCGTTCAGAATGCTCCTCCAAGTGAATGAATCTGATGGC
>JAXCLR010000081.1:35151558-35183753 GCA_035584095.1 Annona squamosa | reverse complement strand
CTCTGCTGAGGAGAAATAACTTCATTGAGACAGCATTTGAGGCGATTAGCCAAGACCTTGGCGAGAATTTTGTAGGCGACATTGCATAGGCTAATTGGACGAAAATCCCCAAGTTTCTCCGCCCCCGGTTTCTTTGGGATTAGGAAAATATTGGTATGGTTGAGTTCCTGGAGAAAACGATTGTGATTCTGCCTTGATTGGTCATCCATAAAAGCTTTACACATAGCAAAGACCTCGCGTCCGACAATATTCCAATGTGTTTGGAAAAAGCCGGCAGAGAAACCGTCAGGCCTCGGAGATTTCGATGGGTTCATAGATGTGAGAGCTTTTAGCACTTCCATTGGTGATAGTGGTCTGATAAGGTTTTCACGGGAAACAGTTGATACCTTCCTTGTGACTAGATTCGTGATTCTGTGGAGGTTTGAAGGATCCAAAGTAGAGAAAACTCCCTGAAAGTATTATAGTGTAAAATTAAGCAGCCCTCGAGGATCGGAGATCCTAACTCCCCCTTCGTCCACAAGAGTTTCAATAAGATTGCGTCTTCTGCGATTTGATGCGGCACGGTGGAAGAAGGAGGTGTTGCTGTCCCCATGTTGAAGCCAATGCACTTTGGCTCTCTGTTTCCACAAAAGCTCCTCATCTTTCAAAAGGAAGTGGATTTGTTATTGGACATGTTGGATCTCCACATCTCTACAATCAGAAGGTGTTTGGGCGTTCAGAAAATGTAATTCCTCCTGCTTTTGATGAATACACTTACGAAGGCTTCCCCTTTTGTTCTTGTTCCATAAAGATAGGGCCAAGCGGCACCTCTGGATTTTTCTTAAAAGATTTCCACAAGGGGAGACAGCAGTTGGGTAGGTTGTTGTCCAATTGTGTTTTATAATGTCATGTGTGTCTTTATCTCTGCCCCAGAATAGCTCATACTTAAATCCCGTTTGGGTTTCCTCATAAAATGTTGAGAGTTGAGAAGGAGGATGATAGGGTGGTGATCAGACGATGCCGACGATAAGTGGTGGAGCTTTGCAAATGGGAAAATTGCTAACCACTGTGGTTATGCCAATCCTCGATCTAGTCGCGCCTCAACCCTCTGATTTCCCCGTCTATTATTCCGCCAAGTCATAGGGGGACCAACGAATCCCAGATCAATCAAATTACAAGAATCCATTTGACTTTCCGGTCTGTATCTGCAGCTTCTGTATTCGGAGGGGCTTACCACCTCATTAAAATCTCCCATGAGAAGCCATGGTGTTTGGGATTGAGCCTGGAGAGAAGAAAGAATGTTCCAACTTTTCGTCCTCCGCCGAACCTCCAGGTGGCCATAAAAGCCCGTGAATCTCCATCCCCGGACCTCCGCATCAATGTGGTGTTTCGAGAAGCTCCTGATAGTGACTCCGTAGTCTGTATTCCACAGAAGGCACAGTCCCCCCCCCGTTATCTGAGTCAACCGAAAAACAGCATTCGAACTGCAATTTTCTTCGAACATAGTCCATTTCTCTACTTGAACGCTTGGTCTCGCAAAGGAAAACCAATTTGGGAACTTCCCGCTTAACAATGTCAAGCAGACACCGAATTGTCTATGGGTTCCCAAGCCTACGACAATTTCAAGCTAGGATAGCCATTACTAAGGGTGGGGCCGAGGGATATCCTCAGCCTCCACCAATTCCACTTGATCTAGCCTGCCTCTCTTGTTGATCCCTTGCTCATTGCTTTCACACTCCCCCAAATCCATGCTATGCGATCATTTTGTAAGTTTGGGTTTGCATTGATTCACATAACCTGTTTCCTCATCACCCGGGAACCACTGCCGAGCCCTTCGTTTCCAATGATGCTTTGGTCCTTTCACCCGTGCAAAAGGCTGAAGAGATTCTAGCATATCGAACTCCCCCTCAGATTTTGACCCCACCCTCGGTTGGTTCTGCTTATCTTCAATCTGGCTATGGATCATGATAGCACTGGTAGATCGTATGGGATGTCCATTTGTGACAATCCGTTCAGGAGGATTGATTGCATCACTATGAGAATTCTGCCCGTCCAAACTGGTTGCTGCAATGTGAGGATCCTGCTCATCTACCTTGGTTGCTGCATAATGAGGGTTCTGCCCAACGAACGTGGGTTCAGCAGTAGGAAGGTTCCTCCCATCCAACTTGGTTGCAGCATAATGAGAACTCTGCCCATCGAACCTGGCAATGGGGAAGGAATCCATTCCTTGTGAGGCAGCCGTTTGAGCATAATAAGGATTCTGTCCATCGACCCTAGCCATTGGAGACAAGATAGGGAGGCTGTCAAATGCCAAGAAAGTTGAGATAGGGGGCATTCAAATCGCTGGGAAGCTTCAGTAGGTGATAGATAATGGCTTGGACTATGTGTGGAGAGTTGTGCCGTGGGAGACTGGTGGCATGATAGAGAGGTATTTGACTTGGATAGCAGATTCGATGTATCTGGCTTGGGTAGCAGGTTCTGCTTTGGCCAATTTGACTCGCTTGATGCGGCCCCTTGATCTCCATATAGTCTTGGTGATCGATTCTTCATTGTAGTCGTGCCCGCTATCATAGGCAGATTATGGAATCCCACCCGCATATGGTTGCCATATGGGAGGTCCTCCTCCTTAATGGTAGCTTGAATGTTGGGGCAATGTCGGCATTCCTTGAAGGCATGTCCAATTCGACCACAAGCATAACAAAAAGTAAGTAGCTTTTCATATTGGAAAGGAAGCCAATGTTTGTCCATATTATCCACTTGGATGAAAATTCCTCGTCGGAGGGGCTGTGTAAGATCAACCATCACATGTAAACAGATGATGCTGTCCTTCAATTCCACCTGCAAGCATTGGTCAAAGGATGACCCCACTGCATGTCCCAGCGACATTTTGTTAAGCAAGTAAGGTGCGTTCCTTATCTGAAGCCAAAGAGGCGAACCTGCCATTGACACTGCCCCCAACGAGGTGGCCTGAAGCAGCTCCTGGACAACCATGAGCTGCCTGTCGAAGATCCAAGGTCGACCCTTCAAGACCATGGTGCGGTCCTCCACCGAATCAAAATGCAAAAGAAAGAGGTTGTCCTCCACCTAGGTAATCGTTACCCTTGCTGCTGTCAGCCATACTTTGCGCATTGTTGATTCGAAGGCCTCCCGGTTGTAGAGCTTTGTCGTCTAAAGAGAGCAGAGGGCTGCTGGTTTATCACCGGGCTCAATTTTCCGGCAGTTTATGTTGTTGTCTAGTTGCAGCGTTTGAAGTTCCTCCCCAAGAAGATCGGCCATAGGACAGCTCACAGCTTAGACACCCCGCCCTTCTCCCCTCCACTCGAGGTTCCTCCGCAACTTCCCCAGTCGATTCCGTGGGTAAATCACCCACCCAGATCACGAGCAAGAGAAAGTAGCTATAGAGGTCGCCAGTCGCCAGACAAGAGGTTCGCCTTGGGCTTTTTTTATATTTGTGGGAATTTTCTTCTTGGGTATGCGGTATATCATTAATTTATTGAGTTGGTTATCCTTATAACCTTTTGAAAACATTAGCATAAGATATTTTCAAAGAATTTTAACTTTCAAAGGAACTTAAAATATTTCAATAGACCATTTCAAAGCATCTAAATAAAGTATTTTAAGACATTTCAATAAATCATTTCAAAAACCTTATTTAGTTACAAATACCATTATATAAAGAGTTACATTATTTTTCTCGCAAAACCCCTTTAGGAATATAATTCCCAAACCTTGTTTTCAAATATCCTTTTTATAGAAGAACCGAAACTCTCTCATCATATAATTTTTTTAAAATAGCATTTTTAAGAACTTGTTTAACATGAAACCATCTTGAAACATGTCAATAACAAAAAGTAAAATAATACTTTCAAGAATTGAACTTGCTTAAAATGAAGCAATGCTAAGGTTTTTCATTAAAGCCATATATTTAAGAATTGGACTTGCTTACTTTGTAAGCAATTCTAAAATTATCAATGTAAAGTGCTTTCAATCATTTCAACACTTGAGATAAAATAAATTTTTTCAAAAGTGTTGCTTTCTTACCTTGTAAGCAATCTTGATAAATTAAGCTCATATCATTTTAATATTTGTCAATAAAATAACATTTTAGAAAGTTTGCTTGCTTACCTGTAGCGATCAACTCGAGCCTTAGATCTCTTTCTTGCCTTTTCCTAGCCACGTGAAAACGATCATCTTATATGCACCTATATAAGATCATATATTTGCATATTTTGTCTTTTAAATACTTATCTACATACATTTCTTAATCCCAACCCCTTTTTTATAGTCTCATTTTACATGTGACTCTTTATATTTTAACTTTATTCCATTTTTCCTTTGAGATGAACACTCTCATATCTTTTAGCCACATATGTTCATTTCATTTCATCCAATACCAATTTAGGGCATTTATTATTTATTATTTTTTAATCCTTTAAGATACTTGAAATTATATTCTAAGTTCAAGTAAGGTTTCTTAAGTTCACATCTAACTTTCTAATATTTACATATTTTACCTAAGTATCTTAGTAATTATTTTCTCACTCCTTCAAAATTCGCCCCTAGTAGATCAACTCTCATAATCACTTATGGTATTTGTTTATATTTTATTGTAAGTCAAATTCCTCCCATAAATTAGGAATTTAACTCCCATTCCCCAAAACAGCTAAGTGCTCTCTATATTATCCTTAAGAAACCCTAAGAAATATATTTATACTCCCCTTAAACATAGCAAAAGACGTGTGCTAAAACTCACTTGTGTGGGGGTTGGCGCTGCAGTGCCACTTGGCCGCGCCTAGGCACCAAGTCTTTGGACGTCTGCTGATTAGGGTTATGCTAAAATATATATTCTCCCTCCATATTCACTCCTTAGTAACATAAACAAGGAGGGCTCTATCAACCATTCTTGTGGTCATTTTAAACACATGTTTACAACTTATAACAAAAAAATAGTTAGACCAAAATTTCTAAAATATTTCTATTTTACTAAACAACCCTATGTTTGCTTATTTTTGTAGTGTATCTTTTCCAACATGACACTTAGCATATCTATAAGCAAAATTATCAATGGACAACCCTTGTGATCATTTCAAGGGTTAATATACACCCTTTAAACATTTAAATCCCCATAATTTTCGGGAATTTTCGTTCATTATAATAACAGCTTCCTTTTACTCCATTCCATCAAGTTTTGCTCCCATACTTATATCTTAACTCCTCATATATGTAAGACCCCTTTAATCATAGTTCTTAATCCCAAATTTTAGCATATATCATCTGTTTAATAATGGGATTAACTTAGATAAATAAAATTATTTTACTTCCATACACCTAGCTTGGTCGTTCCAACATACAAGCATATATTCATGTTTCATTTTACACTTATAATCACCAATATATAAACTATGTAAGAGCCTTACTTGCTCAAACTTTTATCAAGCATTTAAGGAGCTATTAAATCATGATTTAAGCATTTAGAAATCATCTTAACATCAAACATCAACTAAGCATGATTTAGGCTAATATGTATGATTCAAAAACCCATAATACTCACCCAATTTGAACATGAATATGGGTAAGCCTTGTTCAATTCTGTTTCCTTTCCTTTCTTCTTCTTTCTTCCTCTTTTTTCTCTCCCTTGGACGTTCACATATTGCTACCCTTTGTTTCTCTTTTTTTCTAAGTTTTTCTCTCTCTAACCAAGCCAAAAAGGTTCCAAGTGCTACCCTCCTTACCTATTTATATATGATGATTTTTTGTCATTTATTGCCACTTAATAACTCATGATTTAACATATTTAATTTCATTTTAATCCTACATTAGCACAAACCATTCATTATGCTCTATTATTGCCTAACTTGAGTCATACATGTCTCGTTTTGGACCGTCCACATAGAGATGCAATTATCTTGCGTTTTTACATTTTTGTAAAATGAAAATCTACCTAATTTCCATGCCACACACATCCAAGGGCTTCCCATTAATTAATTTTCCACTTTTTACCTTTAGTTGACTTCTTCTTGCTTCAACCAATCCCATCTTGACATCTCATGTTGACCTTTGAAGGAAGTCAAGGGTTACTTGACTTTTCATTAATTATCTTAGCTTTGAGTTAAATGCAAATTATCTTTTGAAAATTAAAAGTTAATGATAATTAACCATATGTGGTTTAGTATTCTCTAATGAAATTTGATATGATCAAATCCATTCATATTATAAAACATTTTAACTTAGCTATTCATAAAAATTTTCATCTTCAAATGATGAATATATGATAAGATATTAACTAAATGAAATGAATTCATGAAAGATCACATAATTCTAATCATTCTACCCCTTTTCATTCATAATTTTCATGATTCAAACCGTTCGTCATGTAGGGCATGTCAACTTTGGCTTTCTCTTCAAATTTCATTCCAATTCCACTTATGTATCGTAAGATATGAATTAATCAAATAATTAATCAATAATTAAAATGAAAATGGGGCATCAATTAGCATGCCACTTCACCATTCTCTACTCCACTTTTGTCTTTTAGTGGTTTTTGTCCTCTTGTGCACACTTAAGCAAAAGTAATTGACTTAATCACATTGCTTAATTGGTTACCTTAATCTCATTCATCTTAATTAGAGACATATAATTTAATCATCTCCATTTTCTAAACTTTCAATATCCTCTTTAAACAAATTCCAACTAATGCATTAAGCTTAAAATCTTGTGTTTCACAAAATGACTTGATGTTACATCTTGATTCTTGTTTGGTTAAGTTTTGTACATTGTGGATTATGTGTCAACTTAATTCTTTATGCATTAGTGTGCATTTTTATGCATTGGCATTGCATGGACGTGAGATGGAAGTAAAAGAATGTTGTTGTGGTGGAATAGGATTGTTTATGGCCTTTGATCAACATGAAGGTAAGGTTGTTTATGACCCTTGATTAGCATGCAAATAGGATTGTACATGGCCCTTAATGAAATGAGTTCAAGATTACATCGATATCAGATTGTTTATAGTTCTATACTTGTGCATATGGGCAACTTGATTCTATATATTTTCATTATCATGCATATATACAAAAGCCTTGTTTCAAATTCTATTTTCACTGGTCATTATTTACTTATTGAGTTGGACCAGACACATTTTTTTCTCATTATGTTTAGATGACAGGGCATGTGATGCAATTCAAGATGGGAGAGCCCCCTCTTAAAGCTACACATCATTAAACTTAAGGATTTTCTATTTCTTTTACTATTTTTATTAACTCATTGGCTATGATTCTTTTCTAAAGCTCAACATGCAAATGTTGTTGATTACAATATGTCATCCATAGGATAAGCATGTTGTAATATTGCTTTTTTGAAATATATCCACATACTTGAGTGACTCTTGTATGTATGGTAGTGGTGCACGTGGTGTGGAAATCACCATTTCTTAAATGATTAAATATGCATATTTATTAGGATACTTTGGGTGTGTTTGGCAAGTGACAAAAAATGTCAAGTCAATCTAAAACTTTTCACTCTCTACAACTATCATATTTTTTAATTATTTTTTCACATTTTTCTATACAACTATCTTACTTTTCAATCATTTCTACACAATTATTCATACAACTAACCTATCTATTTTAACTTTATCCTCTTTACTACTCATCATTACCCCTATCATATTATATTATTTGACAACTTTTACTCTCCAAAACTTTTTATTAAGAGTTTTATTCATTACCAAACACACTCTTTGATTTGTTGTTAATGGAAGGATACTATATAGGCTCTATAAGTCATGTACTCTATGTCATCCCCTCATAAGTTTTGGGGAGATTTTGTCAGAATTCAGTTAGGCCACGTGTTACACTATTTGATTAGTCATTATGAATACCAAACTAGTGAGGCACTAAGTAATCTAATTATATCTATTTTTAAATTGAATTAACATATATTTAACTAAAAATAATATTTTAAATACAATATTGAAATAGATTCTATAAAATGATGTAGATGAAGGCTCACTTGAATCAAACATTACTTCATTTTAGTTAAATTCATAAGAGACAACATGTAAATTCATAAACTAAAGGAGTAGAATATAATTTACTTATGGCAAGCCAACTAACAAATACCACATTTTCTTTGAATTTGGCCTATCTGGTAGGGAAATTACGATTTATATGTTCACAAGAACTACAAAACTTCAATCCTGTAACGCATGTGCATCGGATGGTAGCAGGAAATGTGTTTGTTGGTTATGGTATTTGCAAACTATTCACTTCAATGCATGACTATTCTTGGCCATGCAATATAAGAATGCATGTCTCTTCTTCTGTAACAAGTACCATGTAAGAGTAACAAAAATGAATATGGAGAGGAGAGGACAAAAAGCCAATGATAAATGAATTTAGGGCAAAAAAGAGGCACAACAATTATGAGCACATGACACAGGCTTGTTGGATCCAAACCATGGATTCATATTACTCATGCTAAGTCAAACGGTCTAAGTATAAATTTTTTTTATGATGAATAAAAGGTGGAATGATATTTGAGGTACTAATGTTTTAAATGAGTATGTTTTACAAGCCATTAATCTTTTAAATAAGTATGTTTACAAGTCATTAACCATTATATGAGGTTACTTAATTGAACATCAAGTTAAGAGAATTCAAATTTAAATTATGAGTTTCAGAAATCTACAATGTTGACATAGTTCTTATAAAATATGCAAGTTTGCAAATCTTATTATGTGATTAAAATACTTTTTATGTTTCGCACGTTTTAATGAGATGAGCAAAGAATATTTCAAGCATCATATCAAGCTTTGGTTAAATATGCACGTGATTGTCAGGCTTATAGAAGTAAGCGGCTATACAAAAGCAACAACTGTATGGAAGTAGAAACAAAAGTTAAAAGGTGTGAATAGATTGATCCATAACTCGAAATTATGAGTTGTTTTCTCTAAATTGAGAATTGTAATATTTAGTTAAGTGTTTGAGAAGACTCGAACCAAGTTTGATCAAAATTAGACTTCATTAAAGCTAGTTTTGAGCATAAAGAGATGTGTTGAAGATTGTTGTATTCAATTGGATTACTCAAGAAAGTCCACAAAAAAATTAAACATTATTAAAGCCATTATCATGATTATAGAAGCAGCTTCTAGAAATAACTTGTAAATTCAAATGTGTCTAGCAAAGAGAACATCTGAAAGGTTGGTTTAAAGTTGCCACAACAATAATATTTCATTTAATACTCAACTAGTTATTAGTCAACCACCATAGTAATGATTCTACTAGCTACAATGTCATAACAGCACCCTTTGCATACAGAATAGAAGAAGAGATTCTAAGCTAACATTTACACAAATCTATCAAGATCTCGATAACTACTTCAAGAGTTTTTTACTCCTTAAGCCTAAACATAAATAAGCTTTCAAAGCTTTGTTAATATTTTATTATAACACCCCGACCCAACCGTGCGCAGGTATTGTCCTTTTTGAACCTTAGCCCGCACGGTTTTGTCCTTCTGGATACCCTGAATGTACCTCAAAAGGTGCCTTGAAAGAGTTACCATCAGCCTCCACTTATAGCCCAGGCTCTCTCCTTCATCCTAACCGATATGGGATGTTATATCTACCCCCCTCGGGGCTCCAACATCATCGTTGGATGAGTTTTCACTGGACGCACCAGCAGGATATTGGTAGTCGGCTCTGATACCATTTATAATGCCTCGGCCCAACTGTCACAGGTATTATCTGATTTGGGCCTTCGCCAGCATGATTTTGTCCTTTTGGATACCCTAAATGTACCCCAAAAGGCGCCTCAACAGAGTTACTAGCGGCCTCCACTTATAGCTCAGGTCTCCTCCTTTATCCTAACCGACGTCGGATGTTACATTTATTAACCAAAGTTATTTCAATGTAACAGTAGTAACTTTAAGCTTTAGTACATTTGCTTTTCATTATTGTAAAAATTGTAATTAAAAGTATTCATCAAACTTTTTCTTTTTTAGTAAAGGATTTTGTAGTTTTTGATGTGTTACAAAATCAACAGTGTGTCAGTTTTTAGACACTTTTTTATTAGTGGTTGTTGGACATTGTTAGTTATATAATTTTACAAGTTAGATTTATAATGCCACAACAAATTGTGGCATGCATATCATCAATATATATCTAGTTTTCGAATATATAATTTTTGTGCATGGCTTGAGGGTCACATAGTATATTATTATTATTATATGTCAAAGGGCCACAAGGTATGTTATTACAATATGCATGATGGGCCGCATAACTATATATATATTATTTGTTTTACATGATCTTTTTAGAGTATAAGCATAAGCATGAACATATATCTAATTCAATACCATGAGTTCTTTTCTGTGTAATTTTTTTAAAAGAATTTTCCAATGTTTGTAATTTTAATCGATTTTTACAATTTTTCTACTTACTGAGTTTACCTAAACTCACTCCATTATTATTATTATTCATCATGCTAGATGATAAAGGAGACACTAGAGGACACATTGCATGAATTAGGGATGATAGGGCTGCCTAGGAGGAAGATAGCTAGACTATAATGTTCAATGACTTCTTTATTTATGTTTCTAAAAGAGAGAGAGAGTATAATGAAGTAAAGATTTATTAGGAGAATTATTATATGGATTCAATCAAAGCAAATATTTCATATGAACTGGATTCAGTAACTTCCATCATTATGTTATCATTATATTAGTTATTATGAATTAGTATGCACAGATGGATGCACATTTCCTCTTATATTCAATCCTAGATTCAATTAACTATAGTTCAAGCAAAGAAAAAGGGATTTTGGTTGATGGGAATTACAACACCCCCATCCTTAAGGGTTAATGGTGTAGCTGACGGATACCACACTAACCCCAACTTATCAAGTCATTGTCAGTCAATTGTTAAACAGAAAGTCATCATTAGTAATGTTGCATGGTTGTTATGCATACTCCATTGTTAGTCATGCCTCATGGTTGGCATGCACCCTCTTCGTGGTCATGTCATGTGAACATCATGCATTTTTTATTAGTTATGTTATGAGCTCGTCATGCATTTTATTATTAGACATGGGTCACTCTCATGTACCTATAAAGTCATGGAAAAACCTTCCATGCATCTTATCATCATATAATGAACTAATATATTTACCTTTTTAAATTAAAGATTTTCTCTTTAGATTGTAAAATAAGGTGTTAAATATAATGTAAAACCCTTCTGATTAATTCTTTTTGGAATCAATTAAAATACAGAAATGCACCACTTTATTCAAAAATTTTGTGGCAAGTAAATAAGAGGCCTTAATCAATCTAAAATTAACTTTTAAAATCATAGATATATAACTTATCTCTGAAAGAGCAGACATGCTAGGAATAAATTTAGTTGCTAATAATTTATAACTTTTATACTTAGGCAACCAAATTTTATCATAAAAGCATTATCATAAGTGTAATGCTTATGATATTTTTTATATGAGTTTGATGATAACTTTGTTGTTAATGATGATGGCTTTGATGTTTAGATTTATGATTTTTTATGTGGTGATGATGGATGAATGTTTGTAATAGATATACATGTGTGAATGGTTATAATTTAGTTTGGTTTAAATTTGGATATTTGAGATGTGTTAAAATAGATTTTTAAGATTTAATAGCTTCTACATTTTTAAAATCTTGTGGTTTTTAACTCGCTTCAAAGATCTTATTGAGTTTGTGTTGATTCTTTATTGGCGATTAGAGTACAAAGTACTTGTAGATAGAGAGATTGCTAGACATGAAAGGAGGGATTTGAAATCATTTTGAGAACTTTCACTTGAACATTTATTTAAAGCTGAAGGACAAATCTGCTTTGTTTAAGTTTAGATTAGTGTGCTTGAAACTTGAAGATCACATTAATTACTCTTGAGAAAACTTTATTGTTGATTGATTGATGATATTACTTTCTTGTTTTTATTTGAGTGTGCATTATTTTAGTGTGGGTTATACATCAAAAGAAAGTGAATCAACAAATGAATGAGACTTGGTTCATTACTTTAATGCTTCTTGGAACCAAATTAGTCAGAAAGATATTTTGGTGCTAAAAAGGGAAATATGTATCTGATTTTCACTATGGATTAGTGAAATCTAAGTGATAAGTGCAAATTTTGTATATATTCATATTGTTCCACCCTTTCTAATTATGGAAGATTGCAATACAAAAGTTTTTTGGAAAGATGATCGATAATTTTATTTTTCATATAGAACCTTTTATTTAAATGATTTTGGAGATTTTTTATTAGCTTATTAATATAATTGAGGTGGAATTACACATTATTTTTGTCCAAATGGTAAAGTGCAAAGTGTCATGTCTATTGTTTTCATGAGTCACTAAAGCATAGAGTTAAAGATGCTCCATCACTCAAAAAAATAGTAGTTGTGGATGAATTATAAGCCTCCCATGGTAATTTGCTAAGTCCATGAAAAAAATTCATTACCTATGATCTCATGCAGAAAGTCCTTATGGTTAGCAAAATCCACAAGTTAATAGGTCCAGATTCCATCAATGCCTGACTATCCAGCTCCCCAGCAATGATCAGTGGTCATCATCAATACTTAGCAATAATTAGTTTCCAAGCTACTGAACACATTTGCACCATCCATTCAAACTAGAAGGATATAGGTCGTGGATCACCATCTACAAACCAAGCAACAAATCACTAGCAGGGAACACAAAATCCTAATGATGCGGCAGCTTCCAATTCAATCTCCACGAGATTGACAGCAACATTTAAAGCCTCTATCAAGCATGGTGCCAGTTAGCAATAGTAGTGCCTCTACAAGTTCATTTTGAATTCAAGTAATAGAAATTATGGTTTTCCATTCAAGAATAGCAACAAGCTAAGCCAATTTGATATCATTAGCATTAATTTTAGTGAGCACTCTCCCTTGCTCATCATGTACAATTAAAAAGGGATGGTTGCAAGCATTTAGAACATTCAATTCCCATTATCATTCAACTTTTAGTTCCTTCTAATCCAATAGATTAGTTCTTAAGCTTTCTTTTTATTTATTTTGCATTATAGTATTTAAATTATATTTTTAGCATAATTTTCATTTCAATTTGTTCTAGAATAATTAATTTTAATTTAATTTTCAAATTAAATTATATCGTCTCTTTGTGGATTTGACCAATCTCATTATTATTCTATGCTATTTTGAATTGTTTGTTTTTGAATAATTTGATATCAATTTAGATTGGTGATCATGAGTTTTTGAAGATAAACCTATGGCTGCACACCACTAAACTTAATTTTTGCTTAGAAAATGAAGTAGGTCTAATTTGGCCAAACTACTATAAAAATTCTCTCTCTTAAGTTGATTTTGCTTTACTTGTGTTGATTATAATAGCTAGTTGTGATGGAATTGCTATATTGCAATTAAATTTTTAATGAAAATATATTTTTTTCCTACTTAATTCACCCTCTCTCTCAGTGTTTGCTTATTTAGCCATTACAACGTGTGAATACCCCAAAAATTATTAAGTATGACTAGTTAAAATCCATGTAAGATAGCTTAGATGGTAAGGGTTAACCCCAACTTAGCCTAATTGTTATTTGTGTATGTTGTGTGCTGTATTTTCATTTTAATTTTATATATTATTTTAGCAACTTGTGAACTTGATTGACATACAGGAGGTTCAAAGATCTTAGTGGTCTTACCTAAGAAAATAGAAAAATATTATCTTGCATTTTGCCTCTTTGGATGAGTGGGCCCCACCATTTAAATTTGAAGTTCAAATTCGAATTATCCTTTAGTAGCTCCCAATAAGTTTTACTGAAAGAACAACCATATTAAAACAAGTAGAATTTTATTTATGGATCTTTTATTAATTCTAATAGTTATTTTTTTTTGTGTTGCAATTATTTTTTACAATTAATGAGATTATTTTAATTAATTATACAGAGCATGCATATCAAATGTTATGATTTTTATGGTAAGAATTTTCTATATTTCTCTTGATTAATTTTATAATTCTATTAATTTCCATAGGATATAAAATGCCTACGTATGTGCCTAAAATTCGTGTGTTGATTTTATGCCTATTATTATATGCATCTAAATTAATATGTATAATAAATGGATGTGGACGTTTAAATAATATAATGCCTTATGAGACATATATCTATTGATATTTGATTTACCTAACAGTTTGTGTAATATAGAGATTCAATAGAACAATCAAACTCATGGTTCGTCAAAGGTGGAGACTTTGGCCTCTTGAATGTGGTTTCCGTTTGCAAGGACTTAAGCTTAATAGATTTATTTAATTTATTAAATAAGAAAGTATGGATGTCTAGATGTGCAATGCCTTATTAAAATATATTATGTGGATGATATGTATACATATGTGACAGATAGCTTGGAAGATGGATTAGCCATGGGGTGAAATATGCATATATATATATATCTATATTTTTTATGCATTGGTGGGAAGACATATCTAACATTTTGAAATGACTTGGGTTTTGCAAGAAGGCCATTTTGAAAATTTTGTAGAAAAAGGACTAATTACTATATCAGTTGTAACAACACCTGTCAAAGAGAAATTGTATTTTACCATTATAACTTTTTTCTGAGCTCATGTCTAGATCAAGCCTAGCGTCAGAAGTAGCTTGCGCAAGAAGATGAGCCTAAGTAGACCCAATGATGATGTGGTAACTTATTAGCCCTCCATTTCATTTTGTTATACTTTTATCATTTTAACTTCAATTTTTGTGATCAAGTAGACAATTTTTATATTTTTGATACTTCTGGACTTAATGGAAGGGTTGAATTTTATAGTTGAGATATAATTTTTGAATTTATTAAATTAAAAAATAATTTTAATCATTTAATTAAGTTTTAAATGAGGCCAGTATCTATTTTTACGTGATTTTATATTTGCTAGTCATGTTAGGATTAATCCATTTTTTACAGGTAGGCCAAATTAAGTGGGGCACTGAAGATTAGATCACCAAAGAACTTTTCAAGAAATAATTAATTTTATTCATTTATTTAATTTAAGGCATGTGTTGAAAATATTGGACATATATTTTACTTTTATTATGTCTTGGATGTAATATAGTTATATGACTAGTGGATGTGGAGATTTTTTATTGCGTTCATCACGTATAATAACTAATTACGCTAGTGGATATAATAATTAATTTACATTGAATATACGGACCATGATTATTTTTCTAAGTTGATATGTTATACTATGGGACTTATCAATAAATAGGGAAGAATTTTTTTCTAATGAAATCATCACATAAATAAGAAAAATTTTCTTGTATAAGTATTATCCTAATAATATTTTTCTCCTTATATATTTTTTTGCTAATAAAAATTGTTAAGGGTTGAAAATACCATGTATCATGATTCTAATTAGGGACAAGTCAGTAAGGAAAAGTATAGCGTAAAAGACAATATATGGAGGATTTTACATAGAAAAAGAAGTATCGTAGAATATTATGCCTGTTAGTCCCAGTAAAATGGCTAAAACTAAGAAAGAAAAGGTGAATTAGGTAATTGAAATTTAAAAAATTTAATCACAAGCTCCTTTATTCTAAGTCCCATAGAAGTTTACCTATATAACGTATTGTTATGTCCACCACGAAAGTTATTAACCTATAAAATTGCCTAGTTAACTTGGCAAAATCTACCTAGTCCCTGACAGAATCATTTAGGGGTTGACGATTGATCTGATTCACAATTATGATTGGGTAGACCATGATTAACAAAAGAACTACATAGGGTAGGAGTGAGAACAAAGGAGTTCTACACTATGCCAATCTTTCTTAGCAAGTTACTTCTCATTTCCTTTTTTGTAATGCTTACTTTTCCTTCCTAAGAGAGCACTTTAAAATCTATCCAGATGATGTGCTTCTACCATTTACATATTTCTTTTTGATTCCTAATGAAGGCCCTTTCCCTATGTTTTTTGGGAAGGTCTTGTATATTATGATATTTTCATTGCCATTTAAAAAATCCTTTATGTGCTATCTTTTCTACTCTATTTTTATTTTATGCTTTTCCTAAAATGATTCTTGGTGTTTCCAATCTTTAATAGAAAGTATTTAAAATATTTCTTTTTTTCTCTTATGTAATCTATGATACAGTGCTATTGGGACATTACCACATCATTGCACTACACCAAGTTACCTCCAAGTTGGGATAGGCACTAAGAGTCTACTTAAATTACACTTCATAACTACAAATAAAAATGACTATCAAAGTTAAAATAAAAATAAAGTAATGAAATCATATGCATAAATACAAATATATATGTCACATAAATACAAATATATATGGCACATAAATACAAATATATATGGTATAATCCCTAATGTTAAGGATATAACCTCTGCATGGTAAGATGGTTAGGAAATACCTACATAAAGGAAAGAATGAATGAGTTGGAAAGAAAAAAATACATCTCAATCCTCTATTGCACAATTATTTACAATACTTTCACACATGGCTTATATATGCATACCATTCTATCCCCCAAGAAAACAACCTTGTCCTCAAGGTTAGAATATAGGACACAGCAAATGGATACACAATAAACAAGTAAAAGGAAACAAGCACATGTGAAAAAGTAGTAAGTTAACAAGAAAAGAGCATTCCATGTGAAATATGTTTGGATGTGTCATAATGATTGAGTAAGATAACATCTCTACCTGATCAAACATAGATGACTAACCTTATCTTGGGGGCTTATGGTTCTCATCAAGCACTGAGACCTAACCCTTATAAGGCCTCGTTTCGAAAACTTTACTTAGATCCTATTTCACTTGCAAACCAAATAATGTTATGCCACTCAAATAGGCTAGAGCATTCAAATGACTTCAATAGAAATTAATAGAAGCTAAAGTAACCATTGCCCTACTTGCCTATCTTAGAATTCCTTCAAGCAATTTGCCAAAGACCATAAGGATGCAAAGAAAAGGAGGAGCTACTTGTGGCGAATGAGGATATATGAATATTGCCCATCCAAATTTTTCTCCGATAAGGGTTGGTTGAATAGTCAACCCTTTAGCTTGAAGTGACAACCAATAATGCCACAAGGATGGAAAACTTCCAAAGACCAAGACCTCAAGCTTGGCCACTCCTAAGGCCCATATTCTCAAAGCAAAAAGCTAATCCTCTCTTGGAAAAGTAGGATTGGATAGACAAAGTGATATCACATTGATGTTAGAGTACATCTCCCCTAAGAAAGCGATTAAGGCAACACCACCTAGCATTAATGACAACCCTAAAATTCCAAGGAGGTTAAGTTCACTTAAGTCATCATAAGCCATACGAGATATGCTTTATTTAACACTTGACAAACCACAAGCAGGTGTGTTAGCTTAACGAAGATTTGATGGGATGATTGTAGGTCTCTTTCTAGTACTAAGCATATGTCGCAACCAGCTAAGTATTGTGTAAAAATAGCACTACAACTCCTAAGAAAGGACTACTAGGAGGTGGGGGCTAAGGAACTTTCCCAACCATTCAAACCCCCTTAGTCCTTAACCCAGTCCTCTGTTGCCAGAGAGATCTTCCAAAGAGGGGGATCTTTGGGAAGTTGGTTGGACCTTTTAGGCTCCCACCTGGGTTCACCTTATGCTAAGAAAGTTAGAGGAGTCTCTAAAATCACGAGCCTGAATGACTCAGTTGAAGATAAGGACTTATCTGACACTAGATATGAAATCCTATCACAAGTAGGCCGTAGCTAGAGCTAATGTTCCTGTAAGAATTTAATCCTAGCAAAGGCAACTTGAACTTATTTACTCTCCTTACTAGGAGCTTTTACTAAGGGAATCTCCTAGAGGAGAGAGCAACAAGCAATAAGAAAACTATTCTATTCTTATATTCCACTCCTTGTAACCCCGTAATTCTAAATATTAGATATCCACCCAGGATAAGCCCGCGCTTTTTTGGTGATCTCGTATTATGGATCACTCCTTTTCATATAAATCTTATTTATATTCTCTCTTTTTACTCTTTTGCCAGATGTGAAACCCAAGATTTTAAGCTTAATGAATATCGTTGGAATTTGTTTAAGAAGGAAATTGAAAGTTTTAGGAAATAAAAATGATTAAATTATATGCCTTTGATTTAGATGAATGGGATTGGAGTAACCAATTAAGCAAGGTGATTAAGTTAATCACTTTTACTTAAGTGTGCACAAGAGGACAAAAACAACTAAAAGACGAAATAGGAAGCTTCCACTAAAAGACAAAATTGGAGTAGAGAATGGTGAGGTGGCATGCTAATTAATGCCCCATTTTCATTTTAATTATTGATTAATTATTTGATTAATTCATATCTTATGACACATAAGTTGGATTGGGATGAAATTTGAAAAGAAATCCTAAGTTGACATGCCCTACATGATGAACGATTTGGATTATGAAAATTATAAATGAAAAGGGGTAGAATGATTAGAATTATGTGATATTTCATGAATTCATTATGTATAGTTAATATCTTATCATATATTCATCATTTAAAGATGAAATTTTTTATGAATAGCTAAGTTGAAGTGTTTTATAATATGAATGGATTTGATCATATCAAATATCATTAGAAAATACTAAACCACGCATAGTTAATTATCATCGACTTTTAATTTTTGAAAAATTAAATTGCATTTAATGCAAAGCTAAGGTAATTAATGAAAAGCCAAAGTAACCCTTGACTTCCTTCAAAGGTCGACGTTAGGTGTCAATGAGAGGTATTTCGAGCTGAATTTTTGAATAAAATAAAAATGAAAAAATACATATAATACAACTGGACTAGGGGACGTGATCACCTTGGGATGTGGGCAGATTTGGACAGTTTTTTGAAATAATAATATTATTAATAAACATCAAAAGGTGGACGGTGGAGATTGAATGGGTGGTTTTTGGAGTGATGAAAGGTGTAGATTTGGACACCATTTAATTAAAATGAAAATTTATTTAAATCATCATAATTAGGTGGCCTGCAAGGTGTCAACAAGGTATTGGTTTCAACGACCTATAAATAGAGAAGAATGGGCAAAGCAAGGGGTGTCCATAGAAGCAACCTCAAGGAGAGAAAAAAGAAAAGAAAAGAGAGGGAGAGAAGGATATCCAAACAAGAGAGAAGGGAAAGGAAAATTCAGCAAAATAGCCTTGAGAAGGCAGCCACATCCACGTCCAAACAAGATGTGAAAATCAAAAGTTTGATATATCGAGTGGGACGTTCAAATGAGGTACTATTTGAAGAAAATTTTCTATTTAAATCTACCCTTAATTATTACATGAAATAAATGTTAGAAAGTATGCAATTAAGTAAGGATGTAGATGGGCATTTAAATGGTATGTTTATGGGCATTAAATTTGGTGTCACACCCTATGAATTAAGTTGTCAACAAATTTTTGAAAATTTCATTCAAGTTGCCAACCTATGCTTAATTAATGCCCAACAATATGAGGGATCATAAATGCACAAGTTATGATTTAATAGTTTTTGAATGTTAGATAAGCTTGTATATAAGCCATGTATTTATGGTTGCAAGTGATTGAAATGAAATATTTATATTCATAAATATGGGATGTCCAAGTTAAGTATGTGGAAACAAAATTTTTATTTTCATTAAGTTGGGTTAAGGTCATGATAAAATAGATGATATATGTTGAGCTTAAGAGTAAAGAAACTAAGGATTTAGGATTTTGCACATGCGCTAAGTTTAGATGCAAAAAAGGAGCAAACCCTAGTAAAAAGTGATTAGATGGGGCTGTTTTAACAAGGGATGAAAATTTCAAAAATTTATGAGAATTTAAGTTGTTAAAGGGTGTATATTAACCTTTGAAATGTCCATTGATGATTTTGCTTATAGATATGTTAAGAGTGCCATGTGAGGAAAGATACACTACTAAAACAAGCAAACATAATGTTGTTTAGTAAACTAAAAATATTCCAGAAATTTTGGTTAAAATAATATTTGTTATAAGTTGTAAACAAGTGTTTAAAATGACCACAAGAATGGTTAATAGATAGCCCTTCATGTTTATGTCACTAAGAAGTGATTACGAAGATAAAAATTGAATGAAAGTAAGAGAAATTTAGGGCTGTTCAGAAATAGGAATTAATTCTAGAATTTTGAATGAGATTAAGCTTGTTATAGGTTATAAATAAGCCCTTGAAATAATCACAAAAGTGGTTTAATTATAATGTTGCACATCTACATGCCCAAAGTGCAATCTTAGACATGATATACGACAAATACATGAATGCATGAGGTTATTTTGGAAGTGGGTGATTATTTCAGAAATTTGGATAGCAATTTGTCTTATTATAAACTATGAAAAAGTGTTTACATGACCACAAGAGTTGTGGATATGCTGCGAAAGATGTAGGTATCATTAAGATGTAATTATACAAGTAGAAGTTAGCAAGATTAGGTCATATATTTTTGGGGAATGAGAATTAAATTCCAGATTTATGGGAGGAATTTAAATTACAATAGGATATAAATAAGTATCATAAGTGATTATGAGAATTTAACCTGAATTTCAAAAGGAGTGAGAAAACAATCACTAAGATACTTTGGTAAAATATGTGAATATTAAAAAGTTAGATGTGAACTTGAGAAACCTTACTTGAACTTAAATTATAATTTCAGAAAAGTATCTTAAAGGATTGAAAAAATAAATGCCCTAAATTGGGATATTGAATGAAATAAAATGAATATATGTAACTTAAAGAGATGAGAGTGTTCATCTCTAAGGAAAAATAGAATAAAGTTGAAATATTAAGAGTCACATATAAAATGAGACTATAAAAAGAGTCAGGATTAATTAAGGTATGTATGTGAGTTAATAAAAGGCAAAGTATGCAAATATATGATTTTATACAGGTATATATAGATTATTATTTTCACTTATCTAGGAAAAAGCAAGAAAAAGATCACAAGCACGAGTTGATTGCCAGTAAGCAATCAAAACTTTCCAAAATGTTATTTTATTGACAAATATTGAAATGATATGAACTTGCTTTATTAAGATGATTTCAAGATTGTTTACAAAGTAAGCAAGCAAACTTTCAAGAATGTTGATTTTGTTTCAAGTATTTAAATAATTTGATAATGTTGATATTGGTGATTTTAGAATTGCTTACAAAGTAAGCAAGTTCAATTCTTGAAAATATGATTTTATTCTTTACTGTTGAAATGCTTCAGGATGGTTTCATTATAAGTAAGTTCTTAGAAATGCTATTTCAAAAGAATTTTATTATAAGAGAGTTTCAACTCTTCTATAAAATAATATTCGAAAACAAGCCTTGGAAATTCTATTTCTAAGGGGTTTTATGAAAAGAAAGTGTGATTCTTTATAAAATGGTATTTGTAAATAAATAAGGCTTTTGAAATGGTTTATTTAAATGTCTTAAAATGGTTCATTTAGAGCTTTGAAATGGTCTATTGAAATATTTTAAGTCTCTTCGAAAATTGAAATATTTTGAAAATATTTTGTACTGATGTTTCAAAAGGGTTTAAGGGTGGCCAACTCAATAAATTGATGATATAAAATGATTTGATGATTGTTTTATTTAAATGATGTTTAAAAGATTATGCAAACTCTTTTCTACATAAGAATGACCAGGATGTTGTGTGGACAAGGCATATAATGCCGGTATAAATGGATGGAAATGTGTTTGCATATCCTTTGTTAATGAAAAGCCCAGAAATGGGAATAAAAATATTTGTAAGAAAAGCATAGTTTTCTCGAATACTGAAATGTTTCAGAATTTCTTTATAATGACAATATTAAAATTGTTTACCAATAAACGAGCAATATTTTTGAAAATATTGTTTTCTCAAACACCGCAAATATTTTGTAAAATTAATTTACTAAAATATTTTCAAAATTCTTTAAGGATGACCATCTTAACATTATGATTTGAATATGGTTTATGAAAATATTTTATTTTAAAATGATTATGCTTGGTTCTCAATTTGACAAGGGCATAGTTTGAAGACTGAGTTGAGACTAAGTTGGATTATGTTATATCAAGTTTTTATTTGAAAATGACATGGTCTGATGACTATGTTGAGTTTATGAAATCATGCTAGCGTGACAATAGGAGTATAAATGAATGTGTACGAGGATTATGTCCTAGTAAAGGTGGTTACAGATCGAGACTGTTGCAAACCAGGGCCCCCTTTACATGTGGCCGAGTCACTAAGAGAAGGCGGGAGGCCGACGGCGCCCTCCCTAAAATCGGAGCAGGATCACAGACGGTCGCCTAGTTAGCGTGCTGTCACATGAAATGTCTCTTTCTTATAAAAGGATGATTATTTGGTAAGTGCCACCTACCAGAGAGTTAGAGATGCATATGCATATGCTTTGTTTTAAAAGCCCCGAAATAGGGACATGAAAATATTTTAGGACATGACAATGTTCGCAAAAAATAATATTTACATAAAAATATTTTAGGACATGACAATGTCCATAGAAAGTAATGTTTACATGAAAATGTTCACATAGATAAAAGGTTTACATGCATATGTGCTGCTTTTGAAAAGCCTAGTGTTGGTCTCGAGTTTATAGCAACAACCCAAGAGGGGAGGGGTGAATTGAGTATTTTAAAATTTTACTCAAATAGAAACTTTCCCCATTTTTAATTTAATCCCCATAATGAAACAAGCAGAGAATATAGAGAGAAATAAATCAATAAAAGCATTTGAACAAGCCACAGCAATAGACATAATTTTACAGTGGTTAGAGCAACCTTCCCTACTCCACTCTTCCAAGCTCATACCTGTTGTGACTTGAGTTCCACTATTGGATTGTCAAATACAACTACAGCAACAGCTCTTTTCTAGATTCTATCTCTAGGAGGCTTGCAACATACAACATAAGTAGGTGACGAGTCACACTCAAGTCACAACACTACTTTGCCTTCACTTGGTTTCGATTTCTAATATCAAACCAAGTCTTAAATACAAGTAATGAATCAAATAGAAAAAACTACACTTTACAAGTTTGTGTAGGTAGTTTTCAGCTTATGGAAGAACTTGTTGAGGGAGTGAAATGATCAGCAATGATGCTTTCAGTTAGTTGGAGCAAAGTTCTTCACTTGAAGTTGGTGTAGATCACTTTAATGCTAGAGAGAGTGGAAGGTGAGCTCAATAAATGCTTCTCTAACATCTAGCACGTCCTCTTGAATGCTCTTTTATAATTGTGAAGTAAATTCGAACATTTGGTGGTAGGTGGCAAGCGTTTAATGCGCCAACGTTCAAATTTTTCTGACCGTTACTAACCAAGTCGCATGTGGAGTCGACTTCGAATGCGACTTCACCCAAGTCGCAAACTAGAGTCGAATTCGGTTGCGATTTCGGGCTTTAAATTGACTTCAAGTTTTGTTTCAGGTTGACTTGTTCTTGGACCTAACCCAAGTCATAGGTGAAGTCAACTTCGGGTACGACTTCACCATCTATGTGCATATATTGGAACTTGGATTTCTTGAAATTGATCCTTGATGCTTCATTTTCATCTTATATCTTGTTCCTCAAATGATACCCTTTATTTTCAATGTTTGGTCTTGAAAATTGGCATATTCTTCTCCTCTTGAGTAGTTTATCTTTGTGGCCTTGATCTGAATGATTTGTCTTCCTTTAAAGTCCAAAGATGTAGTTCATAGTCTTCCCTTTAATAATATTCCATCTTGAATAGATCTTTCATGGCCATTTGCTTGTATGGACTATCTTGGTCTTCAGCTTGACTTAAGTCGGATGCTTAAGTCGACTTGAGGTTCAACTTCACTCAAGTCGCATCGTGGAGTCGACTTGGGAATGCGACTTTACCTAAGTCGCGGGTGGAGTTGATTTCGACTGTGACTTCACCTGTCTCCAAGCCCAAATTCAGCGTTAGAAGGATTTGATCTTCTGAAGTCGATTGTGGAGTCGACTTGGGTCTGCGACTTCAGCTAAGTCATAAGTGTAGTCGACTTCAATTGTGACTTCATCTGCCTTGGTGCCCAAATTCAGCGCTGGAAAGTTTTGAGCATCTGAAGTCGACCTTAGGGTTGACTTGGGGATTGACTTCAGCTAAGTCAATGGCTAAGTCGACTTGGTCTTGCAACTTAGTCTACTACGTTCTGAAACTTAAATTTCTATCCTTTAACAAAACTTAGCAAACCATATTAGTACCTAAAACATTCTCAAATATAGTTGTTAATCATCAAAACATGGATTGTGCTTAATTTACCTTTAATTCCAACACTTAGAACTTGGGATATAAAAATATTTACATGAAAATATTTTAGGACATACAATTGTCCTCATGAAAAAAAAGTTATATGAAAATGTTTTAAGACATACAATTGTCCTTATGAAAAAGGTTTACATGCATATGCTTTGCTTTTGAAAAATCCAAAAATGGGGACATGAAAAAGGTTTTATGAAAGGTTTACATGAAAAGTTTCTTCCTGTTGGTAATTGATCACTTGATAAGTGTCCTCTAGCAAATGGTAAGAACTGCATTTACACGAAAATGAAAAACGCTTGCTTACTAAGTTTATTACTCATGTTTTGTTTTTTCAACCCTAGACAGGTTCAAAGAAGCTCAAAAGCAAAAAGAGGACCTAATAAATTGAAAGTATGAATTGGTATTCTTTAATGTGTTAACAAATTTTCAACTATCATGTAAGAATTGATATGTTTAGAGAATGATTGAATGCTTGTGTTAATCATGAAAATATTAGGCCATGAATGTTCATGATGTATATAAACAAGTTGGTATATTATAAGTATATAATTACTTTTAAAGTGAATGAAATGAAAAAAATTATTATTCCGCTAAAAAAAATTTATACAAAAAAAATCTCACCGCTTGAACAGGACAACAATCCTATATCACATTTACCAATCAAAAATGATCTCGGAGTAAGGCTAGTGACACCTCGGGCCAGGGCGCCACACCAGATGATTCTGTGATACCTAGACCCAAGTAGTTCTATAAATATGACACGTGTTATTTAAATAAATTATGGATGATTTATGACTTTTATGATTTAACAGTATTTTACAATTAAGGTTTGCAATTAAGAATTGTGATTAAGACTAATCGTCATAGGCTAAAGTGAGTCAAGATGACTAAAGGGGCTTAATGAGGATTAGGATATGCTAATGCGGCATGAATATTTATTTTAATTTTCATGATTTAATTATTGGAGATTAAAATAAAAATTATAGAATTATGTTGAAAATCATAGAAAATTCATAACTTGACGCCTATAAGGTGAAATGATATGAAATTTAAAAGGTAAGCTTATGAATTCGGGCTCAACTTATGAGTGAATTGGATTAATAAAAAAGTGATGAGATTAAGGTGATAATTATTTGATTTTAGTCTCACACTCCAAGGTTATTTTTAAAGGTTCAAAACTTGACGAAGAAACGTCAATTTGAGATGAAATTTGAAACGATTGAATAAAATTATGAAATCTATTGTATGAATGGATTGGATTAAGCTAATTACCATAAAAAAGTACTTAATCGGAAAAAGTTTCTAGCATTGACTTTGTGCACCCTAAACTACCATAGGATTTATGTTAAAGCAAGTGAGTTAAATGGCTTGGTTTAGTGCTATGCAAGGTGTCAAATGGAAGTGAATGGAGCTGAACTTTATGGATTTATTTAAGGGTCAAATCCATGGAAAAATCGAAGTCTTAAATGCTTGGTTTTAATACCTAATGTATAGCTCAAATGGAGCTTTGCCAAGGTGGCACACTAAGGGATGTCCAAGGGCAAGAATGGCATGAAATTTGGATTTTTAAACATTCTAAAATGCATATCTAAATAGCCTAACACCTAGGTGAAGTAAACGGGCATTTAAATATGTGGAATTTCATGGCAAAAATTGTTAAAGAGAAAGCTTCATGGATGTTGCAAATAGTGGACAGCAATTCACTCCATAAATGAGTAGATTTTGATGATTTTGTTTAAATAGAAAATGGGTATTTTACTTGGATATAAATTAGCCAAGTCATCAAGGGATAAGATGACATTAAAATACCCTATCTATGATGTGTCAAAATGGGCCCCACAAGATGGAAAAAATCAATAATATATAAAGGGGGGAGCATCACATGGGACGGCCATTTGGAGGTGAGAATTCAAGGGAGAAAAATCTCCAAAAGGGCAGCAGCCTTGAGCACAACCAAGGAGGAGGAAAAGAAGGAAGGAAGAACAGAAACCAATTTAGAGAAGCTTGGATTCAAAGTTTCCTAGAATTAAGTAAGTATGGATTGAGTTTTGGATTCTTGAAACCTAAGTTTCTTCTCTCAAATCTTGAGCCATAAATATAGTTCATAAAGAACTCTTAAAGGATGAGTTATGATGTTTTGATAAAGGTATTGAATTATTTTTGAAAGATTTAAATGAGATCAAGAGTTCAAGAGAGTGAAAAGGGAAGTTAGGGTTGAATTTTGATAAGAAATCTATCTTGGAAATTCTCAAAACCCTAAATCATGTTTCTGTTTGGTTAAAGCATGATGATTAAGATTTAATTCATGATCTTTTGGATTACATATGTTTATTTGATCATTTGTTAATGATTTTAACAAAAATGGAACTTCGGGTTTCAAGTAATGCCTGATTTTTCCATTTTTAAGTTAAAAATAATACAAAGAGGTGCTTGAATTTTTTTTATCGATGAATTGTAGGGTAAAGTACCCTAAATTAAAAACCCTTTGGATAGCCTAAGTGGACTAGATGAGTTTGCCCTAAATCTGATTTTTTAGGGTACATGTATGGAACGTCCAAGCAGGGGCCAAAATGGGTACTCTGCATGTGATTTTTGTTGCTGTTTGTAAACAAATAATTTATGGAGGTTATGGAGGTTAAATTACTTTGAGTGTCCAAAAGGGCTGGGAAATATTTGCCTTAAATCTGATTTTATGGATATATGTATGGACACGTCAAAACGGGTCAAAATGGATACCCCATATGCATGAAAATGTTGCTGTTATGGAAGAAAATAAATTATGAATTTTAAATATGTGATAATACCCTAAATTTGTAATAGGAAAAGTATGTTTAGTTTATGAAAATTATGACTTAAAATTTTTTTAAGATTTAAGTATTGAAAGAGGCATTGAAATGATGAAAAACAGGTCCTAATGTTGCTGTTTTGGTAAATAAATTAAAAATCCAAAATTAAACCCTAAAGTATATATTAATTAAGGGGTTTAATGATGTTGAAAATATATTTAAGTTTCTATGTTAAGAAATTTTAAGAAATACATAATATATGTGTTGTATGTTGAACGTATGTGGAACGTATGTATGAATGGATGATATATGATTTATGTAGAATTGCTAAAATGCAAAATATGCATGAATATGTGATGAAATGCATAAGGATGTTGCTGTATGAATGGATTTTAGTTATCTCAAATGTTGAGATTTGTTTATGAAGCTTAAAACGTCGCTTATATGCTTAGAATGAGCATTGATGTAGGAAAATGGAAAATAGATGAAAAATGATAAATAGGAGATATAAATCCCCGCTTGTTGATTTATGAATGATAATTATGTATTTATCTTAAACATGGGTTTAACACACAATATGGAATGATGGTATGATGCACAAGTGAGTGCGATATATGTATACCCGACTTGGAATTCAAGTTAGTTATGTATGTTAATGAATTATGGGTTGGAAAAATAAGCAACCAAATGAAAATGTTATGAATACAATATCATTCTTATATGTAAGGAAAAGGTAAAGAGATAAGCAATACAGAAAGCTAAGGTGAAGCAGGTAAGCAAGCAGCTTTCTAAATGACTTTTGTTTTATCAAAAGATGATAAAATGACTGTTAATGATGTTCTAAAAGTTTGAACCATTGTACAATTGACTTATGAAATTATTTTTAAGTTATTTAAAGATGGTCATTCTTTTACTTCAATATGTGTTGAAATGTTATTTCAATTATGGTAATGAATTGCTTACTATTTCGCAATTATTTATGAAAAGTGATGAATTATGGATTTAAACGATGTTTCATTGAAACGATATTTAAAAGGGATGATGCAAAGAATTCTTTATATGAGAATGACAAGTTTTCATGTGTAAGAGGTATATAATACCGAGGTGACTAAAAGTCATGCATGGAATAGAAATTAAGTAGGCTAGTCAAGGCAGAAGCAAAACAAGAGATCTGCCCTTGATGTTGCCAAGTCGGAAGGTCCAGCACTAAGGATGGAAAGGATCATGTTATGAAATGATGTTCTCCAAGCTAGCGTACCCCCACATGAAGGATTATGTCATGAATGGAAATGATGCATTTACACATCTAATGTTTATGAAATGCCTAAAAATTGAGATTAAACTGGTTTATATGAATGGTTTACATGAATGGTTTATGAAAAGATTTCTGTTCCGTAAGTAGTTGATCACTTGCTAAGTGTCTCCTGCCAAAGGAAGAGAAATACTTTTAAATAGTGTTGCCTTCAAATTAAATTGCTTGAAGACCCTATAACTTGCTCATTGAGTTTTGACTCACGTTTTGTTTTCTAAACCCAAAGATAGGTGAAAGGAAGGAGACAAGGAGCATAGGTGGAGATTCAAGAATGAATGAATTCTTACGAACACCTATACATGACTTTATGTATGAATGATGACATTAAATTGTGATTTAATGTTGTATAAGGATTACGTTAAGTTTTATGACTATGAATGGTGAAAAAAATTTATAATCAAATGTTAAGATATGAATTATTAAGATATGATTAAGTATGAAGGTTATGAGATAACATGTGTAATTCTCAAATGGTATAATGGCCTAAAAAAGGCATTTGATGAAAATTGAATATATGAAATGATATAAACTACTAAGGAGTTAGGATTAAGTGGATAAATATCCAATAAGCCCGCCGTCTGATGGGGCAATAATCCTGATCATGTTTACCAATTGATAGACCTTGGAATAAGGTTGTGACGCTCGGGCTGGGGCGCCACAGATTAAAACCCTTAGCATGGTTTTATAGAGCCTTAAATCAAAAGTGGAGCTTGACATTTGATATAGCAAGTGAGAAATGATTTGTAGATATTTAGAGCTCTTACTCTACTTTAGTTCAGCCCAAGACAGAAAATTTTGAACTCCAATATTTTGCAAATCACTTCAAGGCATTTTTCATACTCTCCTTCTTTAGACTATCTATGACAACCACTTCCCAATCAAGCAACTAGGGTGAGAGAGCCTTGGGATATATTGGTAGCATCATCTCCTCCTAGCTATAATTTCTAGCTAGTCACTCAATCCACCTCACTTTGCCCGGGTATGCAGATAGTTTGCTCTAACTGAGTTAATTGAACATTAAGATTGCTATCATTGCCCTCTGCTTCAAGTGGTCCTCCAACAATCAGCTCCAATTGAGATGGACAAGTCTCAAAACCTTAATAATCCATATCTAATTATGTTGCCTAGCTCTCCAACTTCTACTTGAAAAGAATAAAATGTACTTCGAGGGGGAGATCTTTGGCTTCTACTACACAAGTACCTATCATCTTCATCTTTCTCCTCTAAGATTCATTTGTTGGTGCTAATTTCTTACTTTCCAATCTCATTGTAACGATGATGAAGGATAAAGAATTATAATAGACGCTTAACATTTTGCCCATTTTCTATTGTGTTTTCTCTCCTTTCCTCTTGTACTCTTTTTTTCATTTTCAAATTATTATTTTTAGAGCTTTTGAAATCATAATAAAAGTTATTATTTTGTTTTATCATCAAATAAAAACTTAAAACAGGATCAAGAAGCAAGATATGGGAGAATTTTGGGGAAATAATGGTGGGAGCTAGATAAGTAGTTTTCTTTATTTTCTCTTTACTATTCTTCTTCCTCTATATATTGTTTTGACTAATGGGATTGAAAATCTTAGTGGGTTTTTTACATTAAAAACTTTATCTCACTTGAATCAATTTTAAAATATTTATTAAAAATTAATGTTAAACTAAAACTAAATTATTCATCGTTTCATACCAATATAGGTATGTCTCTTACCATGACAAGTTATTCATTTATAATCATGAAATAATTAATAATTATTTTTAAGAAATAAATATATTTTAATGACACTAAAATAAAAAATTTAGCTAGCAAATCCTAGATATGTGGTCATGCCCATGTCTCCACCTTGCTACTTTATAACATATTTGATCATGTGCATGTGGCAGACATCTCTCTCCTTTCATAGGTCAAGTTATAAACATATGTTTTATTGTGTTCCAAATATCCTTATGGGAATCAAAATCTTTCTTGCAGAGATGTCTCCAATGAATACATCTAATTCTTTAACAAGCTTGCAAATTTTATTTACTATCTTAAATATTTTTAATAAACTTATAAATTATTATAACATTTTAATTCATATATGAATAGCCAAATGGCTTTCATAATTTATGTACAAGTATATAGCGTAGTGAAATATTTTGGTAGATATTTGGGCTCAAATGATTTTCATACCATCATAAGTAAATAATTTTATATTGATTTCCTCATCATGATAAGTCACGTGGAAGAGGTTCAAATAAATACAAATTACTTTTCACAAAATAGAAACTTTTAATATAATATAAAATTATTTACAATTCAATATTATCTATTTTCTTAAATAATTTAAATCCTTTCAATATATATTTAATATTTAATATTTAATAAAAAAGAAATTTTGAGTTTTTAAAATTAGAATATATTATTTATTTTAATTTCAGGTATTAATTTGTTAACTTTATTATTAGACATAAGTAAATTCTATATAAAGGTAAATAAATAAACAAGCTTCCACATTTTATTTTAAATAATATTCTATTATCTACATATACTTTATACTATAAATTATAAAATTTAAGGTGGGTTTGGCAAATAGTAAAAAATGTCAAGTTAAAACTTTTTATTTTCCATAATTATCTTACTTTTAATAATTTATTCACATTTTCCTATATAACTACCCTAATTTTTAATTATTTTACACAACTACCCAAATAACTATTCTAGTTATTTTAGCTTTATTTTTTTTACTGATTATTTCTACCATATCACATCATTTTCTTTCAATTTAACAACTTTTATACCAAAATTTTTTTTCTAAAAATTTTATAACTTCCCAAACACATCCTTAATAAATAAATATCTATTAAATGTGTTGGAAATATGTGGAAAATAAGCTCAATATATGTTTTGATGATTAACAAATCAATTTGAGTAAGTCTTGACTACTAACATGTTTGGGAAGTGTTTAAGGCATATACATTTGAAGAAAATAGAGCATGGAAGGCCAAGTCGTTCCCCAAGTCGACTCCAACATCGACTTCAAGGAGCCAAATCTGTCCAGAGTTGAAGATGGGAGAGGAGCAGGTGAAGTCGCAGGCCAAGTCGACTCCACTTGCGACTTGGGAAGCCAAGTCGTAAACGAAGTCGACTCCAGCATCGACTTCAGATGCCAAAATCACTCCAAAGTTGAATTTGGGAGAGAAAGATACCGAAGTTGCAAACGAAGTCGACTCCAGTTGCGACTTGGGTGAAATCGTAGACGAAGTCGACCCCAAGTGCGACTTGAGGTTTTCAAAGATCAAAGATGCAGATTCAAACTCATTTTCAAGATCAACTTGAGATTTCTCAAATCCAAACCAAGGATACAAGCTCACTGTCAACTTAAGTTTCTCAAGTCCAAGGCACAGCTTCGAACATATTTGAAGATGAAGAAACTCAAGTCATGAAGATTAGTATCGAAAGCAAGAAGGATGAATCAAAGACAAGTTCTTCAAGATTCACAAGGACTAAAAATATAAGAAGCCAAGCAAGTTAAAGAGAAGACACAATGATCCAAGAAGACATGAAAAATGCAAAAGAGCTAAAGAAATGGAGGAACCAAGAAAAACAGAGCATCTCCAAGTTTTCAAGTTCATCAAGACAACTGACGAAGTGAAGTCGCACACCGAAGTTGACTTCACTTGCGACTTGGGTCAAGTCGATACCCAAGTCGACCCGACCTGGAACTTGAAGTCGCACCCGAAGTAGACTTCATCTGCGACTTGGGCGAAGTCGCACCCGAAGTCGACTCCGCCTGCGACTTGGGTCGCAACAGTCGGAATTTATTCGAACGTTGGCGCATTTAATGCGCGCCACCTACCTTCAAACGTTCGGATTCCCTCCAAAATTAT
>JAXCLR010000081.1:35138211-35151458 GCA_035584095.1 Annona squamosa | reverse complement strand
TGGAGTGGAACTCATCACCTACTTGTGCTGAGATTTGTTGAAGCCCCCTAGAGCTGGAATCTAGAAGAGAGCAGTGGGTCTAATTGTATTTGGGAAATAGAATAGCGGAACCCAAGTCACAAGGAGTATGAGCTTGGAAGAGTGCAGTAGGGAGGTTGCCCGAACCGCTATAAAAATCTTGTCTGCTTGATTTATATTTCTGCTCTCAACATTATATTGCTTTCTATTTCATTTCTTCAATTAAGGGGTTTAAACTTTCAAGGGGTTAAGTTTTAATTTACCAAAGAATTTTATATGAACCCAATTCACCTCTCCCCTCTTGGGTTTTGCCATTAACTCGGGACCAATAGTGAAGAGGTAACCTCTAAGCTAAAAACTCTTGTTATTTTTTCTTCCACAAATGAATGTCTCAAATATGCTAAATTAGAAGAGCTACAACAAACCTATAATTCATTATATGAGAAAATAAAGAAGTTGGGAAACAAGTTAACAATGAAGAAAAGACAATGTTATGCAGTAATTATTATGAACGGAAAACTTGCAAAAAAAAAGTTAACCATTTAACAAATGAAAAGAACACTTTGATAAGTGAGGTTGAAAGACTTTCAAAAGAAAATGAATCATTGAATGAATTACTTATTAAGTTCTTTAATCCAGGGAAAAATGTCAAAATATTTTTAAATATTACCTCCCAAAACAATAAGAGAGGACAGGGATACTTTACATTTGAGAAGGGAAAAAGTAGCAAGTCTAATGCTCTAAAGACTTATAAAAATCAAGCAAAGCCCATTCATGCTAAACCAAAAATGTGTTGGAAACAATTGTTGAAATCAAATGTAAAATATTCAAAGCATTTGTTTTGATGATTAACAACACAATTTGAGCAAGTATTAGCTAGAAATGTGTTTTGTGTAATGTTTAAGGTTATAAAAATAAAAACTACAAAACAGAACAGGTCAAGTCGCAAACCATGTTGACTCAGACATCGACTTGGGCCAAGTCGATCTACCAAGTCAACTCCACCTTTGATTTCAAAAGACATCCTCTGTCTAGCATTGAAATTGGGAGCAAAAATTCTTGAAGTCGCAGACGAAGTCGACTCCACTTGCGACTTGGGCGAAGTTGCAGACCAAGTCGACTTCAGTATTGACTTCAGATGACATGTTCCTTCCAGAGTTGAAATTGGGTGGCAAAGCTACCGAAGTCGCATATGAAGTCGACTCCACTTGCAACTTGGGTGAAGTTGCAGGCCAAGTCGACTCCAACATCAACTTCAATCAGACAGAGCATAAATTTCACAAGTCAAGTCGAGGAATAAGTCAACTTCAAGATAAACTTGAGTCAAGTTGAAGACCAGGTCAACTTAAATATTCAACTTGGAGCATATGAAGATTAATCCAAGTCCAAAGCAAGCAAGATACATAAATTCAACCATTCTAATCAAAATATATATATACATATATTGGACTTGTTTATGCATATAAAGATTCAAGATTTTCAAGCTAAAGAAGAACTTTTATACAAATAAAATCCAAGTATTGAAAAAAAAAAGAAGAACACTTATGACTAAAACTATACTAAGAGAATAAATTGTTCAAAAAATTTTGGAGTGAAGTTGTAAGTACAACATGCCATGTATTAAATTGAGTTACTATTAAAGCAATCTTGAAAAAGACCCCATATGAACTATGGAAAGAAAGAAAACCAAACATATCATATTTTCATGCCTTTGGATGTTGCGTTAAACAATGGAAAAACCAACTTAGGTAAATTAGATGCAAAAAGTAATGAGGCCATTTTTCTTGGTTATTCATCAAATAGCAAAGCATATAGAGTCTTTAACAAAAAAAGTCAAATAGTAGAAGAATCAATATATGTTATTTTTGATGAATTTAACCAAACTCCAAGAAAGGAGGATGAGTTGAGTGATGCAAATAAGGCATCAAGGAACCCAAAGGTGGAACAACAAGAGCAACAAGGAGAAGCTAAAGCAAAGCAAGAAAATTCCACGAGGGAAAGGGTAAGTGAAGGTAACAATTCTTATAAACTTCCAACTGATTGGAAATTCAAAAATGACCATTCAATTGAGCAAGTTATTGGTAATATCTATGAAGGAGTAAAAACTAGAAGGTCAAGACACAATATTTGTAAAAAATTTGCTTTTATGTCAAAAATTGAACCAACATCCATTAATCAAGCTCTTAATGATAAAAAGTGGATCACTACAATGCAAGAAGAGTTAAATCAATTTGAAAGAAATAATGTACGACACCTAGTTCCTAGACCCAAAGATTGTACAGTTATTGGTACCAAATGGGTCTTTATGAATAAATTAGATGAAAATGGACTTGTGGTGAGAAACAAAGCTAGATTGGTAGCTAAAGAATATTCCTAAGAAGAGGGAATTGATTTTGAAGAATCTTATGCTCCTGTGGCTAGATAAGAAGTCATACGTATCCTACTAGCATTTGCTTATCACGTGAACTTTTAAATTATTTCAAATGGATGTCAAAATCACATTTTTGAATGGATACATGAATGAAGAAGTTTATGTTAAACAACCTCTGGAATTTGAAGAAAAGGATCAATCAACATATGTTTTCAAATTAACCAAAGCATTATATGAACTAAAACAAGCTTCACGAGTTTGGTATAAAAGGTTAAGCAAATTCTTGATTAAGTATAAAAATAAAAATATTTTAATTGTTCAAATTTAAGTTAATGATATAATATTTAGTGCTAGTAATGAAACTCTATGCTAAGAATTTTCTGAGATGATGCAGAGTGAATTTGAAATGAGCATGATGAGAGAATTGAACTTGTTCCTTGGGCTGCAAATTAAGTAACTAGTGGAAGAGATCTTCATAAATTAGTCCAAGTACATCAAAGAAATGTTAAAGAAGTTCGGAATGAAAAATAGCAAAGGTACAAACACACTAATGAGTTCAAATATCAAGATCGATAAGGATGAAAAAGATAAATCTGTTAAACAAAAATTGTATAGAAGCATGATAGGTTCTTTATTATATTTAACTGTTTCTAGACCGAATATTTTATTTAGTATTTATATGTGTTCTAGATTCCAATCATGTCCTAAAGAATCACATTTAATAGCTATAAAAAAAATTTTTAGATATTTGATAAATACACTAATCTAGGACTATGGTATCCAAAGGGGTCAACATTTGATTTAATTGGCTACTCGGATGTGGATTTTTCTGATTACAAAATAGATAAAAAAAATAGTGGAACATGTCAATTTCTTGGAAACATGTTGATTTTATGGTTTTCAAGAAAACAAACTAGTGTTGCTCTATCTACCGCGGAAGTCGAATACATAGCCGTTAGGAGCTGTTGTGCCCAACTACTTTGGATGAAACAATAACTTAAAGACTATGGTGTTGATTGTCATGACATTCCAATTAGATGTGATAATACAAGTGTTATTTGTTTAACCAAAAATCTTGTGTTGCATTCTAGAACAAAGTATACAGATGTGAGACATCATTTTATTCGTGAATATGTTGAAAATCATGATATGTTAAAACTGAGGACTAAATTGCAGATATTTTTACCAAACCATTAGCAAAGGAACCATTTTATAAAATTAGAAATGATATGGGTATGGTTGAGTTTGATTAGAAGCATTATATGATAGAGGGAGTATATTAGAAAAACCAAGTCGGGACAGCCAAGTCAACTCCGGTTGACTCCACAAAATCAAAGTCAACTTTGAACAGGGCGAAGTTGACTCTGTAGGGCACGAAGTCGACTTTAGCGTGCGACGGCTTGTCATCCCGTGCGACGACATCTTTTCTTCTTCCTTCTCTTCTTTTCTTTCTTTCCTTCTTCCTTATTCCTCCTCTGGCGCCGTCCCCTATTTCTTCCCTCTTCCTGTCGTCCTTGCTCCCTCTGATCTCTCTCTGATTTCTAGCTCCTGCTTTGCTTTCCATTTTCTCTCTCTCATCTCATCTCTCTCACTTGGGCCTTCACTCTGTCTTGTCATTTCCCTCTCTCTCTAACTGACTCACACCATCATCTTTGGTAGTAGCCGTCGGCTTCCTCTTCTTTCCCTCTTTTCTTCTTTCAGCGCTCTCTGCTCTCCTCTCAAAGTTCCCAAACCATAGGAATCACAAATTCCATCTCTATCTCAACTTCCCTCTCTCTCTCAAAGTACCATTTCAAACTTCTATCCCAAATTAAACAAATGGCTTCACAAGCAATTGTTAAGCCCTCTGAATTGCCCATAACCAGACAATCGCGATCCAATACTTGCGAGGGGGTGCCCCGCTGACAGCGAACTCCATCAAAATTGGTTTGGGAGGAGGGCTCCGCATCTGCAGGACACCGTGTGAGATTCCGTGAGGCTAATCCCCATCGTCTGCGCCTCGGCAAGGCAACTCTGAGTCTGAATCTAGCAGTGAGACATTGTCGGTTGTAAATAGGCAAGGTACACCTACGCAGAAGGGGCAGGTGTTAAAGATGCTGATAACATACTTCAGAACCGAGTGAGAACATAGTAGGTTCTACAAAAATTTCTATGAGCATAAGATTTTTGTCCCAAAATTTATTAGTTTCTCCGTGACTATGAATTTGGAATTGAGGAGTTATTGGATTTTCAAGGATGGACAGGGCTATTGAAAGTCGATGATAGAGTATACCCTGGTTTAACAAGAATATTTTACTACTTATGGGATTAGGAGTATTACTTTACTTTTGTGAAAGGAAAGGAATTGAATTTGGGAATAGGGAGTTCAAATTATAGAGGAAGTGCAATCCACCATATTGCACACATATTAGAGTTTCCTGAGGAAGATGAAAATAACCTCGAAGGGTTGTCACTTCCATAAATGTACAACTAGTTGATGAATAGTGATAACTCGTAAAAATGTCAGTTATCATAGCCCATTTTAGACTATTTTTGTTTGTTAGTCCAAGGGATTAGGCTTAGTTTGCATCAATTTAGTTGAATTTTCACTCGCTTTGCATTTTAGGAGCATTATTTGATTTTTATGCATTTTTAGCATAAATTAGGTATTTTTAGTTCATTTATTTAGTTTATTCATTTTTTGCAAGATGGACGGACAATTACAGGTAGGTGAGTGAGTCAATTACAGAACATAGTCAAGTAGAGAGGCAAGTAGGCTAGCGCCTAAGCGCCACCCTGCAGGCCTTTGCCAGAATCTCCAACACCTTACACAACAGAATTGCTTTTAGAGAGTAGGTGCCTAGGTGCCAGCTAGGGGCGCTTGGGCACACTTCACTAGTACTTAGACGAGCCCAGAAGAGTTTTTAGGTCACCAGACTTACAGGTAGTTAACGCCTAGGCGCCATGGCATGAGCATACATGTATTTTGAGGAGTTCCAAGTCTCAAATCATCTAGGGAGTTGGCGCCTAGGCATCAGATTTCAGGATATTCTGAAAAGTTTATAATTTACACAACACAATGAGAGTTGGCGCCTAGGCGCCACTACACATCTGTACGCAAGAGTTTCTGCATAGTTTAAATAGAAACCTAGGGGGTCATGTGAGAGGGAGATGGAAAGAGAGTGGTGGTGGTTGCTGTGGAGAAAGGGAGAAACACAAAAGCTTCAAGGAACGAGAGAAGAGCAAGTGGAGATCCAAGCTATCATTGCAAATCCATTGAGTTTCATCTCCTCCTGTCATCTATCTCTTCCTATTTGTTATTCTCATTGCTTGGGATGATTGTAACTTGATTTTAATGGGAATTGAAGTTATGTTTAGGGTCTAAACCTTCCTATGGTAGGAGATATGTAGGATTTAAATCCATAGCTTATGATATTTAGTTTTCTTATGCTTGAACTGATAATACTGTTATGTTGTGACTTGTGTTACTTGAGATTACTCTTATATATCATGCTTAATGTGTTTACAAGCTTTGCATCCTTGTGGATTGGTTGAATATTTAGATTCATGCTTAGAAAAGTAGGATTTGAATAAGATTCATATATAAGGCACAAGTATTCTAGCTCTTGTTTGTGTTGGAAGTTAATATGGATAGGAATATATCTATTAACCCTGTGTAATCTTGATTAGGTTATGTGGTTATCAATCTTGTTTTACTTGTGTGCATGGGAACATAGCACACAGCTAAAACTTGGTTAGGTTTGTATGTGTTGGAAGATATATGTGACTATGAATGAACCTAGATTAGTAATCTCTACACAACTAGCTTAATTAGAATCAAATAACATAGCTATGATTCAATGAATTCATATTCCCACCTATCTTAATCATCTCAAGGAAATCTCAGCAATATCCATTCCACTTTGGTCATTTATTATTTAGTTTAGTTTAGTTTAATTCAATTCTTTGAAACAAAATCTCATTCCCTTTATCAATTCACTTAGACAATTGAAATTTAAGGTGTTGATTTGTTTAACACAATCCTTGTGGGAACGATACTCTACTCACTCTTTATTACTTGATCAGCACATATACTTGTGTTAAAATGAGCATTTTAATTAAGCATATACACAGCTCATCAAATAGCAACAAGTATCATCCGGGAATCAAATTCCTACATTACATGGATTTATCTCCCAGACTAAGGGTTCTACGGTTTTTTATTGCGCACTGTATTTATCCAAAAAGAGGAGGCCGAAATCAACTAAACCCACAAGAAGCTGAGATCTTATGGAAGTAGATAATCGGGTAAAGGTCAGCTTACCCGCTTTGCTATTGGAAGTGCTGGCTTCAAAGAAATACAATCCTCGAGGTCTGCTGTCCTATGGGACCTAAATCACCATGATCCTCCATTATCTTGGTGTTGAATTAGATGAAGAGCCGTTTGAAGTCTTGAAGCCCACAAATGCCATCAACAGGGCTCTCTTGACTCGGATGAAGATCAAATTGGAGGAATTCAGAGCTGAACGAATACAGAAAAGAATGGGACCAGCCCAACCTAAAGCAGAGGGTGATCATCTTGAGGGGGGAGTAGCCACCTCTGTCCCCGCAGTAGGAGGCGGCTCCGTCTCCACCACTAGCACCATCCAAGCCCGTATCACCATAGTCCCATGGCTCATGCTCTCTGAGAGGATCACATATCCTTGACCTGCATCCGCATTCAATGACCCGGTCAACTTCTGTTCATGCTATCAAAGAACATCTTGAGCAAATGGAAGATGGTCTTACACAGCAGCTGGTTGGGATTCATATAGCAATGATGGAGATGCACTCTCTCGAGGATAAGATGGATTAGGAACTATGAACCATCAAGTATAGACTTACGTCGAGGAGCAGTCGAGGTCGTTTGGTGCCAAGTTTGCCCGATATCGCTCTGTCTTTTGGTGAATTAGTGAGAATTGAACCCACTATTCAGCCTCTTTCATCTTCTTACTCATCCGCCCATATCCGGCCTATCCCACGTATTCATCCTCCATATTACTTAATCTCAGCCTTCCAATTTGCTAAATCCCGCTTTCCTTGTCTCCTTTTTGATTCCTTGACAAAATGAGGGATAGATATCTGAGTTTTAGGTTAGTTTGCTTTCATGGGTTAGGTAGCATATACAAATAGGTCATTTGCATTTTCTTATTTCACATTGTATATAAGTGCTTGGTTATATGTATATCAATTGTTTTTGATTGAAAATGCAATGGTTGTGTGAAACCTCAACCTAAGGAGGATTAATGTGTGCATTGAACATGTACATGGGATTTATGTACAATTTAATTGAGTTTTTGGATATTTATGTGATTTTGCTAATTACTGCAATTAGGGTTAAGGATTAGCAATAATGATGTGATTAATTATTTTGATCTAATATGGGACAATGAGATTAGAGTAAATTATTGTTAATTTAAATGTGCAAATACATCATGGAAAATCATTTTAATTCATTTAATATGAATTTTGAGAATTTATATGATAATTGACAAGTTAATGGAAAAACATTGGAAAATTCATAACTCTCTATAAGGCGGATTCAAGTAAAATTTGAAATGAAAATTAATGATGTTGGGCTTGGTATTATGAAATTAATGGGTTATGAAAAATCTTGATGAAATGAGAGTTATGATTTATTGATCATATTTCGATTTCAACCGTTAACTTTAAACAAATATAACGGGACCTAGGCAAATTGGATCGAGATGAAATTTGACACGGTTGAATGAAATTATGAGATGTTTATTTTGGATGGCTTAGATAAAGCATGAAATATTGAAAAAATATCCGCATTGAAAAAGGTGAGCATGGTTGACTAATGCACCTCAAAAGTACATTTTCATTAATGCTAGAGTACAAAGCATAATGGCTTGAAATTAATGGGAATTGAGTTGGAAATTACAGGCCATTTCTAGGTAATTTTGTTTATTTATTTGAAATGCAAAAATATGAGAATTATCTAGCCATTAAATGCATATCATGATGGAGCTACAAAGCACATAACCTATGCATAGAGGAGGTGGCAAGAAGGGACGTCCAAGGGGCTGCCATGTTGCTTCTTTTTGAATTTTTAATTTTTAAAATATGTGAAAATGTTTCTGACATGTAGGGACACCAAGCTATGCATTCAATTATGCAATTTTTTAGCAATAAAAATTATAAAATGCAGCTGAAAAGGAGAGTGAAAACGTGGTCAGCATATGGGGCTATTAATGTGCATGATGTGCTACTATTGCTGCCATTTTTGTCATTTTTTCATGATAAATTAATGCATGAATTAAAGTGTATTATATATATAAATTACCCATATTTTACAATTTTAAAAATGGAGAAAATGGTTGGAAAAATGGGTAGCAGCTGGACGTTATGGTGGAAGCAGATTGACGGTTAAGATGAGGGTAGATTTTGGATTTTTAAAAAATGGTAAAAACTCATTTTACTTGGCTGGGAATTTGCCAACACATGAGGGGGATAAGGGAGCATTTAAGTGTGTGGAAAATACAGCAACTGGTGGGGCCCATAGCTGGAAACTCTAGCACCTATGTAAGGTCATGCACGTTCATATGATGGAGCTTTAGAAAATTGGCTAAGTGCTGAATTTTTCGTCCCAAGCAACCAGCAGCTTTCATGTTCCATTTTTCCTAGCAAGAAAGAAGGAAAAACAAGAAAAAAAAGAGGAGAATTTGTGAAGAAAAATCATCTCCAAGGATTAAGGTTTGAATTAGCTGTAAACCAAGTAAGTATACGTGTTGTTTGAGTTAATTATTTTGACTTTTTGAACTCCAAAATGGGAATATGGAAGGGATGCTTAAAGAATCTGTAAAGTGATGATATAACATGCTTTTGAATGATATTAAATGGATATTAAGTTTCATACATGAATTTTCAAGTTTAAGTTGATGAAAGTGGAGTTATGCATGTGTATTAAGTCGAAAATCCAAGGTGGTAAACCCTAATTCTCCAAGACAAGTTGTTGTTTTGGTTTGATGATGTGATTAGGTTATGAATCATATATTTATGCAAAATATATGATGGTTTATGCTCAAATGATGAATTTTTGAAGTTGTGGAATGCAAGGTGATGATTTTGACCTAATTTACATGTTTCTATGTTAAAAATATTATGAAAATGGGTTTGCATGTTTTATGAATGATATATAGGGTAAAATACCCTAGGTTTAAGGTATTATAGATTCCCAAAAATATTTGAGAAAAGAAGCCCTAAAACTGATTTTTATAAATTTTATGAAAAAAGGTCAAACCAATATGAAACGAGACTCAAAATGTGTAGGCAACTTGTTGTTTTGAGAAATGATAATTCATGGATGCTATATATATGTGTCAAATACCTAAATATGGATTATTAAAAATGGATTTATATGTTGAAATTTCAGAATTTATGACTGCTTAGGTTTATGTGTCAAAAGATACGTCAAAATGGGTGAAAAACGGGTTCCAAACTTGCTATTTTGGAAACCTATGGTGAATGGATTTAAATCCCATGAAAATGCCCTAAATGAAATAGTGATTAAGGGTCATTAAAAATCTGAAACATGGATTGTATTATTGATGTAGAAAATTTTATAAAATGCATGATGTACATGTTGCCAAATGGGCGTATGTGAAGGAATAGACATGCAAGGATGATGAATGATTTGTGAAATATGATTTTGTGCAAAAATACATGAAAATATGATCAATTTCATGATTACATAACTGCTTTGAATTATATGATGTTAAATTCCAATTTTGGAATTATGTAATAGAGCTTAAGGTGATAACAGGTGCTTAGAATGAGCACCGATGTATGAATTTTGGAAAAAATGTGAAAAATGGTAAATGGAGGTTAATGGACCTATAAGTGATAACCATTGAATGAATTTTATGTGATTTAAATGGTTACCCAACTTAAGGGGTTGGATATGTTATAAGTTAACTGATGAAATACGCGAGCATATGCTATATGAAAGCCTAATGACTTGAGAAGTCAAAAAAATAATACATGTTAATGAAAATGAGTTGGAAAACTAAATGAGATGCAAGGAAAATAAATATATAAAAGATTATATTATTCTCATGTAGGCAAAGGCAAATAAAAAGCTGAGACGGAAAGCTAAGGAACACAGGTAAGCAAGAAAATTTTCTAAAGGATTTTTTGCTTTTCTAAATTGTTTCCATAAATACAATTTTTGTTTAAACTTGTTTGATGAAATTGTGGAAATTATTTCTAATATGTTTAAGAATAGCCATCCCTTAGTAAAATGATGTTGAAATGATCTTTTACTTCAAATGCAATATTATGAAATTCTCTTTGATAAATGCTATGGAAAAATGATGTGATTCTATGTTTCTGATTGAAAAATCATGCTGGCATGTTAAAGATGGATTTATGAAAAAGTTCATGTACACAAGGTATTAGGCCCACTTGAAGGGTATAAGCGGACCAATTGTCCCGCTTTGGTGTGACCAAGTAACTTAAAACAGGCACAAGGCCAAAGACGCCCTCTCTAAAATGGGAGTTAACGTGACGGATGGTCACTTGGCTAGCTTCCATCATAAGGGAAAAAGGATATATGTTCATGTTTTATATGGTATTATGCATATGGTACTCGTGAGGGGTACAAGATTTCATATTTTCAAGAGATACCTTAGACAAGGTATAAGTTGCTTTTCAATATGATTTTAAATGCAAAAATGTTGCCTGTAAAATGTAAATAACTTGCTTATTGAGTTTCAACTCACGATTTTACTTTCCAAACCCAAAGATAGGTGAAGGACAGGACATGGTGAAGAAGCATATACAAGCTTAAGGATACAGTGGAAAGACTTTAGAATTTTTATGTTATAGAAAACTCATGCGAAATGGTTGTAAGCTATATCAAGTGTTTTATGTTGATGACTATGATGTATATATGCAGTGACTAGATTTAGGCAAGTGTTGAAATATTACTTGAACATCATGCTGTGTATATGTGTTGAATGGCAGGAAATGATTCAGTTACATATGAGGTGAATATATGAGAAATAGAACTTCTATGTGAATATAATTAGTGGGATAATTATCCAATAAAACCTGTCATGTGACAGGGCAACAATCCTGATCACGTTTACCAATCAATACAATCCTGAGGTAAGGGCTAAGTCGTGACGCTCAGGTTTGGGGCGTCACAGGTTGAATGCATGTTTGTATGTATTTGAAATTATGTGTTGATTCTTTTAATTTTGGAACGCAATTAAAATGAAATTTGTATATTCTATACACCAAAATAATGATGAAATGTTATTTTTAAAGTAAATAAAAGGTATAACTCAAATTTATTTTGTTAATCATCAAAATAGGGGAGATAGTTGGAATCAAAGGAAAATTAAGCACAATCCATGTTTTGATGATTAACAAATCAATTTGAGAATGTTTTGGATACTAATGTCGTTTGTTAAACTTAGTTAAAGGATAAAAACTTAGAATTCAGAACTTGGCAGACGAAGTCGCAAAGCCAAGTCGACTTAGCCATCGACTTGGGTGAAGTCGATACCCAAGTCAACCACAAGATCGACTTCAAGTAGGCAAAACCTTCTAACGTTGAATTTGGGAACCAAGACAGGCAAAGTCGTAGTCGAAGTCGACTCCACCCGCGACTTGGGTGAAGTCACAGACCCAAGTTGACTCCACTATTGACTTTAGATGATCAATTCCTTCTAGCGTTGAAAGGAGACAAGTGATGTCACAACTGAAGTCAACTCCATATGCGACTTGGGTGAAGTCGCATTCCCAAGTTGACTCCACATGTGACTTGAGTGAAGTTGGACCCCAAGTTGACCTAAGCATCCGAATTGAGTCAAGCTGAAGTCTAAGACAGTTCATAAAAGTAAATATCCATGACATAATTTGTGAAACCCTAACCCAAGTAGGCCATATATATGCATTGCACATGTATTTGATGATTATTTATGACTTATGGAATTATGAATGTATTTTATGATTTTTGCTAATTATGGCAATTAGGGTTATGAGTTAGTATTAATGTTGTGATTAAGCATTTTGAGCCTAAATGTGACAATGAGGTTAGAATGAATTATTTGTGAATTAAAGGTGCAAATATATCATGAAAAATAATTTTCCATGATTTAAAATGAATTATGGGAATAAAGATGGAAATTGTCAAGTGTGAAGGAAAGTATTGAAAAATTCATAACTCAACGCCTAAAAAGCGGATTCAAGTGAAATTTGACATGAAAATTGTTAATATTAGGCTTGGTATTATGGAATGAAGATATTATGAAAATTCTTCATGAAATGAGAATTATGAATTTTTTTTGAGTATATGTTCATTTCAATCGTTAACTTTAAACAGCTATATCGGGAGCTAGAAAACTTGGATTGAGTTGAAATTATAAAAGGTTGAATGAAATGGTGAGATATTTATTTTAAATGGATTGGATTATGCATGAAATATTGAAAAAATTCCTGCATTGAAAAAGGTGGGCAAGTTTGACTTATGCACCTCAAAAGCACGAAAGCATTAATGATGGAGAAACATACATAAATGCATGATGCAAAAGGTAGGGTGAGGTGTTCATTGCATGGATTTTTGGAGGAAATTATGTATTTAAATAAAGCATATAATTCCATGAATTATCCAAGCATTTAATGCTCAAAATGATGAACTATGAAAGCATAGGCAAGGTGGCCAAGGAAGGGACGTCCAAGGGCCTTGGGGCTGCCCAATTTGATTTTTTAATTTTTTTTAAAATGCCACATGCTGCTGAGATGAAAGTACATGAATTGTGCAAGCAATAATGGAGAGTTTCAGCAATTAAAAAATGCAAAAAGGGAGGAA
>JAXCLR010000081.1:35107875-35118735 GCA_035584095.1 Annona squamosa | reverse complement strand
AAACTTAAATTGCTCTTTGAGAATGGACTTTGCATCTTATTTGGATTTGATCAACTTCAATTTGATCTTTGGAATAGTCTTGGAAATGCAATTTTCAAGTCTGAATTCCTCAAGTCGAAGATGGAGTCGACCTTGTCTGCGACTTCGCCCAAGTCGCACCTGGAGTCGACTTCGTCTGGGACTTGACTACCCAAGTGGCAAGTGGAGTCGACTTGACCTGCGACTTCACCTGTCAGTCTTTTCATTTTCAAATCTATCCACCTATGGCTGTTTCAAGTCTCTTGTGAAGTCGACTTGGGTATCGACTTCGTCCCAAGTTAAAGTCCAAGTCGACTTGGTGATCGACTTGGCTTCTTTTCTTTTCTTAAGCACTTGGCAAACTCATTAGTACACTTAATAATCTCAAATTAGTTCTTGTTAATCATCAAAACTCACACTTTGGTCAATTTGTTTTGTTTTGATTTATTGTTTCCAACAATAATGAAATTAGAGATGGATTTTTTCCCAACCTTCTCAATGATATACTAAGAGATAAGACGTCAGTGCGAACACGAGAGTTATATCGGTGAAGATGGAGACAACACAAATTTACATGGTATGGAGATGCAAACGGGATTTTTTTCAAGAGTCATTGAAGAAGAGGTGGTGGTCGGCTTATCTTTTTTCGTGTAAAGGGATGGCAATGAGATGGCTGTCATTGAACAAATGATTAGTGATGATGATACAGGACATGATTGAAGAATGGAGAAGACAATTAAGGATGAAGTATAGCAGCTAGGGCGTCTCTCTGATTTGGGAGAGAAGAAAAAAGAGATATCTATTCTAGTACATGTAGAGTACTGAAGCTATACGCATGTGCTCACATGTGGTGATCTTGGATTCAAATTTTGGTGTTCTAGGTATGAATTCTTGTACTTTTGGATGCTATGAACAAAATGGTGAGGTCAATTGGGTAGAATTTACTTTAATAGTATAGATTAGAGAGAGTATGCAAATCAATAATGATATGATGATTAGAAAGGTTCTAATGTGGAGATCTAGATGATATATAATGTTTTGTTTCATGTGAATAGTGCATATAAGAGGATGTTACATCTTTAGGCAAGGTCAAGTTGGATCACAGAGCTCAAGGTTGAACAAGATAAGTCAAGTTTGATCTAGTTTAAAGCAATAGTTCGTGAGCAGATCTAGTGTGATCACATGGTTAATATTGTACAAAGATTGTTTAAATCCCAGTAGAGTTGCGGACTTCATGGAGCTATAGATGTTTTGCATTATTAGTAGTTTATAGCTATGTTGTTGCTAAGGGTGCATGAGAATATGTGGAGATATACTTATTTTCCTGAGTTCCGCATTGGATGGTGGCTGTGAGATCATGAGAATGCATTGACATTAAATCATGCAAAGAGCCTAGGAGTCTTGTGAATATGATGAATGTTATATTAGTTATATGCCTCATATTTTAAGTATTTTCATACTCAGAATATTGATTAAATTATGTCTTTGAGAGATTAAATACAAGAATTAGTTTAGTTAAGTTTAAGTTCTCATATTCAGTTGTTACTTGTGCAATCAAATGAATCGAGTGCAAAATAGGTGTAAAGAATCGAAGATTTGGAAGTTGAGGAGCAAACATATTCAAAAAAGAGAATTTAAAGTGCATAATAGAGAAAAACATAAACTAAAAATGAGCTAAATGTAGTGAAGAAATTTTGACATAGTTTGAACTGTGTTAGGCCAAAAATCAGGAAAAGTGAAGTTGAAATTAATATTTCAAGATTGAATATGGTTTGAACTATGTTCCTCTTAGGAAAACACAATTTGAATAGTGTTCCACCCAAAACCAACCTATGTGCATTGATTTTGTAAAATTTTGCATAAATTTTAGGAGGATACTAACTGACACATAAAACGCAAATTGAGGAATCTTTTCAAATCTTGTGAGCAAACTTTTCAAGCTACGATTTGAAGAAAAAGAGAAGGGGAAGGAAGAGAGTTTGTGAGAGACATTCAAGATACTATTGAAGATTAAAACAAAGAAGTTTTACTTCTTCTTTCTTTTGATTTTATTTTCTTAAATTTGATGGATTTTTTCAATTATATTATTTTGTTGTTTGGATTTATTAAAATTATGTTTAGCTAAATATCTAGTCTTAGGTTTAAGAATGTAACATGAGAACCTATACTTGGATGATTGAATTTTACTTATTTTTTGAAGGATAACCTATATTAATTTAATATTTTATATTTTTTACGACTTTCTTAATAGATCATACTCTTGCATAATTTCAACATTAGGAGAAGAAATTGAAAGATGAAAATCTAATGCAAGATAATTGAAATATTAAATCTAAGAATTTGGACCATGAAAATAGGTGTGACACCTTTGAGGAATGCAATAAATTACAACAAAATGGATTCTAATCAATATAATTCAATAAAAATATATTATTATAAAGGTTAGGATATGTCTGTTAAGCCTTGAAAGAGGATGCAAGATAGGATTTGTTCTCCTTTAATAAAAATTATTCGAATTAAATAAAGGATTCAATTATCCATTATAGAGAAGCCACATATGAAATTCTAGATCTCGCAAATTCTTGATTCTAAAACTTGTTCGCGTGCTGATATTAGTAGATTCTTTCTTTCTTAGTTTATTGTCTTTACTATATTTCAATTAATTTCAAAATAGTTGTCTTCAAATTTGTTGTGTTATTTTTATATCATATATTCTAAAAGATTTTTGGATGAGAAAGTGAATACATATAATATCTTGACTTAGATATTGATTGATTTAGCTTAATTATACATAAACACTTAGATTCCATGTCACTTGTGTAGAACAAGTAATTTACATGGAAAATCAGTGTGGAAGATGATGACTTGAGACACTAAGATGAAAAAGCAAAATGTAAATGCAAAATCAAAATATAATTTAGAAGCAAAACAATGTGGAAAATGATTTTAAATGTATGAAAGAAGTACCAACACGGCTTGGAGAGTGTTGGGCCAGAAAGCCTAAAAATTACGAAGCAAAACAAGGCACCTAGGGACCCACATAATTCAAACCGTGTGGCTCCTTAAAGCATAGCTATGTGTTGATTTTTTGCTTTTTTTGCACAATTCTAAGCTGGTTACTATATAAACACCTATTATACACAATTTAAGGGATTTGAGAATGTGTTTTAGAGCTAAGCTTAAGGTCCAAGGTGAGAAAAACTCAAGAGCACAAGGAGAGAAGTTTGAAGCTATCAAGACATCATTGAAGCTTCTAATCCAATAAGTTTTTTCTTTAGATTTGATGGATTTATTTTTTATGGATATTGAATATAATATTATTTTGTGTTTTGATTTCATTATAAACATATCGGGCTAAACTCAAATCCTTGGGTTTAGGATATAACATGTAACATAATATACAGTGATTAGTTTTACTTATTTCTGAAGGATTCTTTATGCTAATTTGATATCTTATGTTCTTAATGCTTGTTTTATATATAGGCCAACACGATAGCATGATTTTATATATTAGGTGATAGAATCGAAAGGTGAAAATATAATATACATTAATCAAAATATTAAACCTAGAAATCTAAACTATGAGAATAGGTGTGATGATCTTGAGGAATCCTATGAACTATTATAGAACTTATTGAATTCTAATTGACTTAATCCCATGAGAATAGTGATTAACAAGGTTATAGTATATCTCGTATTCCTTGAGAGAGGATGTGAGATCAATTTAGGGTTTGTTCTCCTTTAACACAATGTATTTGAATTAAATAAGTGAATCGATTATCCTGTGTAGAACATTGCATAATCCTAGAGAATCTCATCCTTTGACTTTCAATCTTTGTTCATCATTCTCAAGATTTGCTTTTCTTTCTTTTCTATTTTCATCTCATTTTCCCTCATTGTTGATTATAAAGTGTTTAAATAACAACATATTATCCCAAGTTCCTTATAGAATTGATTTAATTAATATTATAATCTACGACCTGTGCACTTATTGAGAGACACAACAAAAGTATTTAGTTTCTCAATTCCTCATGGGATTGATATTTATATATTATAGACTATAACTCATGTACTTTCAAAAAGTTCATTTAATATTTTGGCTCGTTACTAGGGCATTCAATACAAACCAAAGACTTTGGTGGTCTATTTGTTTTTGAAATTTTTCTTTTATTATTACTTTGTCTTACCCTTTGTGAGTAAACCTAATAATTAGTTTATTCATAGTGTACGTAACCATTTACTTGAAATTTTGCTTAAAAAGTTGCTAAAAAATTCTTTATAGTAGATTTTAAAATCAAGCAAGATTTTAGGAAGAAAGTTAAGAATAAGGACAATTATGAAACCCCACCTCTTTTAAAGCATAGTAAATATAGATTGGAGCTTGTATAAGAATGGAATTTGAAATGTTATGATCACCTATATGGTTTTCAATAAATCTAAGCATAGGTAACTCAAGTTGAATTTTCACATTGACAAGAAAATTCAGTGGAAGATATTAAATTCATGGTCTATGATTTAGATAGATAAGATTTGGGCAACTAAGTAAGCAAGGTGATTAAATTAATCACTTTGATTACTATAGTAATTAAGTATAATGAAAGACGAAATATACTAAATGACGAAAAAGGATGTGGAGAATGCTTATGTAGCATGTTTAATTAATGTCATTTTTCATTTTATTATTTGATTCAATACATGATATATTAAAATTTTGTGATGTATAATGTGGATTGATATGAAATTTTAAGGGAAAGCCTAAGTTGGCATGCCTTACATGATGAACAGTTTGGATCATTGAAAGTATGAATGTAAAGGGGTCAAATGATAGGAGTTACATGATATTTTATGAATTAAATTCATTTTGCTAATATCTTAGCATATATTCATCATTATGAGATGAGATTTTTTATGTATAGCTAAGTTAAGGTGCTCTAAGTGATGGATGGATTAGATTAAACTAATCCTCTTAGAAAGTGGTGTTATGAATGGGTGTTGAGCCACATTTATAGTATTAATTTTGATTATTAATTTAGAAGAATTTGAGCGTTGAAGATACTTTAAATCATATTTCAATTGATTTAGCTTTACAAAGCATAAAACACTTATGATTGACTAATTTATGTAAAATATAAGAAATATGTGCAATTTTAGTTTACGATGTGGACCAATTGATAAGTGTCGATGAAAACGGGAGTAAATTACAAATTCAAAACTTAAATCTAAAATAAAACTGCATTTCAAGAAAGACACTATTTATACACAGTACTGTTCATGCCCACTGTTCACGTGCACTATTCATGTGTGTACTGTTCACGCATATTGTTTGCGCACTGTAGCTGTTTTATGCATTACTGTTTGCGCATTGTTACTATTCATGTTAAGTTACTGTTCACACCCCTCTCCTCTATATAAACACTTATGGGGAACATCTTAAGTCATTTGAAAACATCTTGGGAGCTTGGGTTGAGGTAACAAAAGAATGCGTAGAGCACGGGGCAATAGGAGAGACGGTGAGTTACTGAAGGCGGTTGAGACACTATCAGGGCTTCCAATCAATAAGTTTTCCTTTTTTTCTATTTTGATTTAATTATCTTGTTTGTGATGGATTTGAATATAATATTATTTTGTATTTAATTTTCATTACAAACATGCTAGGCTAAATTCTTAATCTAGGGTTTAGAATGTAGCATACATATAATGTAGCGGATATTATGGTTTGATTTATTTATGACTGATCTCGTAAGAGTCTAGATCGTGTCTCAGTCCCAGTGTGGCTGATCATCTCCTTGTTAAGTTATTGCCCCACCAACTAGCTAATTAGTCACGAGCCCCTCATCTAACGGATTCCTCCTTTTGCCCCTCAACCTATGGGGTATTAGCAGTCGTCCCAACTATTGTTCTTCCCCCCCAAGGGCAGGTTTTTTGTGCATTATTCACCCGTCCGTCACTATAAACACTACTTCTTGTCCAACTTGCATGTGTTAAGCATGCCGCCAACGTTCATCCTGAGCTAGGATTGAACTCTCCATGAGATTTACGGTTGCATTACTTATAGCTTCCTTGTTCGTAGACAAAGCAGATTTGGAATTGTCTTTCATTCCGAGGAATAACCTGTATCCATGCGCTTCATGTTAGCTCGAAGTTCACTCCCAGCAATATAGCCATCCCTAGATTTTTGTCCGAAGAAATGAAACATGCGATTTGTGTAAGTATAACAGGAGAATGATTCCCCATTCCTTAGCCAGAAAGATATATGGCCACAAAAAGGGGATTAAACGAAACATAATTGACTGGGTGGTAGGGTCATGGAAACACTTATTTATTCCATATTTTGGACCTGAGCTCCATGGTGCTACTGCTGAAACATGGAAGAAGAATTAAAATCTTAGATCAAAACACTCTGTACGGATGGTATGAACTGCCTAAACAAGAATTCTTGAACGGTAAAAAACCAAACCAGATCAGATCCTCTTATTCACTACACCAAAAAATTTCCATTAACAAAACATGGAAATCCATTAGAAAATAAAAAAGATGCATGTTCGATGAAATGTTTGTTGTTATCTGCTCCAATAACAAAGCATTGGTTTAACTAAATAACTAAACAAAATAGATTGGTCTTTCTCTTCATCTCAGGTTAATGGATCTTCTCAATTGGATTGTGTATAAATTTAATATCTTATGATTTAATGCTTGCTTGGTGTAAAGGCCTACACTTTGGCAATGATTCTCATCTATTAGGTGATGGAATCAAGATGTGTAAGTCTAATATACAAAAATTAAGATATTAAAACTAAAACCATGAGAATAAGCATGATAACCTTGAGGAATTCTATGAACTTCCACAAAATTAAATGAATTCTAATTAACTTAATCCTATGAGAACAGGTGGTTAAGAAGATTAGGGTACGCTTTGCAGGTTTCGAGAGAAGGTACAAGGATAATATAGGGATAGTTCTCCTTTAACACATAATATCCAAATTATCTTGTGATTTCTAATCCATGTTTTACGTTTTACAGATCAATTTTTCTTTTTCTTGTTCTTTCTTCTCCTTATCTTATTTGGTTAGAAAGTGTTTAAATCCAATATCTTAAGTTCCGAATTTCCTGTAGATCAATATTTATATACTACAATCTACGACCTACGCACTTGCAGTAAGATTACGAACAAGTATTTTGACATCATTGCCGAGAAATTTGGCATTATTTAGGACTTCATATTTAAGTACTTCTATTTTCTTTCTACTTCTATTTTTCTATTGTCTATTTGTATATCTTTTTTCATAGGATTTTTTTCTTTTATTTTTCTAAAAAGTTATTTAATGACATACTATAATCAATAGTATGATGATAGAATGAGCGATAGATATTTTCGTGATGATAGAATGATTGTTAATAAATTTTATGAGAATTATGAAGTAGCGGACTAGTATAATTCATATGGAGAGAGGACTTCCATGATAAATATACCATACCAACAAGACTTGGGATATGAGCAACAAAATTTTTACAACCATGACAACTCTCATCTTGTTCAAAACCCTTTGTCAAGCACTCACAATCTTGATGAGACTACACATTCAAACTTTCCTTGGTCCGATAATCTTCCTTTTCAATATGATCAAACTGCTTTCCACTCAATATCATGACTTTTACTATAAAAACAAAGTAGAAAATTTTTCTCTCCCTATTTCAACAACAGTTTCACCACAGCCTAAAGAATCTACTATTGAAAAAATTTTAAAAGTCTTCTTCAAGAACTTGGTCAAATGAAAAAACATCTTCCGATTCTAGGAGAAAAAGTTGCACGACAAGTCAACCATTTAAATGAAAACTTTGATGAATCTCCTATTCAACCATGCATGGATTCTATGAATTTTTCTGAGGATTATGATGAAATTATCTCGATTAATAAAGATCAAATAGAGAATCAGATGCATGTAGATGACAAGTGCATATTCCAAACTAGTCATATCACGAAGATGTTCTGAATGATGAGAACCAGGAGGAGAATAAAGTGCAAGATTATAATATAGAGCAATTCCAAAATCAATCAAATTTTGAGCAAACTCAAGATGAAAGCAGTGAAAAAATTAAAACGACTAGCCCATTCAAAGAAACAAGGATCGATGAGTCATCTATACCATCAGAGCACATGCCATCATTTATTTTTCCACAGAGAGGCACTGAGTATTGCACAAATCCTAAAGAGATGCATATTAATTATTATAACTTTAGAAAAATTTCTCTCTCATCTTATTTAAATCCTTTTTAGACAATAAAAGCATCTACGATTTTGCAGAAAACCACAATAAGATTATGCAAAAGAAGAATGCAATCCGCATTTCTCATCTGCTTTCCCTTCCTCCTTTCTCCTTCTCCAGACACAGTCTCAGTGTCATCTCTTTTTTTCCCTCTCCCCGCCATGGCCGCTGCAGATAAAAAGCTCCCCTCGCAATCCAGTAATGCCTTCAACTCCGCGGCCGGTGGTGTCGCTGCCTCCAAGAAAACCATTGAGCAGACATACCAAAAGAAGACCCAGCTCGAGCACATCCTCCTCCATCCCGACACCTACATCGGTTCGTAGAAAAGCGCACCCAAACACTCTGGGTATATGAAGAGGGCGAGATGGTCTGCCGCTCCGTCACCTATGTTCCCGGCCTTTACAAGATCTTCGACGAGATTCTCGTCAATGCCGCCGACAACAAGCAGCGGGATCCCTCCATGGACTCCGTCAAGGTCGACATCGATGTGGAGGCAAACTGCATCAGCATCTACAACAATGGCGATGGCGTACCTGTCGAGATACACCAGGAGGAAGGTGTTTATGTGCCTGAGATGATCTTTGGGCACCTCCTCACAAGCAGTAACTATGATGACACTGTGAAGAAGACAACGGGCGGGAGAAACGGGTATAGAGCCAAGCTCACCAATATTTTTTCTACCGCGTTTATTATCCAGACTGCGGATGGAAGGAGACAGAAGAAATACAAACAGGTGATCCGAAGCTCATTTTGTTCTGTTTTCTTTAGGGTTCTTTCCAGTTTTTTTATCTTATTCGTTGCTCGATTATTTTCGCTTGAGAAAAACCTCTGTAATTGGACTTTATGGAACAGTGACTTTTACAAATTGCTGATTCTCCTTTACGGGCTGAAATGGGAACTTATTACGCCCCTAAATTGGTTAGGGTGAAACCAGGAAGAGTGATGCTAGGTTGTTGTCTAACCATCTTCTAGAAATGCAACCAACCTTCAATATCTTGCCTATCTTTGCCCGTTCTCATGCTATTTTCATCAGGCTCATGATGTATCTGCTTTTGTGAAGGTGTTCACAAACAACATGGGAAGCAAGTCAGAGCCCACCATTACGAAGTGCAAGGAAGGTGAAAACTGGACCGAGGTTACGTTTAAGCCAGACTTGGCTAAATTCAACATGACCCATCTAGAAGATGATGTGATTGCGATCATGAAGAAGCGAGTGGTCGACTTGGCAGGATGCCTTGGGAAGGCAGTCAAGATTGAGCTAAATGGGCAGCGGGTGCCTGTGAAAACTTTCCTTGATTATGTCAATCTCTACCTGAAATCAGCTGCCACGGCAAGGGAGGAGGAGTCTATTCCAAGGTCCTTGTCCCTGCTGGTTTTGAATCTTAATGTTTGTTTACCTCTTCCTTTTTCTTTTTGTGGTTTTGGGAACTGACTTCTTGCGTGATTCTTGGATTAATTAGAATCCCAGAGAAGGTCAACGACAGATGGGAAATTTGTGTCTGCCCAAGTGACGGTCACTTTCAACAGGTAATCATGGACTCTTTTTAACCTACCACTTAGCATTGGCAAACCAAGGGTCTATTTGGTTGAGATGGGATTGAGTTCATTCCATTTTATTAACAATGCTTACCCAAGTTAGATATTTCTACAATTTTTCTGCTTTCTACACACCATCAATGGCATGCTGCAATTCTTTGACAATGGACAGAGAATTAATGCCTCTGATATTTGCAAATGTGTTTGTAACTCTGAATGGTTCTGTATCATGCCTGGATGTATTGAAGTTCAATTAACTATTCAAACAAGAGCTAGAATTTTAACCTGTATTTCTGCTTTCTGCTTTCAATCAGGTCAGCTTTGTGAATGGAATTGCTACCATCAAAGGTGGGACTCATGTAGACTATGTAACAAACCAGATAGCAAACCGTCTGGTGACAGTAGTGAACAGTAAAAATAAGAATGCAAACATGAAGCCTCATACTGTAAGAAACCATTTGTGGGTTTTTGTCAATGCCCTCATTGACAACCCTGCATTTGATTCACAAACAAAAGAGACATTGACAACTCGTCAAGGAAGTTTTGGTTTGAAATGTGAGCTTTCACAGAAGTTCCTTAAGAAAGGTTGGTCATGGATAAGATATCGTCCTTTAAGCTTTCTTTTCATTCCCAGTGTGAAATACATGAATGCAAAAAATTTGTAGAAGGTAATATATTGCAAACATTCCGGTCCAGTGGCAAAATCTGGAGTAGTGGAGAGCCTTCTCACGTGGGCAGATTTTAAGCAGAGCAAAGAGTTGAAGAAAACTGATGGGACCAAGACAGGGAGGATTAAGGATATTAAGAAGCTCAATGAAGCTAATGAAGTAGGGACGAGGAATGCTGAGAGATTGTGGCGCCCCGAACCGAGGTGCCTAGAAGCCTTACTCCGAGATCGTGTTGATTGGTAAACGTGACTTAGGATTGTTGCCCTGATCACACGGCAGGATTTTTTTTTTTCATCAATACATGGAAAATTTCCATCATTTGTCTAACATGAAATATATTTCACATATCATAGTCATAAACCCAAAACTGTTTC
>JAXCLR010000081.1:35076952-35098369 GCA_035584095.1 Annona squamosa | reverse complement strand
TATTTTATCTTTTTGTGATTAAGTTAATCCAAGTGATTAACTCTTAATCACGTGTCTTAGTCCTTGGTTACTATTCATGTGCACTATTCACGTGGTTAAATTGCATTATTTAAATCTCCAATACACACATTCTTCAATATAATCCATGAATTTTCATTTATTCATAAAATAATTACAAAATTACAAATGTTGAAACGACGCGTATACGGCCAAAGTAACGCGTATACGGTCAGGGTTCCACAGAGATGTACCTTAATTTTGACAGAAGGAGATTCAGCTAAGGCCCTTGCTGTAAGTTATCCATTTGCTGTGGGTTTAACTGCTCAGTTTGAAGTGCTGCAAGTTTTTAGAATGGAAATGATGAAGTACAGTCAGATTCTTTATTCTTATGCTGAATGATGTTCAGATCAGATGGACATCCATTTGAAGCACATGAAGAATGCATTTTTTTTTTTTTTTTTCTATTTTCAAAGAATTGATGCGAGAAATTCTATTCCTGTTGATGTTCTATAGTGTGAAGGTTGCAGGGATCTCTGTTGTTGGCAGCAACTACTATGGTGTGTTTCCTTTGAGAGGAAAACTTCTTAATGTGAGAGAAGCAAGCCACAAGCAGATGATGGAAAATGTTGAAATTCAACACAAAAAAAATTTTGGGGTTGCAACAGGGAAAATTTTGTGACAGTGTCAAAACTCTGAGATACGGCCATCTTATGATAATGACTGATCAAGTTTCACATTATGAAGCTGTCTTCTAAATTCCTATTTGATTGGCCTAAGCTTTCTCTTATATATATATCCGGAAATTTTGTTTGCTCACTAATGCAGAATCATGATGGTTCCCGCATCAAGGGACTGCTTATAAATTTCTTCCATTCATTCTGGCCATCATTGCTCAAAATTCCTTCTTTCTTGGTGGAGTTTATAACACCTATTGTTAAGGTTGGTTTCTAATATTTAGTGCTGTTTAAAGGTGTTGTTGAATTAAATTTCATAACATGTTGAAAATTTGCAAAGAAACTAGGAGTGATGATTAGTCATGGAAATTCCATGATATTTCATGATGATTGGTTCAAGCAACGCTTTTCTTTTTCTGGTTATGCATTAACGATTTAAATTTGGATATTTTTGTGTAGGCAACCAATAAGAAGACTAAGAAGGTATTGTCGTTCTACTCAATGCCAGAATTTGAATCTTGGAAGGAAAGCTTGGGAGATAATGCCTGGACAACTAAGTACTATAAGGTTTGACAGAGCACACTATTCCATGATTTAGGGATTCTTTGATATGAATTTTCGTTTGCAGAGAAAGGTCTTCTCAGGCCAATAATCATATCTTCTCTGTCCAATAGGGTCTGGGAACAAGTACGTCAGAGGAAGGCAAGGAGTACTTTAGAGACATAGCCAAGCATAAGAAGGAATTTGTTTGGGAAAATTGTCAAGTTCGACAGACTAGACAATCTATGCAGTTCTTCACTCTGGTATTTGGGCTTGTTGAGGTCTTAATTGCTCCTCTTTGCAGCCGGGCACTCAACTTGATCAGAAGGAAAAGCTCATCAAGTATAAAGATTTTGTCAATAAGGAGCTTATATTGTTCTCAGTGGCAGATTTGCAACGGTCAATCCCATCAATGGTTGATGGCCTGAAACCTGCCAGAGGAAGATCCTTTTCAGTTCTTTCAAGAAGAATTTTGTCAAGGAAGCAAAGGTAAGTAGATGCTTAAAGGAATGAGATTTCCCACTTTTTATAATCTCTGCATTTTTTTATCTTGGTATGTGCAACCACTCCCTCTTTTTGGCTGTATTGTGAATGGAACCCCAAAAGAAGTTGGTCACATAGACTAATCCATGTAGCCAAAAAAATAAAAAAATCACAATGACCTGTGATTTACCTTTAGGTAGCAGACATCTGAAAGAGGGCTCATACCACTGATTGCACCTAGCCCCTTAGCTGTGATATATGGGAGGAATAAATAGCTTTTCTTGCCTTAAACTCAAATAAAATTACTAGTGTTTGCCTTATTGGTAAAATTTAATTTGTTGGTCACTTTGAAAAAATATGAAATCGTATTCACTGGAGATATCTTGACAAATATAAATAAATATAAAAGACTTAAATGAACAAATGACGTGGCAAACTAATATATCTATATGGACATGCATATAAAATATTTCTAAAGTTCCGTAAGATGAATTTTTCATATTAATAAATCATATTAACGAAGTAATTTATCAAGGCACTATATTCTTTACACTACAAAACTTTATCAAAAATTTATTATAAAAACTTAAAAATAAAAATCATATATTAGAATAGATGTATCCACAACAGATTTGGGATGTACTTCACAAAAAATAACAAGATTTAGTTTAATGATTTTTTTTCTTGTGATATAATATCTTATGGAGGATTGAAGTGAATTATGGATTCTCTAAACATTATTTTAATGCGATTGATTTCTAAAATCTTCTAGATTTGATTTTTATTCAATTTTCTCTTGGCATTATATTGAATAAATAAAAATGTTTTCTCAACCAAAAAATGAGTCTTGATCTTGCAAACCAATAAAGGATAGGTGCCCGAATTGGTTCCTTATTCAACATTGTTATTTTTGGTGGAATGGGAACTTTGTATTTTTTTTGTTAAGATACAATTGATCTTATTATGCTAGTGTTAATTTTATTCTAATGAAATTAATGATATTTCGATAAAATTGATAACATCACTTGAAAATCTTGATAAATAGAGAACTACTTAAGATGTCATCTTTATTGTTTTATTGGCAGCCATCTATAACTATAATATCAGCAATTTTATTGATGATAAAATCAATTTGGCAAACTGTGAGCATTATGTTGCTTTATATGCAGGTTGCTCAATTCTTTCATTGTGTTGTTCTATATGCAGGTCGCTCAATTCCCTGGTTATGTATCAGAGCACTCAGCTTACCATCATGGGGAGCAAAGTCTTGCCACAACCATAACTCGAATGGCTCAGAATTTTATTGGTAGCAACATCATAAACCTCTTGCAACCACTTGGTCAATTTGGCACTCATCATCAGGTAAAATAAGTGGTGCAAAATCTCTTTGTATCACAGGTATCATTCTGTCAAGTCTATGGCTTCCAATTATAGCAATTCTACATATTATTTCGGCTATGTTTTTTGCTTCTTGCAGGAAGGTAAAGATCATGCAAGTGCTAGGTACATCTACACTTGCCTATCGCCTCTGACGCGCTACTTGTTCCCAAAGGATGATGATCTTCTTCTAGACTATTTAAGTGAAGATGGTCAATCTATTGAACCCAGCAGGTAAAACAGTTTTCCCACTATGAAGACATTGTTTCCCCCGATGTTGGAAAGAGTTCATCTGCTATATTGTGTCTGTGTATTTCAGGTACGTGCCTATCATACCTATGGTTCTGGTAAATGGAAGTGAGGGAATTGGAACTGGTTGGAGCTCTTACATTCCAAATTGTAATCCACAGGAACTTGTTGAAAATGTGAAGTGCTTGTTGAATGGTGAGCTGATGAAGCCAATGGATCCATGGTACAAAGGATTCAAGGTGAGAAAAATTCCTTCAAGTCAGCTCTCCAATTGAAATTCTGATATTTATTGATAATTTGAATGACGATATTTTAAACATGTCAGGGTTTAATTGAAAAATCAGCAACAAAGGATGGTGCTTCCCGCTACACTGTTAGTGGGATCATTGAGGAAGTGGACGATACAACATTGAGGATTACTGAGTTGCCAGTCTGTCGATGGACAGAGGATTACAAGGAATTCCTGGAATCAATGATGACTGGAAGTGAAAAAATCAAGGATCCATTCATCAAGGTAACCAGCTGAGGAATCCCATTACAATGAAACTTTCACACGACTAAGTCGAAACCTTTTATCCTTGGTGGAATCCTATTCGCTCATCTTAAGCTGCTCATAGTTTGTTGCCTGTCAAATTATAGTTGGTCGAGCTCTCCATTTCAATGTCATCACAAATTCTTGCTGTCTGTTCAACATAAATGCATGGCTTTATTGGCTGGACAAGTCTCTTGGTTACTAAATTTCTATCCATGGATCATTGAAGGCCCTCACAAGAAAATGCCTAATAGAACTCCTTTTAACAATGCAGGACTTCAGACAGCACAATGGAGTTACAACAGTTCATTTTGAGGTCATTCTGTCTGAAGAGAACATGAAGATTGCACGAGAAGAAGGGTTACATAAGAAATTCAAGTTGACAACAATAATCAGCACTAGCAACATGCACCTGTTTGATGCAAAAGGAACAATAAAGAAGTATGACAATCCTGAAGAAAGTAAGATTACAGACACCCAGCTGTAATCCTGTTCATCCACTATTGCTGCTACAACTAATGGCCGACTCTCCTTTTGCAGTTCTGGAGGAATTCTTTCATTTAAGACTTGAATTTTATGCACAAAGGAAGGTTGGAGTCCATCCAACTCTGTAAATCTTCTCCATAACTTCTATTTGATTCACAAGGAAAACAATAATGGTTTTCATAATACTTTCATGCGGAAAGTAATGTTGGATGGTCTCGAACAGCACCTGTCAATGTTGGATAACAAAGTGAGATTCATCGTTGCAGAGGTAAGAGGGGAGATTGTTGTGAGCAATAGAAGGAAAGCAGACTTATTGCTTGCGTTGCGGCAGAATGGCTTTACGCCATCATTTTCAAGTAAAAGCAAAGCATTAGACGTTGCAGTTGCCAGGGATGATTCCCCAGCAGCGTCATAGGAAAACAGTGGAGGAGATGTTAGAGCAGGAGATTATAGGTATCTGTTGTCTATGTCCATTGGATCCTTGACACTAGAGAAGGGTCAGGAGTTGTTGGCTGAGAAGAATAAGCAGGAAATGGCAGTAGAGGAATTGAAGAGGAATACTCCAAAGACTTAATGGTGTAAAGATCTTGATGATTTTCTGAAGGCACTTGCAAATTTACATTGTTTATATTTCTCTCTTTTGTTGACAAGTTTTCTTTCAAATGCAGGAACAAGATAAGGAGGATGCACTGACTGAGGAGGTAGCAGCAGTGGGGGTTGCCACCAAGGCTTCAAGAAATGGAAAGAATAATGCCAGAAAGAATAACAACGACATGACTGTTAACAACAACAAGATTGTTACTGTGGAGCTTTCTGCCACATCAACCACATCAGTTGCAGCCACAATGGACCTAGGTAGGACCATTAATGGTGTTCTTGTCTTTCCAATCTTTTTTCGATATGTAGAGAACAGATGAATGCTCTGATGCAAAACTATGTCCTTAGGATATCTGTTCAGATAAGGACTTGCTGCTACAAAATTTCCTTGTAATATCTAAAATTTTCGCCACAGGTGATTTTCCTTGCACAATGAAATCCAATGGAATCTTAAAGAAGGAACAAACAAAGAGGGTAGAACTTGACTCACAATGTATCTTTTATTTTTGTATATTTTGAGAATTTTTTTATGTCATTTTGATTTACTTTCAGTCCAAGACCTTGTTCTTGCATTCTCTTTACTTTTAACCGACTAATCCTTTTCCATTGGTTCGTATAGCCCAAAAAGCCCACCATAGTTGAGAGCCATGAAGATGAGGATGATGAGTTGCTGGAGTTAAAAGAACGGCTTGCCAAGTACAACATTGAGTCGCCTACAGATCAGACAGGTCACCAATCTTTTTCTCACTTGCACCACACTTCCAAATGAAACCTGTCATACCTTAGCAACCTTTTTTCCCCTTTTCTTTTTCATATTCACGTCCATTGCCACAAAAATTTCTCATTTTGGAACCATAATGTTTGTGCAGAAATGGAAGCAAATACAATAGCACAAGAGCCAATGAGGAAAGAGCGCAACAAAAGAGCTGTCACCAAGAAACATGCATCAACCTTTACAGAAATTTCAGATGATGAAGAAGCTGAATGCAACCTGATTCAACCCATTCCAGAAAAGGAAAAAATAGAAGATGGTGGTTCTGATGATGATGAGCCTGAAATTCCAGCTGCAGCCTTGAAAGCTGGTAAGGGTCGTGGAAGGAAACCTGCAAGTGGCAATATGATGGCGGTGACAATGGGAAGAAAGAGGGGTGTGACAGTACAAAGCAAGCCTGTTTTGAGTCAGAAAGTGATAACAGAGATGCTGAAACCAGGTGTAGGAGATCAGCTGGTGGCAAACTCACCTGAGAAGAAAGTAAGGAAGATGAGAGCCTCTCCATTCAACAAGAAGAGCGGTTCTGTATTAAGCAGAATCAACAACAAGAACAACAAGAAAGACAAGGAGAGTTCCCCTGAATCTGGTTTGTCGCCTCCTTCCAATGTTGAAGAGTTGAGTGATGTTGTGGCCCCAAGGGCAAGACCAAGGAGAGAAAACCCCGTGGTCCTGCCAAGTATACAATAGCACTCAGTGACTCTGAAAGTGAAGAAGAAGCTGATGCTGCCTCTGATTCTGACTTCGATGAGAATGGTGCTTAACTCAATCGATCTCCAATTTGATTACAAAGGCAAATCTCTGTAGACAAATTTGCCGCCGAGGTAATTGTTGTGTTCTATAGATGGATGGCCTTATTGGAATGTGGCCATCCATCTTTTTTGAAGAGTTGACAACATGTACAAGGAAGTGCAAGTCTGATAATGTCCAACTTGAATAGGCAGGTGAGAACTGAGAAAGATATAGTGTTCCAGTCATGGCCATAGGTGAATTATCTGCTTGATTTCTTGCTAGCGATGTCGGAAAACAAATTGAATCTACCGGATATCTATAAATTGATCTTGGAATTCATGACTGGTCATTTTCATTGGTATTCCTGACTAACGGCGTACTTACATTCTCCACCATTATGTTTGGCTCTTTGTGAATATTTTGGTCATACTTTCCACATTGAATTGAGAGTTACTTGTGCTCATGCCTTACGCATTGAATAGTGCTTTAAAGCATAAAAAAGAATTTAACTTTTGCTTGACATAGATCCTAATTATGTGCATGAACATTGTCCAATAGATAATGATTTAGAAAAATACAAGTGCTTTATGCAAGTTTTCAGTTTTTGAAAAGCTTTTGGAATATTACAACTCATTTTCTAGATCATTATATATTACTTCTAATTTCTATTTTATTGAAGTTTGTAAGATTGAAAGATTATTGAGTAATTTGTCGCATGCATCAAATGTTTGCTTGAGAGATATGAGTAGAAAGATGAAAGACAAATTTGATAAATATTGGGGTAGTATTGATAAGATGAAACATGTGGTAATTACTGTGATTTTAGATTATCGACACAAGATGTGATATATTGAGTACACTTTTAGTAGGCATCGAGAAGAAAATGCTAGAAAAAGAATTAAGAAAATGAAGAAAATATTATATCACATGTCCAACTATTCAAAGACGAATATGGTGTTGAAAACTCTTTTAGTGATGAAACTCAATGGACAGTGTAATTAAAGATCTAAAGTGTAGTTAAGGATCTTACTATATTTTAGCAAAGATCTCTATTGTAAATGTTTAGAAGAAGAAGAACGAAAGGTAGACACAAAATTAGAAGTCGATTTTTATTTGGAAGAAGAGGCACTATGTACCATATCAGCTTTTGATATTTTGGATTAGTGGTCTACTTCTAGTCATTGAGTTATCTCATTTAGCAAGAGACATTCTAGCTATTTCAATTTCTAAAATTACTTCCTAGTCAGCCTTTAGCACATGTGTATGTGTACTTGATTCATTTATAAGTTCTTTGATACCACGTCTTGTTGTGCCCCATATTAGTTGAGGTCAACTTCAGAATCAATTACGGTTAAGGAAGACTTGAAAAAACTTAAGGAAACTGAATCAAGTATTTGTAGCAAATAGAATAATTTTTATAGTTTGATTCCCTTTTTATTTATTATTTGGATGGTAAATAATGAAAACTCTCTAGTTGTTTTATAGCACTAGTTGAATACATGATGACTTCTATGATGTCTTATATTCCATTAGTATGATCATGTGTTGACATAATTCAAGAAATTAAGAAAGGTATTTTTGCTAAGTAGATCTTATATAATTTTTTTATATTTGTATCCTTGATGAAATGTTGCATAATGCATTGATTATCGTATGTTGGATATTTTGTTCTAGTGCTTCTAATAAGAACATGGATGCTACATAAAGAGAAATTTCAAATTTTGTGGAGAAGCTTCAGAAGGCAACATGTGGAAGGCAGCTGAAGTAGGGATCTCTTTATTTCTCTAGGGTAGACTTCAGTTAGTCCTCTTAATGATAACGAGCTATTCTACTCTTTAATATTGCTTCTAATTGTTTTATTTGTTTTATCATATTTTATCTGATGCAACAAGCAACACCATAGAAAAACGAAAACGATATAAGTCAATAGAATTAGTTTTTAGTCTTAGAATGGGCTAATTGTTGTTAGGCCTCATTTTAAGTATGTAGAAAATTCAGATGCCGTTCAGAAATTCTAGTTTTACCACTGAAGTTATAGTTTTTCATAGGCTAGTGAGGGTTGGGTAGGGTTGGGTTGAGACCCCTAAGTGTACGGAAATAACAAAACTTACCGGTGATGTCGTGCACGTGATATATATTAAGTGAGCTGTGAATAGTGACGAAAGTGCAGTGTACGAAAAGAACAGAACTTCGAAGAAAATAACACAAGTAGCAAAAACAATGAATAAAATAAAATGTAGAATTCTGATAACAGTCGCAAACTGGGTGAGAGATTTAATTAAAGGTGTGGTAGGAGCTGGGTGGGGGTACCATGCATGTGCTTTCTCGTATTGGACGGCAGGCGGGACCAATTAATCTTTTGATGAGCAGCTTGCGTGGAGTGGGATCCAATACAAAAGTGGCCTTAGCTGTTTATTAGATGGATCCAATGCAAAAGTGTTGTTTGTTATTACACTACTAAAGGATCTCGAACTATGCGGTTAATGAATTTTATAAGATATATTACATGATACATTATCACCCACTTTTTATCACGACATGAAAAATCATTTTCAACAAAAAAAAAAATTTCGGAAAGCCTTAGCAAAAAAAACATTTATAATCATGTTCAAAATATGAAAAACACTAAGATCCATTAAACTACACATTAAAATATTATAATAACTTATAAAATATTTATGTATATAAGATTCTTATGATGTTTCTAAGTAGTTTAAATGTTCTAATAACTTGAAAATAAATATATATATCATACATTTTTATTATGCCGATTTTACAACTTAATTAAATGCGACTATATATATGCAAATATTGCATGAGATTTGGTTCCTTAATTAAACAAATATTTTGGATACAAGGAGTGAATTGCACGTTGATTTTAATCATACATGGTGGTCGATAATATCTCAGTGCTGTAGGTACCATTGAAGCTCTGCCCGCGTACGTACAATCTAAACCATTAAATATATATTTTTCAACTACTAAGAAAATGGATTACATAAACTTTCAACTACTTTTAATTATCCCCTGATAGATTTTCCAAATAAATATGTAAACGCGAGAATATTTTTATATGATACGATCCATATACGCCTCTATCTGATTTTCACGGTTTTTACCATCAACCAATTGAATCATATCTACAGCATCACAAATATCGGTAAGGTATATAAAATAAACGGTGCGTGGCCAAATATGGGTCCCGCGCCGTTCGGATGGGTGTGATCCGGATGCGACTCCAAGCGGCAGGCGAAGCATAACAACACCAGCAATGTTTCGCAATTTTTTTATTATTATTATTGTTGGCATCGCTTCAATTGGTCATTCAATTTATTATTATCGTGGTCATCGCTTCAATTGACCACAGATGTTTAAATCAACATTCAAATAATCAAATTCACTATTTTTTTCATTGGTATATATTTATATCATATCTCAGTCGACATCACAATCAAATTCTGAAACAATTTTTACAATTTTTAAAATAAGACCACGAGCTTTGAAAAAACAACAACAAAAATTATAAGCTCTCAAATTACAGTAAGAAGCCAAAGCTCACAAATTGCCAAAACTAGGAGGCAAACCTAGGGCCACTGCTAATAGAGCTTTGGCTTTATTGGTGGCCAAATCTACTCATTTTTGTGTTGCATGATTTGTTTTATCATGTTATGAAGTCTCATTTTAATTAAACAACCTTATTTTAATTACTGCTTGTTTTCTTGAAGTGTTATGTAAAGATCAACTTGTTTGAATTGAATGAATGATGTAAGTGCACTCTTTTTTCAATTTTGAATGAGAGAAGTAGTTTTTAACGAGACATTTGTATTATTATTAACCAACATTATTTGTTTTATCCTATTTAGAAAATTGATTTAATCAAGGTCTTCGGGTGAGTTATACTTGTTTAAAAATGCATTTGCTTTTGCGTGCCTATCCCTACTATGTTTAATATATTTATGTTTGATAAAAATTTATTTCATTCATTGTATTTGATACTATTTTCTTTAGTAAAAACTAATTTCTATCCAAATCAAATATGTGTGTGCCACATTTATTGAAATATATATATTTAAATTATAAAACAATACTCCGATCTATTTACACATATATTAGAGTCTAATAATACTTCTTAAAATCATTTATCTATACTAATATTTGTTAGATAATTTAGATGTTAAAAATGCAATTACAAAATCGATATTTAGTGTTAAATTATTTTCTTATGTTGATCTTAAACATTTTTGGATAGGGTCATGCATAGTAATACAAGACAAATGACCGGACTTCTATAATAATATGAATAATGCTAACTACAACAAATTAATCGTGTTGATTTGTCATCAAATGTCAAAATAGTAAGAATGGAAGGGCTTATAAGAGGTTTTGTAGAAGCAAAACTCTTTAAAAATAAGGTAATTTGTTGATAGTTTGACTATAATTGCTGATATACTGAGATTGTTTCACGAATTGCATATTATCCTGTAAAGTTTTTCCAAATTTTCTTATGTACTTATGTTAACACTTGACATGTAACGGAAGTACAAGAATTGTTAAATAAAAAGGATAATTTGCTGATATAATCACTTAGTTTGACGTTGATTACTGATATATCCACATTGTTGCATAAATTGCACATTACCTTCATAAACTTTACCAAAATTACTTGTATTCTTATGTTAATTGCAAGTATGTTATCCCCAAAGTAATCCTCTTCCACTTGCATAATTGGATGTTTATAAACTGCAAAATTCTAATATAACTTTAAATATGATCATTTTTGCCATTACTTAAATTTTAACTCATGCGTTAACAATTTATGAAGATAAAAATGTGTTATAAGCACGCAAGCAATTTCCATGAAACTTTATAAGGGTAACGTGCAATTCATGAGACAATGTGGGTATAATAACAACTAGCATCAAACTAATCAAATATGTAAACAATTTTTGCAAAACTTTATAGGGCTGATATGAAATTCGTGAACCAATGATAGTATATCAGCAATTAGTATTAAACTTAGTGGGTATATTAGCAAATTATTCTTAAAAATATAAAAGCATATAAGTAAATTATAAAATACTTAAATCCATTCATATCTAATGGAATTTTATAATAATTTATAAATTATTTATTAAGATAAGAATAATATTTTAAATAATCTAAATATTGAATTACTAACTTTAAAATTGATATATAAAAAAAAAAAATTTTACTAGGTAGACTTTACACCTTTATTAGATGAAGCCGCACATATTGGATCTATACGAGAACTCGGTATTTAAATTAAGGTTATATTTTAGGAAAAATAAAATTTTTCCTTACTTTTCTACATATTTTTCTATCTTATGTTATAGAACTACTTAACTACTCATATTTTCTAATTATTTATTTACATCTTTATAACAACTATTTTATTTATTTTAATTTTATTTACTTTATTTGTAATTATTATTTTTATTATATCATATTATTATCTCATTTCTTAAATTTTTTTCCAAATACTAGCTATATCTTAAATAAAGTAATTTTAGATACTGCGAATGAATTAGATACTAATTTAACCATTAAAGTGGTCCAAAAGTGGTGTGACTACATTCAAAAACTAACCATTATTATTATTGTTATTGTTTTCAAACATGACTGGTGAGCACATGACGTTACAACTAACAATTGAGAAGGCACGAGTTATTATTATTATTATTTTTTTATTTTTTTGATTAAAGAAGGCACGAGTTATTGATTACAGCCTTTTCTCAAATATACTTATTAAATTTGCCTGACAAAATGACTAAAATAAGTATGCATAAGGTGCTAAGGCTGGGAGGTTTAAGGTTTGAAGTGAATTATGAATTTAAGAGATTGATAACTTCGCGTATCATTTATCGGCTTTTATTTACATCGATAGTAGAATAGATGTATTTGAAGAATGTAAAGGATGTGTATTTGTGACGGGTACACTGGAGATAAAAGTGCGGAACGAAAGGGCGGTATTTGCGAAAAGCCATTCCAATTCCAAGTTTCAACAGCAGCCTGCGGTCGACGCGAGCGAGGAGATCGCCACCAAACGACGTCAGAAACTAGACAGAAATACAGAGTGGCGGCTGGCGGGGCTTGACCGCACTGCAAGTTGCAACCAAGTCCCTCGGCTCGGCTGGGCTCGGCTGGGCTCCAAAACCCATAAATGCAGTCCATGGCTTTAACTTGACCTCTGCTGCTGCCGCTGCTGCATCTACAAGTGTAAATCCTTTCTTCCAACTCCGACTCCAACGCCTCCCTCGCTGCTCGCTGTTTCGCTTCCTTACATCCTTGCTGCGTCACGTCCTTACTCATCTTCCGGTGTATGTGTGACTATCATCGCTCCCTCCCCTTCTTCTTTCTCTCTGCTCCCACCTCCTCCTCCTCCTCCTCCATTTTCATATCCGATTTCATTCTCATCCCAATCCATCCATCACGCAATCACTCTTCCTTCTCTTTCTCTGCTCGTGCATCCGTTTCTCATGGCTTTAGTCCAGACCAGGCGGCGGCGGCGCGGCGCGGCGCCGTGCCGTCCAGAATCCCCCGACCAACATCCTCGTCTCTGTCTTCCTGCTCTTTCGTAGAGTGGAGTTTCCCACTTTGAGGAATCTCCTTCACACGCATGTGGGAGTTGTTCATAGCTATATTCATTCTCGTATATTTGGTAGATGACGGGAATCCTTGTGGGCCTGGCTTACCGTCTTTTGATGATGATGATGATGATGATCATCTTTTGTTGTGCAGATCTTAGTTTCTGCTTGCAAAATAGATGGCCAAGACTGGAGCATTGGATCTGGCATCGGGGCTTGGAGGAAAGATCAAGAAAAAGGAGGTCCTTTCGGCTGTTGAGCAGTGTGTTCTCTCTTCTTTGCGTTTTTTTGCGTGCTTGCTCGTTTTTTTTTTTTTTTTCTTTTTTTATTGGTTGCTGTTGCTGTTTCTGTCTTTTACAAACCCGCCTTGGATTTTTGCTTTTATTTTTCAAGAGTTGACTTCTCGTTCATTTTCAAATTCGTTTTGTATTTGCTTGTCGCTGCGTGTTATTAACCATTATATGTTGAAAATATTTTCGATCAAAGTTAAAGAGTGCATCTCTTAGCATCGTCATGGAGGAATGCTTGATGCTTCCCAGCAATTTCTTTCTTTGATAAATGGTCGCCTCCCCGTTGAATCTTTTACGTAATAATTTTGACTTTGGTCAGCAGAAGACACTTCTTGTTATGGAGAAAATAAACGTTACATCATCAACAGGGACTGTGGTCGCTTCCTTGAAATTTTCGAATTTAGCAATGATGTCAGCAGTGGGAAAAGCTGGACCTAAACACATTGATGGCAATCATCTTGCTACCGCTGCGGGAGGAAACATGGTACATCGTATTTAGTGGAGTTTATCCTCTGCTTAAGGGAGGCTGGCATTATACCTATACTTTGTTCGATTTGAACATGGGCGTGTTTGGAAAATGATAAAACTTTTGATGAAAAGTTCCTGGGGTAAAAGTTTTTGAAATGAGAGAAAATGATGTAACATGAGATGTGTTTGTTTGGGTCAAAAAAATATTAACTAAAACTTTTCACTCTCCACAACTATTTTATTTTTTAATTATTTTTTCACATTTTTCTATACAAACTATCTTATTTTTCAATCATTTCTACACAATTACCCATACAACTAACCTATCAATTTTAACTTTATTTTCTTTACTCTTCATCATTACCCCTACTACACTACATCATTTTCTATCAATTTGACAACTTTTATACTAAAAAATTTTTATCAAAAGTTTTACCCTTAACGAAACACACCCATGATAGGAGTAATGATGATGAGTAAAAAGAATAAAGTTAGAATAGATAGATTAAATGTATAGGTAGTTATGTACAAATGATTGAAAAGTACAGTAGTCGTATAGGAAGAAGCGAAAAATTTTAGATTGAAAAGTTTTAGTTTGAAAGGTTTTTAGCATTAACAAATACACCCTGTATTTGCTTCAGCATTACAGACACATGGTTGCATCCGAATGCTTGTGAATCATATGATATGTAAATTAGACATAGAGGAAGTGACAGAAAAAGTCACTGGAGACTAGTTTTCTCTGTGTTGGGCTAAATTTGTTACTATCAATCTTCAGGTGATCGTGATGATGATGACTTTTCAATAAGCTTGCATGGAAATCTAGATCATCCAGCTCACCGGCTTGGTTTTGGATGAAGTACACATAAAGAACATATCATCAAATTTATTCATTTATTTATACTTTGCCCTCGGATTTTAAGCCAATTACCAGTTACCCGTGGTTTTCTATTCCTTGGATGGGTAGGCTTGATAATCAGGTGATTTTATACAATTGCCAGTCTCCACCCATGGTCCCTACTTCGTTGCAGAATTTTGGGTGTGCAATACTCATGCACCAGAGGCATGTTTGAGGAGATAAAGGCCTCGTTTGGCATTGCATCTTAAGATTCGCTTTTGCTTCTGATAATTTGGTTCGCAAAAAGTGAGATTTTAGGGGTTCTTGAATGCACATATTGGGGATTAAAAATAGTTGTGAAAAAGTAAGCTTTTCAAGATAGTCAACAAAGAACCATAGCTTGAGGTTTCTTGAGCATTTTGAAACCGTTTAAAACTATTATGTGAATTTCATTTTTGAATGGAAATATTTAGCCGGTTTGACATTGGAACAGACTTCCATAGAAGCTTACTTTTTTCATTATTACCTATTTCCAATCATTATCTCCTATCTATTATAACTTTATTTATCTTGTGGTGAAAAATAAAATCTTTTCCTGTATTATTAGTATAATTTCATTCTATTCTGATCAAAATTTTCTCATTAATCAGACCTAAAATAATAAATAGGAATCTGAATTGCTTTTGTGGGAGGAGAATGTTCATTGATAAGGGCTATTATTCATCTTCATCACACTTTGGTACCTTTTCGCTTGTTAAGGACCTTCTAATGACCTCCTTTGGTGCATAATGTAACCATAGAAAATCTAATTGTGTGTGGACTTTTAAACTGTTGAAATAGAAGAGTGCTTCTTCTTTTTGATTTAGGTCTATGATTGTATTTATTTTTGTTATTCTATGGTGGACTTGATAGGATATTTAGTATATGTTAATCTAGTTGTCTGCTTATTTTTTGTCATTATTTTTCCCATTTTGGGAAAGCATGCAAAACTGCTTATTTGTCAGAAGAAACAAATAGAAGCTGGAGATTCTTGCTGAAGGACTTCGACATATATCATGTATTGTTACCCAGTTGATGATAGAAGCTGAGATTGAGAGTGTAGTGGAGAGGCATTATGATGATATGAGGAGGCATTAGTGACTTGTTTGCTGTGTCTGTTGTGGTGGTCGATGCTTTTGATTTTTGATTTTTATTGTTAGTCCTTTTTTTTTGGATGCCCAGGTATGAAAAGTATCATCTCTGTTATGGTGGAGATGAAGAAGCAAGAAAAGCTAATTACACTGATATGGTAAGAGCAGACAAGCATCATTTATCTAGGTCTTTAGATGATTCATCTCTATCAGTCCTATGCTTTGAATTGGTGACAGATTATATCCTCCTCTGTTAAACAATAGGATTGCAAGGCCTCTTACCACACCTATTTGGTTTTGGGTTATCACCATCCGTGTATGGTTTTAAACTTGATTTGGTTTATATTGATGCATTTCTCAGCGGCAGAGTACTTCATAGTTCTCATATTTCTATTTGGTTGTCTCCTGATTTTTTTGTTGGCTGTGTCTATGGATTCCTCTTAAACATATTATCAATTAACACATTGCTATTTGTCATCATATATTAGGAAGGTGGGTTTGGTGTGAAATACATGATTTGTGAGAGAGATTTGCACATATTTGTTTCCCATAATGTCTTATGAAGATTCATTCTGTGAGATATATCTTGTTGCCTTGACCATTTGAGTTAGATTCACTATATTTTTTTTTGCACTCAGGTGAACAAATATTATGATCTTGCAACCAGCTTTTATGAATTTGGCTGGGGAGAGTCATTTCACTTTGCTCCGAGGTGTTTTGCTTAACTATTCTGATCCTCAAATTCTTTTCTTTCGCACACATGCAAAGAACGCTTACATGGCATATTTATCTTTGTTTCCTTGATTTGTTAGTGCAACCCAGAAGAACTGAATTATTAAGAATTTAAAGTACTTCTACAGGTGGAGAGGAGAGTCACTTCGAGAAAGCATTAAACGGCATGAGCATTTTCTTGCTTTGCAACTGAAGTTAAAGCCAGGAATGAAGGTTTTAATAAAGGATTTGTGCTTTATACACAATATTACATTTTTGGAACTTGTATACAATTGAGATCCTTTCGAGACCTGTGATCTGAACCTGTAGGTTTTGGATGTTGGATGTGGAATTGGCGGACCTCTACGTGAAATTGCACGGTTTAGGTAATTCATTTGGAAGTGTTGTTTGATTTCCTTGGGCTACTGAAGTGATAAAGCATTGCATTCTGTCAGATCTGATGTCTTATTGTATCCTACCATAAGGGAAATGTTGCATCTTTTCACAGTAATTTTCTTTTTCAGATATTTTCCTGAAATTGCTTGATGTCATCATTCATTGTCTAGATTGTTTTCCTTCTCTTTTACTTCATACTTTTGGGGAATGCAAATGATGATTTTATGCCATTGCAGCTCAACGTCTGTTACAGGAGTGAATAACAATGAATACCAGATATCAAGAGGCACTGTGAGTTATATTGTTTGTTTGATTTTATTCTTCTCTGTGTTGGGATGGATATTGGCCTCTTGTTCTGGTTGTGGCCACATGGTTTCTCATGTGATTTGTTGTGCTCATTGCTTCATCAGGAACTTAACTGCTTAGCTGGAGTTGACAAAACCTGTGACTTCGTGAAAGTTAGTTCTTAATCTTTCTATTACGAATTTTAAAGTATGTATACGGATACCTGGATATCCTATTTTAAGTGTATTTTAATATATGTATTATTTTTATTTTATGTAGAGGGTGTCTGTTTAATGTAATTGTTTCTTTCCCTCATCTGCTGCTGAGAAGATAGGCTTTTCTCATAAGCTTATTTTTCTTGGTTAAGATTCCATCTATTAATTATCCAAATTCATTATGTTTCTTCAAAAATATTTGACTGATGAAGCTCATTTGCTATTGGTGCAGGCTGATTTCATGAAGATGCCATTCTCTGATGATTCTTTTGATGCAGTATATGCAATAGAAGCTACCTGTCATGCACCAGATGCAGTATGTATTTAAGAAAGTCATTCCTAGTCATGTAATTTTATGTTGAGGGTGGGGTCATCATTTAGGAAGCTCTCTACAGATCCTCAATGCTTTGTTTTGTATCTTCCAAATGTTCTTGTGGTTGAACAGCTTGGGTGCTACAGAGAGATCTTTCGAGTACTGAAGCCTGGTCAATATTTTGGGGCATACGAGTGGTGTATGACTTCTTCTTTCGATCCCAGCAATGAAAATCACCAGAAGATCAAGGTCCGCATCTGAGAATTCATTGACTTTTTCCTGTTATGAACTGTTAATTTGACTAATATGTTCCCTGCTTGGAAGTAGGCTGCTGTTGAGATTGGTGATGGCCTTCCTGACATCAGAACAACAAGCCAATGCCTAGAAGCTTTGAAGCTTGCAGGATTTGAAGTAAGCTGACATGATTACTGCATTTGTTCTCTCTAGGAGAGATGACATTCTCTTCTGCCTTTCTTTGTAGGTTGTATGGGAGAAAGACTTGGCTGTGGACTCTCCCTTACCTTGGTACCTGCCTTTGGATAGAAATCAGTTCTCCTTAAGCAGCTTCCGTTTAACAGCTGCTGGACGTTTCATCACTAGAAACATGGTACTTAAGATTCAGTTTGCTCTTTTTCTTAAGATTCTTTCAGCTGTTCAGACATTTCTTGCTTTTTCCTTTAAAAACTTAAGTTAGCATAAATCTACTTGTTTCACGACATTCAGGTAAAATTTTTGGAGCTTCTAGGACTTGCTCCTGAAGGAAGCCAGAGAGTTTCATCTTTTCTGGAACAAGCTGCAGAGGGCCTTGTTGAGGGCGGGAGGTGAGCTTTAATGAAGAGTGAACGACATTTTCACTCTACCAATTTCTTCCCAATTCAGGGACGCACAATGCATTTTGCATGTCAAAGTCTCATTGGAAAGGATTGAAGCACCAAAATGTGGGAAAATCAGTTTGTCTTCCAGATGCATTTTAGCAATTTATTCATCTTCCACTCTTGTCGGTTTTTTTGTTTTTGTTTTTGTTTTTGGAAATATATATAGTCCAGAAAGGAGTTCGTAGTTATCTGTTTGTTTGAATGGTTCGATATGACTTCGAGCAACAATTACTGACAAATGAAAAATTGATATATATGGACAGGAAGGAGATCTTCACGCCAATGTATTTTTTCCTGGCTAGGAAGCCTGCCGTTGAGTGAGCTGAGCTGATGGCCGCCATGGTCATCTGCATAAAATGCTTTTTAGGGTCGGGTAGCTGCTGTTGCCACTACACCGGCCGGGCTTCATCGTCCTAGGCAATGTAGTGCTTTTTATTGTTATTGTTATTTTTTAAAAATTATGTTATTCTCGTGCTTATATAGACAGATATTGCTTACTTTTTGTGATTGAAAGATATTTCGTTTTCTTGGCACCTGCTACCTTAAGTGGTTCGCCCTTCCTCACTTTGCTGACAGCGGATGCCACTGCACTGCAAACCTGCAGCTGCAATTGCTATGCCACCAGCATACTCAAAAATACGAACGTCTGGACTCGGGATTTCATTATTTGGTAGAATGGCAGAACCAACATCATTCTAGCTGATAACTAGAATGTCCAATACATTTTATAAGATGAGGAATTCATTCTTATCACTTGGACCGTGGTGGACCACTTTTGTGACCTCGACGTTGGATTTATGCACTTGTGGAGCATGGGTTTCAATCGTGGGCATATTTTGCAAAACAAAAAACTTCTTATACTAAATTTTTCAATTTTTATAATTATTTTATTTTTTAATTATTTCTTCACAACTTATTATATAACTATCATATTTTCAATCGTTTTTACATAGCGATTTATATAATTAATTATCTACTTAATTTTATTGTTTTTACTCATTGCTTCTTTTATTATATTATATTATTTTCTCTCACTTCAAAGACATTTACATTGATGGTGTATTTTTATATACCTAAAAAATTTTAAATTTCATTTTCCATAAGTACTTTCTTTTGTTTAATTATATTTTTACATATTCTTATACAAATATTTTGCTTTTCAATAATTTCTATCTAATTATTCATATGATTGATTTATTTTTTTTAATTTTATTTTCTTTACTCTTTATCATTATTTATATTATTTCACATTGTTTTCTTACATTTAAAAAATTTTTAGATTGAAAATTATTCATTCAAAAGTTTTATTACTTTTTAAACATACCTTAAATATTTTTCATCTAGAAGTTTTATTAGTTTTGGAACAAATCTTTAATTTTTCTTAAGGTGGGCTCTAAATGTTGTGGTTGTATCTTTAAAGGCGTTTATGAGATGAATTGAATTCATTCTTACCAAGCTCGGTCCATTAAAGAAAGGCATTTATATAACTTGTCCACAAGCGAACTTATAGATAGGAATATGACTTTGGTTGGTTAGGATCGTGCTCTCTAATCTCATTGTAAGTACATGAGTTGTAAATTATAATATATAAATATCATTCTCATAGAAAATATGAGACTACAAATGTAATATCTTACATTGGTTAGGATGAAGGAGGGAGCTTGGGCTATAAGTGGATGTTTTGGTTGAATGTTTGAGACGCCTTTTGGGTGAGCCTAAAAGAACAAAATTGTGTGAGCAAAGATTCAAAGTAGACAATACATGTGATTGTTGCCTAGAGCATAACAAAATAGTATAAGAACTTTCACTTATAGCTCAAGTTCCATCTTTCATCCTAACTAATATAGGGTGTTACATACACCTTCTTTGGGCTTTAGTGTCCTTGCTGGATGAGTTCTCACTGGACATATCAGCAAGATATTAGGAGTAAGCTCTGATATCATTTTGTCACGCCTTGATTAATAGGTGCAGATATTGTCCGCTTTGGGTCTTGTGTGGATTTTTTGCGTGGTAAACCCTCTAACTTTGGCCAATTGCATTTCAAACCTCAAACTTTGGTTGTTTTCATTTTAAACCGTGCGAACTTCTCCTTTTGTATTTTGAACCCCGGGGTGTAACGACATTTCGGGACACGTGTATTCCAATTTCTCTCATGCTCCTTTTTTTAAATTGATGAAAATAACCTTGTAAATAACCTTATAACAGTTTGTCCTCATGCCATACTTGTTTTGGAAGACACATTTTGAAAGAGAAGGGTCACAACAAGTTGCAATCAAGAATGGATGCTAATAGGTAACATTTTTTATTTTTCTTTTGTAAAAATTTGCTCCCCTTAGTTTGCAAAATCCCGTTGCCCAGTGTGTTGCTTTTGCTATAAAAAAATGTTGTTGCTTACTATTTGACTCCCTTAATCTGTCACATCCGACTGACATTATAAATCTATTGTGTTGCTTCTACAATCTACCCACTAAAAATTTTTCTTATAGAATTTTTACAATCTACTGAATTTTTGAAATCGGTTTATGATTACTACTAAACAGCTTAGAAAATTTAGAAATTGAGTTGATTTTTTTTACAACATGTTAGTTTGTATTAAATTTGTTGAAGTAGGAATATTCCTAGATGGATCAAGCGGATTCAATGTCCATGTGGAATGAAAATGTGAAAAAGTGTTCTCATCAAGAACAAAAAAGAATCAAAATAGGTGGTTTTATCGCTTCCCAAAAAGGATAAGAATAAAATACTACCTACAATTGCAATCATAAGAACAAAATATGTGGCACCCCGAACCGAGACGTCACTTCCTTACCTCAAGATCTATCGATTGGTAAATGTGAATCAGGATTGTTGCC
>JAXCLR010000081.1:35039713-35049908 GCA_035584095.1 Annona squamosa | reverse complement strand
ATGGATTGAAATGACTTAAAAATGTATGAATATGAAATTATGAGAACATGAGGTGTTATATGAACAGTTACATGACCCTATTTAACAGGATAAATATCTGATAAATCCCATTGTGTGACAAGACAACAATCCTGATCACGTTGACTAATCAATCCAATCTTGAGGTAAGGCTCAGGAAGTGACGCTCGGGTTTGGGACGCCACATTGTTACTTAATCCTTCTCCCATCTCAGGGAGGGCACCACTTCCCTCCTATCATCCCTTAACGACTTGGCTATATGTAGAGTGGGCTCCAGTCCATCTCCGATTGTCTTTATAATTGACCTATCCATTGTTCTAGTGCATTATACATTATCATCATAGATGTCCATATGCTAGCATGATTTTATGAAACATCACAAACCGCAGTCCATGTCCTTATAAACCATCTTGAAAAAGTGGGCGCATCACTTTAATATATTTGAAAGTTAATTTTAGGATGACCACCATTAAATACTTTTAAAAATATTTTAGATAAAACATTTTGATAAGCATTTCAAATGTTTGAAAAAAAAATCTTTTCTAAAAATGTTGCTTGTAATAAATCTTAAAATTATCATGATAAAGAAACTTCAAAGCTTTTAAAATTTTCAAGAATAAATAAAGTATTTCACTAATATTTTCTTGCTTTCCATTTTGGGGCTTTTTGCCCATAAAAGTTATACAATTGAATCATTCCTTTTTATCTACCATTATATCATATCCTTGTCCCACATATTACTATTATCATTTTTATATAAAGAGTGGCTTGCATAGCCTTTTGTATGCTTGTTAGCTACCCAAAATCAATTCATTTTATGAAATCAACTTATTGGGTTGGCCATCCTTAAACCCCTTTAAAACACTTGTGTAAACATTTTTCAAGATATTTTCAAAATATTTTCCTATTTAAAGGAAATCAAAACTTTTTTAGTAAATCGTTTCAAACAATTGGACCATTTTCCTATCATTTTTTATTTTCAAGTGTCATGTCAAGATGTAAATAATTTCTCTTTATAAATGAAATCTCTTTTTCTTTTTTTTCATAAATATACTTGTTTTCCACAAAATCCTATGACAGTAAACTCAAAACTTATTTATAAGTATTTCTTTCTGAAACAGTCAAAACTCTTTTTTTAAAAAAAAAAATCTTTTTGAAAATAGCATCATGAAGAACATATTTACTTGTAAGAAAATTCTTAAAACCATCAACGTAAAGCATTCCCAATCTTTGCAACACTTTTGATAAAATAATTATTTTAAAAACTATTGCTTACTTCCAACGAAGCAATCCTTAAAGCCTTTCATAAGTCATCATTTTCAAAACTTGTGCCTTTCCACTTGTAAGAAATTCATAAAAACATCAACATAAACATTTTTAATCATTTCAACACATAAGAGAAAATCAATATTTTGGAAAGTTCGCTTGCTTACCTAAGATAGCCTTAATCTCATTCTTCCGTACTTTTCCTTGCCTTTACCTAGAGAAATAAAAATGATATTTCATTTATATGCATAAACTTCAAATGCTTGCATCTCTTGGGGTTTCCAAACTACATGAATCCACATCAACTTACCTCAATCAGGTTAACTCACTTGTCTTTCAAGTCGAGTGTTAATCATCTAATTCACGCATCGGTGTGGACCGTGACTTAATTGTGACCATTCTCTTTATTTTGGATACTCTTAGTTAGGGTAAGTTTTCAAGCTTATTAAAACCTCTAAGTTTAACTCAACATATGGAAGTTTAATACTTTTCATTTATTATTTGACACCCATTCTTTACATTTTTCACATCGGTGCTTATCCAAGGCACCTATTTATGAGTAAGGGCTATTAGTTTCAATCTCAAAATTTTGAGATTTTACAATTTTCTCAAAATAGTTCTATATTTCCTCATTTTACCTTGTTTTCCTTTCATTTTTGCACCTTAGTTAAACATACATGATCGTTCTCCTTTCTTGCCATCCATACTTTCTAAGTTCACTCCTTTAAATATGCATATATTATGTGTAATTCAAATTCATATAAAAAAAAAATTTCTCTCCTTTTTGGCTTAACTTAAGTGCCTTTTTGCACATTAGTTAGGGTATAATCATGAAATTAAAATCCATCAATTGGGTTGCCCAAAACAACAACTTGTCTCCCTCTTCCTCCATCTTGGACTCCACATCTTTAAGGTTCTACAAAACAGATTTTTACCCTTCTTAATTCCACCCTTTGGACGTCCATAATACCCTAGATTTAGGTATTTAACCTTCCTAATCATATAGTATCATTTTGTGTAAGTTATGAATCAATTCCGCCTTAAATGAGTAGAATTTTGCATAAAGTTATCAACTCTATGTCTCACCCTCCTAAAGTCCATCAAACATGCTTACTTTAACATATATTAATTATGAAAATAATTCATAGATTCAACATATAATAAAGGGTTAAAACGACTACTTAAATTCGAAATTAATTATAACTTCAGCATGGTTATCATTTGGAAATCAACCTTAAATCACACATATGCTTCCTTGAAAGCTTGAAGTAAATCTTCTAGTTCATTTATCCTTTAATAACCCTATCAAAGGCTTCTTGAATCATCATTTAGGGTTCATAATGAATCAATTTTATTAACCATTTATTAAGCTAGAAAACTTAGAATTTATCAAATAAAAACTTGGTTCAAACACTTACTTGATGAGCTAGGTTTGTTTAGTCCTTGCTCAAGTTGGTTTCCTCCTTTCTTCCCTTCCTTCTTCTCCTCTTTTATTCTTCTTTTTCTTCTCATTTTTCTTCCTTTCTTGGTCATCCACCCTGCTGCCTTTTTTCTTTTCGTTTATTTTTATTTTTGCCCAAAATGGGACGTCTAAGCTGTCCACAAAGGGGGCATCCCAAGCTGCCCATTTCCCCCTTTTATAAGGGTATTTTTCCACCTCATTTTGACTTAGATAAATCAATGTTTATCCCCCCTTTAGCTATCTTTCTCGCCCCTTAAGGATTTTATTTATACGAAATTTCTAAATATAAAAAATCTTCCCAAAGTGAATGCACCATCACGTCCACATGGGGCTGCCCATTTTGTCATTTTGTTGCAAAAATAATCTGCCCAAATATCATGCATTGAACATTTCTTGATGCAGCCCCTTTTCATACACTATTTGTATTTTTTAAAAATCATAAAATTGCTCAAAACTCCCATCTCATGACACCTCAAGCAATGCGTTAAACACATTGACTTTTCATTTCTCTCAACGAATCCTTTTTTGACACATGTCCCATTTGCTTTTCAAAAGTCAACTTTTCATTTATTTGGTTGACTTTAAATCTTGCTCAACGAATCCCATATTGACACATGTATCTTATCACTTTTGGTTCATTAATGAAATGTCACTTTTCATGAGCAAAAGTCAAACAATTTTGTCCGTATGTGATTAAATAATTTTTCATGATATTTAGTTTAATCAAATCCATCCATATGATAAATCACCTTGTTTTAACTGTTCATTAAAATTTTCATCTCAAAATGATCATCATAGACCAAGATATGAGCAATTGAAAATATCATATGAAAATTGATAAAATTAAATCATTACCACCATAATCAAATTATGATTAACATAATCCATACCATTCATGAGGTAGAGCATGTCAACTTGTGCTTAAATTTCAAATTTCACCTCAACCCACCTTATGAGTGTCAAGTTATGAATTTTCTAACAATATCCACATCAATCCCAGAATTATCATCAACTTAATCATAATTAGTGGAATTAAATATCATGTCAAATCATCATTTCCATACCTCATTTTGTCCTTTTTGATCACATTAACTCATCTTGGGCTAAGGTGATTAACTTAACTACCTTACTTAGTCATTTGCATTAATCTCATCCATTCACTTCAATCATATAGTTAACACTAATTACATGCCTAGATTATATGTTGAGTCACATTTGTTCTTGGTATCATAGACACTCCATCCTTGCTAACCACATGACCTAAGGTCACACTATCCATCCAAAACTCACATTTCTTGAGTTTGACATACAACTTATGTTCTCTTAGGGTCTACAGTACTTTCTTTAGATGACCAACATATTCTGCCTTTCCTTTAGAATACACTAGAATATTATCAATAAATATCACAATACACTTCTCTAAGAATTGTCGAAATACCCTATTAATGAGGTCCATGAATGTAGACGAGGCATTTGTTACTTTGAATGGCATTACTAAAAACTCATAATGATCATACCGATTTCTAAAGCTGTCTTAGGTATATTTTCTTCACGAACTTTCTATGGACCTTGTAGTTGATCAAGTAGATCATCAACTTGGGAAAGTGGGATTTTTTCTTGATTGTCACTTTATTTAACTCTTTGTAATCGATGCATAGTCTCATACTATCGTCTTTCTTATTTATAAAAAGCACAAGCGCTCCCCAAAGTGACTTGTTAAGTTGAATAAATCCTATCCTTTATTGCTAGAACTAAAACAGTACATTCTTGCCAACCCTTTCTAAGAAATTTTCTAGCCTAAAAAGTTAATATGAGGTGAGGTACTACCAATTAACTTCCTTTGAAATCAACACTTTGCTCATTGAATCCCCCAAATTTACACGACGCTCATGAGGATAAATTCTATGTATCCACTTAACTAACTAATTCATTCCCAATATGACATCTAGATCTTTTATAGGCATGATTAAAAGATCTATTGGAATGGTTAAAGTTTCAATTTCTAGGGTACGAGCTATACAAGCATGTCTTACTAATAAACTACTCCAATGGTGAAGTGACCTAGACATCCCAAGTTAACTCAGTGACCTCCAAGCTATGCTCTCGCATAAACTCTTCAAATATAAAAGAGCTATTAGCACCAATGTCAAATAATACTCGAGCAAAAATACCATAGAGATAAATAGTACCTGCCACTGTCTTTGTTGGTACTTATGCTTACTCTGGTACCAGGGCACGAATTTGTGCTTGAACTAATACAACTACTGTCATCTACCACCTTGGTACTGTTGTCTTACTGGTCTGCCTACTGGATAATTTTGTCCCTATCGGTGTTGTTGTTTTACATTTTTGGTTGTTGGACAATCCTTAATAATGTGACTAAGTTGTTTACAGTTGTAGCATACAAAACTCATGATGTAGTTTGATGGCCAATGACTAGTCTTCATGCACTTGAAACACTTACAAAGCCTAGAATGAAATTTGTTGCATCTATTGTACTTGAGGACCCTTTTCTTCTTCCGAAATCCTCCAATCCTTACACCTCCCTCAACTTTAATTTGCCCCGAAGAAGATTGTCTGATCTAGGGGTGCACCTTAGCTAGGGTACCCATATGTACCCACCAACCTGGCCCTAAATTAGGTAGGGTAGGGTAGAAATCATTATCTAATTTTCTAAATTAAGTGAGGGTATGGTACACACGCTAGGTATCAAAAACTGACCCAAATGTGGTACCCACTTAGGTACCCTAATATGTTAGTAACTATAAATATATGTATATAAATAAATACATAATAGTTTCTATTCCCCATTAACCAAAAAATTATTATTGGTTTGATTTTTGTGGCGCCCCAACCCGAGACGTCACATCCTTACTCCAAGACCTTATCGATTGGTAAATGTGACACAAGATTGTTGCCTTGATCATGCGGCGGGTTCTTAATTGGATCTTGTCCAAAATTTTTTTTTCTTTCATCGTCATTTCATGTCTTTGCATTCCACACCATTCATCTTACAAGCGATGATATACTTGTAATAAATTGCATATATCATTCATAACATCTCATCTTACTTTTCTGCATTAAAGGTCCTTTTGACCTGATCATGATAAATTCACTTCATACATTTATCCAACCCTTAGTTCACACAGAACTTAAAACCTAAATAAGTTTACATGCATCAACTTAAATTATTAAGGCATACCATCTCATACATCATGGCTAATCATTTTAGCCCACATTTGCATATCATCTCTTACGTTTCCTTAGTTGATCAAGTCCACGACCTCTTGAACTTCCTGGTACCTATCTAAGATTTGGAAAAGCAAATGTGAGTCATAACTCAGTAACCAAGCATTTTGAGGCAAGACTTTCCTTTAAAATATTTTCATGAACATCCCTTCTTAAAAACAATTTACAAGCCACATCTGGGCTTGTTAAGGCAAAACATATGTATTTTACCCTCTTTAAATAATTTTCTTTGGTCTTGTGTGAACATTTATAATGTTCCAAGACATTTACATAAAACATTCTTTTGCTAATGGACTTTTTACGTCCAAAACATTTTTCATCATAAAATCTTTTAGCCAAGGGACATCTGATGTCCCAAAATATCTTTGACATAACTTTCTTTGAAAATGGACATTCATATGTCCTAAAATATTTTTTCCACATAAACTCTTTGGTAAAGGACATTCTCATGTCCAAAAATAATTTTCATTTAAGCACTTTGGCAATGGACATTCTCATGTCCCTAAACACTTTTCACATAAATCCTTCTCATAATCCTCATTTTGGGGCTTATTTATAACAAATAAGGTGTAAAACTTATTTTGTAATCCCCATTTCAGGGCTTGTTATAGCAATAAGACAAAAATACATAATCCATTTTCATGAAAGCATTTGCATAAAAACATTTCATCTCATCCTTGTTATTTACACCTTTTTGTGTAAAACACTCTATTCTTATAAAATTCCCATATAGGATAACTTTTCATATAAACACTTTTATGTCCCAATCCTTGGGATTTCCAAAACCAAGACATATGCAAATGCATTTCTCCCCATCCAGTAGTGACACTTAGCAAGTGATCATTCTACCTTTTGGAAGAGAATCCATCATTAACAACACGCTAATCAGGCAGTTGTTCCTTCATCTTCTTTCATCTCAGGTAGGGCGCCGCTAGCCTCTTGTCATTCCTTAGCGACTTAGCCATATGTAGAGTGAGCCTCGGTCCATCTTCAACCATGCTCTACAATCGACCTATTCCTTGTATTAGTGCAACATACATCATCATCACAGACTGCAGTCTGTGTGGTTTAAATTATCATAAACCACAGCCTGTGTCCGTTTAAACCATCTTGAAAAAGCGGGATAACAGATCTCAATCGCAATCCGCGTCCATACATGAAAAATATCACAGATCAAGGTTTGTGTCTTTTAAATTCATTTCAAAAAAGAACATCGCACACCGCAGTTTGTGTCAACTTGCAAAGCGAGCGCACCCACTTTAAACAAGTTATCATTTAAAATCTAGTTTTAGAATGACCTTCCTTAAATTCTTTGTGAAACATTTTGAGTAAAATATTTTGAAAAGCATTTGAGATGTTTGAGAAAACAATAGATTTTAAAATCCTTATGATAAAAAAATTCAAAGCTTTCGGATTTTCAAGAATAATCCATGTCTTTTCCTAATATTTTCTTTGTTTCCATTTCGGGGCCTTTTGCTCACAAAGGTTATGCAATTATACCATCCCCTTCTCAACCACCCTGAAATCAAATTCTTGTCCATATATCTATTTTGTCATTTTTACATAAAGAGGGGCTTGCATAGCCTTTTGCATGCCATTCTAGCAACCCAAAATCAAATCACTATATGAAATCCACTTATCAGGTTGGACACTCTTAATATCCTTTTTAAAAAATCCATATAAACAGTTTTCAAGACATTCTCAACATATTTCCTTATCTAAAGAAAATTAAAACTTTTCAAATATCATTTCAAACATATGGACTATGTCCAAATTATCATTCATATTTAAATGTCATGTTATAGAAATCAAATCCATTTTGAAATCAACATCATAAAGAACTTACTTGATTAAAATCCATTGGCATTTAAGAAATAGCATTGTGAAGAATTTGCCTACTTGTAAGCAAATTCCTAAATCCATCAACATAAAGCAATCTCAATCCTTGGCAACAATTGTAATAAATAATCATCTAAAAAGTGTTGTGTGAATCCCTAACCTAAGCAGGGTCCAATGTATCCCTTGAACCTATATATATGATTAAATGGAATTTTTGGATGATTTTAAGATTTTATGATATTTTGCAATTAGGGTTTAATTAAGAAGGGTGATTAAAAATTTAATCGCTGGAGCCCATTATGAGTCAAGGTGACTAAAAGAGCATAATGAGGATTAAAACATACTAATGTGGCATGAATTTTTAGTTTAATTTCCATGATTTAGTTAATGTAGATTAAAATGAAAATTATGTAATTATGTTGGAAAATTCATCACTCAACGCCTATAAGGCGGATTCAAGTGAAATTTGAAATGAAAGTTGATGATGTTGGGCTTGATATTATGGGATTTTTGGATTATGAAAATCCTTGATGAAATTGGATTAATGATTTATTGATCATATTTCGATTTCAACCATTAACTTTAAACAGCTATAACGACAGTTACGAAAATTGGATTGAGATTAAATTTGAAATGGTAGAATGAAATTATGAGATTAATATTTTGGAAGGTTTGGATTAAGCATATTATGTTGGAAAAATACTTGAATTGGAAAAGGTGTATATGGCTAACTAATGCATCTCAAAAGTACTCTACATTTAATGCTAGAGTACAAACCATGAGTGCATGAATTTAATGACATTTGAGGTATCAAGTGCAGGCCATTTCTAAGGTATTTTATGCATTAATATAAAATGCAAATATCCACATAAAATCCCAGCAATGAATGTCCATAATTAATGAAGCTATGAGTGCTCAAAATGAGCATAAGAGATATGGATGTCCAAGTGATGATTCAACATGCTTTTGAATGAATATGTAATGGGTATTAGCTTGCATGTATGAAATTCCATGATTTAGATGCTGAAAAGTGAAGTTTTGAATGATATATGATGTTATAAATTAAATTATGGATGGAATAGTAAATGGATGAATTTTTGCATGAACATTTTTCAAAAAAATCACTATGAGGTGATTAAGGAACAATCCAATTTTCAGCTTATAAGAATAAGTACTTTGCAAATTAAAAATCCAAGAAGATTAACCCAAACAGGGTAAAACGAGTGATAGGATCGGCTATAGAAAATAATTTTTAATAATTTTTAAACAAGGTATTTTGGGTGAAACTTTTACAGGATATGTAAGACCTATTTAGGATCACATAAAAAATTAAAAATTAGGTTTTGGTAGGTATAAATATACCCAATAATTTACGTGATTCAGGATGTCTGAAAATAGATGCTGCTATCCAACAAGGTAAAAATGCCAAAATAAATATAAATTCTTAATTTTTTATGCTGAAAATATTTATTTTGGTTAACTGATATAGTTATTAAGTTACGAAAAAAATTTAAGATAAAAAATACTTGATTTTATATTAATTCAAGATTTTGAGATTTCAATACACCTAATTTCAGCATATGTGGATAGTTTGAGAAAAAAATCAAAAAGAAATATGAAACCTATGTATAAATGATCCAAATTTATATATGTGTTAAATCCTTAAATATGTATTAATAAAATTGGGATAATATGGTGAAATTTTGGATTTATATAATTTCCTAAGGTCATGTGTCAAAAGACACGTTAAACGGGTGAAAACGGGTTCCAAACTAGCTGTTTTGGAAACCTATGGAAAGTGGATTTAAACCTTATAAAAATACTCTAGATGCAATGGTAATTAAGGGTAATTAAACTGCTGAAATATGGATTAAATTTCTTCCTTATAAAATTTTATTAAATATCTTATGTATATGTTGCCAAAATGGCATATGTGAAGGAATAGACATGTAGAATATGATTTTGTGCAAAAATACATGAAAATATGATATATTTTATGAATATATTTCTGTTTAGGAAAATTTTCCATAACACATGTTATATGTGTTATTAAGATGGTTTAAGTGCAAGATATGAATGATGGAAAGGAGTAATGAGTTAATGTGATTTGCTAAAATGCAAAATGGATGGAAATATGTTGAAACTTGTAAACAAGGTGCTATTTTGATAATCTTTGTTAATCTCAAAATTTTTAATTGATATATGAAGCTTAAACTCATGAACATGTGCTTAAAGTAAGCACTAATGAATGAAATGTGAAAAATGAATAAGTAAATGATAGATAAAGGATATATGTTAATGAAAAATATATGGGTTGGAAAACTAAGTTATGTGCAAGCATATGAGATTTTTATGTATAAA
>JAXCLR010000081.1:35017324-35029781 GCA_035584095.1 Annona squamosa | reverse complement strand
GGATGCGACTTCGGCAGCTCTCGTTCTCGATTTCAACTCTGGACGAAAAACAACGCCTCCAAGTCGCTACCGGAGTCGACTTGGTCTGCAACTTCACCTCAAGTCGCAAGCGGAGTCGACTTGGGATGCGACTTCGGCACCTCTCATTCTTGATTTCAACTTTGAAAGGAAATGACATTCTCAAGTCACTACTAGAGTCAACCTTGGGATCAACTTGGCCTAAGTTGATGCCTGAGTCGACTTGGAAATCGACTTGACTTGCCAAGCTTCATATTCTTCATTTTTATAACCTTCAATCTTTTTCACGAACATGTTTGTAACCAAAACTTACTCAAATTGATTTGTTAATTATCAAAACATAGGCTTGGCTTATTTTCCACATGTTTCCAACAATAACATCTTACTATTTCTCTATTAGGATTTTTGAATAGGTTCTTGGTTGGATTATGTGAAACTTGTAGTTGTATAAGTCAATCTGTGCACGAGCATCTTTAGCTTATGAGTTGTACTTGGTATAGCTACATCAAAATAAGAAATCATTTTCTTAGCATTGTATCATGCATATATGCATAAACATCAGTCAAATCAGGAAATGTGCTCAAGATTCAAATCTCTTCCTTTTAATCTTCTTCTACCACCCCTTGCCCTCGATCCATTTGGGATTACCAAGAGGAGGAACTCCATCCGCTTTACATGTCCGTACATTATCTCTAAGTTGGCCACATTTATGAAAATGGATAGATTGACCATCTGTGCTTTTTTTGGTAGTTTTCATTGCCTTCTCCTACATTTTTGTTTGTTTTAACTTTAGGTAGCAATGGAGCCTCTTATGTTGGTCCCAAACAGGTGTCTTTATCCAAGAGGGGAGGAATGAATGGGTAAAGTTAAAATTTCTTTTTTTTGTTTTAAACTTAACCTCTTTGAGATTAAGTCATTTTGAATTGAAGCTTCTAGAGCTAATCCAAGAGAGCAAGAAAGTGAGAAATAGATGCACAAAAAATACATAGATTTTTATAGTAGTTCAGGCAACTCCCCTACTCTACTCTTCCAAACACACATACCCATTGTGTCTTGGGTTTCACTATCATTCAATCAATACAACTTAAAGTCTCTGCTCTCTTCTAAATAGCTATATGGAGCCTTTACAACAACACACAAGTAGTTGGTAAGTACCACTCAAACAAAATACTATTTGTTTCTAACCTTGACCTAGGTCTGCAATACTACGTTAATGATGAAATTACAACCAAGAATTTAAAATAAAAGCAAACTATACTTTATATGGTGTGTAGATCTTTGCAGCAAAACAAACAAGCTTGGCAAATGATGAGAGATATTAGAACTTAAAGCCTTTTATTAGACTTGAGATCTTGGTTTGTAAACACTTAAATGGAGCTTTGAATGCTTAAAGTTTAGGAGGTGAGAGTACAATGAACGACTTAGCCAACCCAATTTACTCCACTTGATGTGTCTTTTATATCCTTGAAGATTTTTGAATGTTTTGTAGTAGTTTGGTGGTAGATGGCACACATCTAATGTGCCAATCTTCAAAAAATTTTTGACCATTATGACTAAAGTTGCAACCGGAATCAACTTGTCTTACAATAGAGTTTTCCTTCAAGCCTTAGTCTTTAAGTTCATGCGGAGTTAACTTGCTAGTGGGACTTCACCCAAGTAATGGGTGATGTCAACTTTGACATATTTAACTCATTGGCCTTCTTTTTGTCATCATTTTATCTTCCAAGTCTCTTCTTTAGGCCGACTTCAAGTTGAACTTCACTTAAGTCACACATAAAGTCGGCTTGGGATGCAACTTCAATCTTCATTCTTAACATAGAAAATTTATGTAACCATTTTTTTGATTTGGGATGCAACTTCAAACTTCATTTTGGAGTTGGAGAGTTTTGGGCAGCCTAAAATCATTCAAGTAGCATGCTGAGGTTGAGTTCATCTTTAATTTTACCTAAGTTGCATTTGGAATTGACTTGGGATGCGATTTTAGCAATATAACTCTCTTTCATAATTTTCTGCCTTTAAAAATACACTTGAAATGGATGGTAGAGTTGACTTAGGTTGTGACTTTACTCATGTCGCTCTTAAAGTCGACTCGAATGTGTAGCTTCAACTCTTTGTACTTGTATTTCAAAAAAAATTTTCATGCACATATCCAAAATTTTATTAGTAGTCTCTAATATTTTAGATTGGTTATTAATTATTAAAACTCAAATTCTGAATTATAATTTTTGTTAGTTTAGTTCACATCTTAATGCTAGAGGGTAGAATGTCAAATAGAGTGCTCACTTGGGCACAACTTGATGGCCTGTTGTGTATCATTGGTGTATTGTAGCTTTATATGAGTCAATAGATAAGAATGAGGAGCAAAAACTTAGAGGGTTTGCCTTAATCGACCACAAGATAACTACCAATGCATATGTATAAAGGATTCCATCCATTTGCCATTGTCTACATGTGCATGTCTTCTTATCAATCAATTATATTTTGACTAGTAAATTCAAATTCACTAGCTCATAAGACAATTGTTGATCTTGCTTTAGGTACTAACTCTCCTATAATCCTTATTACATGAGGTACAACCTTATGCCGGAATCCTTCTATCTTATATCACCTCCAATAAAAATTGTTGGTTTTTGCATTTTTAACCTCTAACTTCATGTATTTGCATTTTAAACTCTTAAGTTTAGCCGTTTACATTTTAAACCTTGACCCATAACGTTATTAAAAACTAATGTTAATTTACACAAAATGACATAAATATCATCCAATATTCTAAAAAAGAATTTTTTTTATGTTTTACACTTGACTATTAGGCTTTTTTCATTTGGTCCTTGGAGGCTCCAACAATATAGTCACCTTTAATGCAGATTTGGGTTTTTTAAAAAAAATATTGGAAGGTATTCATGTAATTTTACATGAATCAATGGTAGCTTTTAACACTGTTATGAGTCAAGATTTAAAATGCAAACGAATCAAATTTTTTAGGTTTTAAAATGCAAACAACCAAATCTCAAGTTTAGAATGGAAATATGCAAAGTTAGGGGGTTTAAAATGCGAAAAATTCTAAGAAATGCCCATCATCTTTTTTCTTATTTGCTTGGAGAAATCTATGATTGGTAGTGCCTTAGCATCCAAGATCCATTAATTCCATTATTCAAGTACTGTAATGCACAAACCCAAAATAAAAATTTGATCTTGAGCCCTTGGGCTATGACTTTCATAATGTGTTATTGTTTGCTTTGACATAAAAATCTAGCTACATAATATTAAACTACTAAAATTTGACAACATTTTTTCAAAATTTATAGTTGTGTGATACATTTCGTAGCTTGTATGTGCATAATATATTTAATTAACATTTCTAAAATCCACAACAAAGATAATGAAAATAACCTTAAATGGAAGAAAGACGATATAACTCATAGTCACTATTGATAATCTCCAAACCAAACAACATAAGTCAAGTCATTGTATATACATTTAAGCTTCACTACAATTACTCATATTTATAAAAATAAAATAAAACGGCAAATTACTAGTAGTAGCTAAAATCGCCTTCAAGCCCTAAAGGTTTATGGTTATGCCTAACCCAAGCTTAAGCGCTACCATCCTTTACTAAATATGAAATAAGAAAATAATGAGTTTAGACAAACTAAGTAGGACAACTACAAAAATAACTCAAATCATTCAAATACAACAAAAAATGCCAATTTTCTTTTCCTAGTTGATACATATCAACATTAATCAGTAAAATTAATTCATGTCATCATACTCATGCAAATGCTTGTGCCTTGGCACATGTTGATTAACACAAGAATGTTTAGCATCAATTTCACCAACACCTTCAACTCTGCCAGCTAATAAACTAAATCATAAAATTTTTTGCTCATTTGGGTTAGCTAGAGGCTAAATGGTATATAGAACAAAACCCTTAGTTGGTCGATGAATTCATATCTCACAACAGGATCGAAGATGTCTCCCACAGCTAGCCATGGCTTAATCAATTCAACTTCAACGTCTTATCCTGCTTATCACATTCATTGATTTACAAACTAGTATGCACATATGCCATGCTTAAAACATATATCTTAGAATTAATAATTTAGACACACTTTCCTATTATCTAGAAAAACACAAAATAATACTTTTAAAATTTTAAAACCAAATTTTTACCAACCACACTCATATCTTAATAGTAACAATACAATAATAGGACTTTTCTAAAATCCCAACTCATCATCATCATAAAAACCATGGAACTTGTAACAACTTTAATAAAGGGGTCCTACTTACCTCAAACAACAAACCCTACTTTCCTCATTAAGCCTTCACAACAAATTTTAATATGAGCTTCTAATCTACACCCAAGTCACCACAAAAATTTTTGACATGAAGATATAATGTTCCCTTTAGTTGTACATAAAATAAACACAACTCTAATCATCTTCATTCAACACTAGTATAGACCTCACCTCATTCCATCCATATGATGTCAAGTGAATTTAATAAAAAAATTAATATAAATCTTATTTAACCCTAGTCATCATAATATTTTTCTCAAATAACACTACATTTGTACATATAACACTGTTACTATTTCCATAAATATACAACTAAGTTTACTAGTGTGATACCTAGAACATTTGAGATCAATAAATGTAATTTAGGTATTTAAAACTTATTAATGTGTGTTTTGAATTGGATGAATGAGATTAGGACAAATGGCTAAGTTAGTCACCTTAGTCCAATGTAGATTAATGTTCACAAAAATGACACAATGAGGTATGAAAATGATGATAATTATGGGATAATTGAGGGTATTACTTGAAAAATATATAACTTGACGCCTATAAGGCAGATTGATATGAAATTTAAAAGGTAAGCACAAATTGACGTGCTCTACCCCATGAATGGTATGAATTATGTTAATAATAATTGAATTATAGTGATAATGATCTAATTTTATCAAATTCCATATGATATTTACAAATGCTCATATCTTGCATTAGAAAAGTCATTTTGAGATGAAATTTTTTATGGATGGATAAAATAAGATGACTTATCATATGGATGGATTTGATTAAGCTAAATATTATGAAAAAATTCTTAATCACTTAGGGTTAAAACCGTTTGACTTTTGCTTGTGAAAAGTGACATGTAATTAATGAAACAAAAGTGATAAGTGACGCACATCAATGTAGGATAAGTTGAGCAAGATTAAGGTCTACCAAATAAATGAAATGTTGACATTTGAAAAGTAAATGGGTTGTGTGCCAAACAACGATTTGTTGAGAGAAATTAAAGCTGAGCAAAAAGGTGCCAAATTTGACTTTTGCAACCTCTACTTAACGTGTAGCAAGGCTAAGTGATTTGGGCAGATTTTTAATTAACAAAAATGCAAAAAATTAATAGGAAAATGGGGCTGAAAAAGAGAAGAAAAGAAAGGATGAAAAGGAGGATTCAAGTAAGGCAAGGAGCATGTGAAATCTAACAACTCCAAATAAGTGTTTAAACAAAGTTTGGTTTGATAATTGCCAAGTTTTCTATGTCAAGTAATGATTCATAAATTGATTCATTTATAATGTTTATTAATGATATATGAAGCCCTTTATAGGGTTATTAAATGTTAAATAAGAAGAGATTCAATTCAAGTATCAAGGAAATGACATGCATGACTTACAGTCATTTTCAACAAGTGCACAATGCTGCAATTTAAATAAATTTCAGTTATATGTTGTTGTTTTAACCATTTATTATGTGTTGATTATGTGAATTATTTCCATGTTCAATATATGTTAAACCAAGCTTATATGATGGACTCTAGAAAGGTGAAACTTGAGTTTGACAACTAGGTGAAAATTCCATTTGTTTAGGATGGAATTAAGGCATAACTCAAGCAACATAATATGTGGGAAATTATAAGGGTACAATACCCTAAATATGGAGCAAGATAGGAGGTCCAAGGGTTGAAATATAAAAATAAAAAAAATCTATTTTGTATGGCCTTGATGATGGGGACATCCAAGGTGGAATTTCATGAAGGAAAAGTTACTGTTTTGAGTGAATTAATTGATGGGTTTAAGTTTCATGATTATACCCTAATTAATGTGCAATAAGTGCTTAAGCTAAGCCAAAATGGAGAGAAAAATTCTGTTTTATATGAACTTGCTTAACACATAACGTATGTTTGATTAAAAGAGTACACGTGAAGGATAAGGATGACAAGGAAGGGGAATGAACACATGTAATAAGCTTAAGTGCAAAAATGAGAAGGAAATGTGATAAAATGGGAAAAGAGAGGGCTGTTTTGAGAAAATTATAGAAACCTCAAATTTTGGGATTTAAACTAATAGCCCTAACTCATAAATAGATGCTTTGAATGGGCACTAATGTGAAATGCAAAGTCTAAGTGTGAAATGATAAATGGGAGCTGTTAAACTTCCATATGATTGAGTTAAATTTAAAAGTTATAAAGAACTTGAAAATTTATCCTAAATAACGGTATCAAAATGAAAGGAATGGTCAAAATGAAATCATAAGTCACACCAATGTGTGAATTGAAAATTTGACACCCAACTTGAAAGGAAAGTGGGTTAAGTATGTTGATGTAATTCACGTGGATTGAAAAATTCTAATGGATGCAAGCATTTGAAACTCTATGTATATTAAATAAAATGTCATTTTCATTTATCTGGGTAAAGGCTAAGAGAAGGTGGAGGAAAGGGATTGAAGCTATCACAGGTGAGCAAGCAAACTTTTAAAATTATTAATTTCATCTCAAAGTGTTGATATGATTGAAAGTGTTTTATGTTGATGCTTTAAAGAATTCTTACAAACGAGCAAGCACAGGTCTTAAAAATTATGGTTTTAATGAAATGCCTTAGAATTGCTTCATCGTAAGCAAGCGACACTTCTTAAAATATTTATTTTATCTCAAGGGTTGCAATGATTGGAAGTGCCTTACATTGATGATTTTAAGAATTGCTTACAAGTAAGCAAGTTCATTACGATGCTATTTCTAAAATATTTTATGAAGAAAAAGAGAGTTTTAACCTTTCCACAGAGTAATATTTGCAAATAAGTCTGAGTTTTACTCTACAGGATTTTGTGAAAAGCAAGTGTGTTTATGAAAGAAAAGAAAAAGGGATTTGATTTATAAAAAAATTTATTTATTTCTTAACCTAACACTTGAAAATAAATGATGATTGGAAATGGCCCATTTATTTGAAATGGTTTATTAGAATAGTTTTGATTTCCTTTAAGTATGAAAATACTTTGAAAATGCCTTGAAAATATTTGTATGGATGTTTCAAAAAAGGTTTAAGGCTGACCAACCAGATAAGTTAACTGTACAAAATAAATTTATTTTTTTGCCAAAATAGTATTCAAAGAGTGTGCAACCTCTTCCTTACATAAAAAAGGACAAGGATAATGGGTGAACAACTATATGATACCGGGGAGGATAAAGGAAGATGACACAATTGCATATCCTTTGTGTACAGAAAGATTGAGATGTAAACAAAGAAAATGTTAGAGAAATAAGCTTTCTTCTCTTTAAAACTTAAAAGCTTCGAATTTTCTTTATCGTGATGCTTTTAAGATATACTATAAGCAACACTTTTAGAAATTTATTTTCACAATTGTTACAAATATTTATCAAAATATTTTACTTAAATATTTCTAAAATTATTTAAGGGTGGTCATCCTAAAATTAAAATTTAATTGACATTTTTAAAAATATGTTAAAGTGGGTGCGCCCACTTTACAAGTTGCTAGAAAGGACACAGATTGAGGTCTATGATATTTTATGAATCATGCTAGCATATAGACATATATGATGATGTATGGTGTACTAGAACAATGGATAGGTCAATTGTAGAGACGGTTGTAAATTGATCGAGGCCCATTCTACATATGGCCAAGTCGCTAAGGAAAGGCAGGAGACCAATAGCACCCTCCTTAAGATGTGAGCAGGTTCAAGGAACAACTATCTGACTAGCATGCAGTTATATGATGGATTCTCTTCCAAAATGTAGATGATTACTTGGTAAGTGTCACTACTGGATGGGAAGAAATTCATTTGTATATGTTTTGCTTTTGAAAAACCCAAAGACTGGGATATGAAATTATTTATGCAAAAAAATTACCCTAAATGGGATTATATGAGTTATAAGAAAAATTTTATCCTAAAAATAGGGTTATAAAAATGTTTACACAAAAAGTGTATATATCAAGGTTGGATGAAAAGATTTATATGCAATTACATTCATGAAAAGGATTACATGCATATGCTTTGTTTGTTTTAAACAAGCCCCAAAATGGGAACATGAAAAATGATTTACAAGAAAAATGTTTTAGGACGTAAAAATGTCCAATGGCTAAAAGGGTTTATGTGAAAATTATTTTAGGACAAAAATGTTCATTGGAAAAAAGGGGTTTTTGTAAAAATGCCTTGGAACTTTAAAAAAATGTTTACACAAGAACAAAAGGGGGTTACCTAAAGAGGTTTTTATGCAGATGCAATGCCTTTGAAAAGCCCAAACATTGGGTCTTTATGATAAGATTTCTATGAAAGTGTTTACAGAAAAATACTTGCTTAACAATAAAAAAATGCTTGCTTATTGAGTTTTCACTCATGTTTTGTTTTCCTAAACCTTAAATAGGTACGAGGAAGCTTAAAAGGTAAAGAACCTAGGTAATTGAAGAAAGGTATGAGATAGTATTCATGTGTGTGTTAAAATAATTAGCTACGATGTATGAATGGTATGATTGAGACTTTTAAGGAATGTTAATATATGTGAACTTATTAATAGTTCTAAACTCTTTATGAGTTGACGACTGAATATATGTATGCAAGTATGTATGTTGAATATTTGATGATGAATGTATTTATATGATTATGGCATGGCCAGGCTGATAAAATCAATGATATAAAGGAACAAGATGAAGTTTATGAATGATAGGTGTAGTCGATGACAAATGCCAGAATGTGAGATTATGAACAAGTATAAGAATAAAGGGAAATCGATATTTTTAATAAATACTAAGTGTGGTGAATTACAAGTGTATTATTACTTGTAAGATGAATGGAGTGAAAGGTGATGAGATGAATGATGAAGGGAAAAGGAAAGAAATGAAAAAAAAAAGTTGGACGAAATCAAATTTAAGAACCAGCTGCATCATCAGGGCAACAATCTTGACTCACATTTAGTGATCAACAACAATCTTAGAGTAAGGCTTTGTGTGACACCCTAGGTTTGGGGTGCCATAGAGCTTGGTATCAAAGCAATGATTGGTAAACAAGCATGGTAGAAAATGAGAGAAAAAATAAATGATGAAAGAGATAGATTGAGCTTATAGAATATGAAAGACATGTATTGTCTTTTATTATGTGTAATTATGATGCAATGATATGGATATTTTAGGAAATATAGCTGACTTGCTATGTTGCACAATGTAGATGGTATATAAATGAAAATTGATGATGGGACCAAATGAGAAAGGAGAAGCCGAGCAAAGGCAGAGGATAGAGGGGAATATGAATAGATGATGGGCCACATAATGGGACCTTTCATTTAGACCTCGCATACCTAAAGCTTACCGCACCTCACTTCACATAGCATAAGTCCATGGTAGAATCTACATGTGTGGGTGCGGCGTCGCGATGCCACTTGGGCAATGCCTTAGTGCCGACTCTCTGGATGTTTGTTGATTTAGAGTTTATGTTTTTGATAAAATGACATATTGTACAAATATAATCGGTATGCATAAGAAAAACAACCTTACACCATGAAAGGTAAGGATGAAAATGAGAAAGGTAGAAAAAACCCCTTTTGATTCTTAAGATGATGAATAAATGTAAGATATTTTGATGAAAAGAAATTCTTCAGATACAAGTGCACTTGATATCATTTGTATGATAAGTGCATATGAAAAAGGAAAGGTCGTTGCCTTTCTAGTTAATATAATTGACTATGTATGATATGAATTATTTTATCATAAGAGATGCTATTAATATAATTTTTACATTTTTAGAAAGTAACATGTCTACCACTAGAGTAAGAGCTAAGTTGAACAAGGGAAAGATAGTTGCGAATGATGAATCTGTAAGTCATTAGGAAGTAGGAGAAACTAGTAACCCGTTTAAGCGAGCAAGGCAAAGAAGACAACTAAAGCTAAGGACTCGCCAACGACGTGCAAATATAAACTCCGAGTCAAATATCGAAGGTGGTGCTACTAGAATTAATGAAGGAAAGGATAACTATGGCTGTAAAAGAAGCCATGTAATAGGCCACCTGAGATTGAGCAGCTCAAGTAGTAAAGGTAATGCAAGATTTTAGGAAAAAGCCCAACAAGATCAATTAGAAGGGAATGGCAGAGATAGGCCAATACAGGTAATAATTCCTAACCTAGTACCAAAACCCTTAATGATTTATAATAGTACGATAGAAGCAAATCGAAAGGCTATCAACACCTTTCTAGCATAGCATAGCATCCACTAAAGTTCTCAGGTGAATTAGACCCTACTCAGGCTAAGTAGTGGATGACTAGAATCAAGAATTTGTTTAAAAGTTTTCCATATAGTGATGATAAAAAAGTTTTATGTGCCACCCAATTTTGATTGGGGAACTTATGAATAGTGGGAGATTCTAATAGCCACTATGCCACAACCCAGGAAGGTAACATGACAAACTTTTATGGAAGAATTTAATAAGGAATATCGCCGAGTAAGTCTTTAGAGTAAAATAAATGTTGAGTTCAAATAATTACAACCAAGACAAGGACAACTTGACCCTAAAACCAAGAAACCTGATACAGAGAAGGAAAGAAGCAAGAAGGCAGCGGCAAGAAAGAGAAAAACAAACGATATCATAATAGCTCCTCTAATTTGTGAAAATTGTCAAAAAGGCCACTTTAGTGAATGTTTAAGGGGTTTAAATTAATGTTATAAATGTGGATAGGCTGGTCATGTGGCAAAAACTTGTCAAGTTTTTGAAGCAAGAGAGATAAAGTGCTTCAATTATCATCAAGTAGGACATATTGCCTCAAAGTGCCCGAATAAGACATAAGGAGCAGTAAGACAAGGAAGATTAGCTCAGCAAAAGCTATTTGCAACTACCAATTGATAGGGAATCTCTACAATTTTGGTGCACATGTGTGTATTAAACCACGTCAAATTATCATGAATGGAAGGAAAATAAGGCTACAGGTATGACACCATAGAGAGTGATATCATAGCAATGAATGTTAAATAGGTATAGAAAAATAAAGGCAAAAACAATTGTTCAAGATTCTCTCCAATCTTGACATGTTGGAAGGGAGAGGTTTCTCACCATGACGGTGATGAACACATGAGACATGAGACTAGAAAGGATTATGAGGACCCTTTACTAGTTTATAGAAAATAAAAATGAGGATAAGAAAGAAAATGTTCTGGACTAGTTCAGTGATAATTGAAAATTAGTAATATATTTTGGGTACATTTTATACCAACTTGGTGGGTAATTAATTGAGTTTCATGTGAAATTTGGTTTAAAAACATGTTTTTATAACATTTGGTTATTAAATATTAATTTCAAGAAATTTAAACAATTGTTGTTATCTTTTAGCTTGAAAGTATATTTTTTAGTTGTTGTCATGAAATTAAATGAGCATGAAATAATTTTTATAAATAACCCACTAATGATTTTGATGAATTAACGACTTAAATATTTTTTATGCAGATTAGCGGGGCCCACCAGAATATGCCAATCCGAACTATCCATATATTTCAACTAATTACAGTCCAAATTTTTGGCTTAAAAATCCACCAGAAATCACTAAATCAAGCTGTCCAGAAATTTACGTGGGGATCAATCTGAGTCATCCAAGTAATCACTGGTAAATGATCCAGACCGTCCACAATTATTCACCGCCCAAATCATGCATCTAAATGTCCAATTATCTAGCTAGCCATCCAAAAATTCAAAACCAAAAAGCATCAGCAACGTCCAACCGATCCAGAAAAAATCTACACCGTCTAAAATATTAATCCAAGCAGTCCAGAAATTCACATGGTGTGGCGCCCTGAACCAGGGTGCCTAGAATCCTTACTCTGGGATCGTGTCGATTGGTAAATGTGACTCAGGATTGTCGCCTTGATCACATGGCGGGTTCTTAATTGGATATCGTCTAATTTTTTTTCTTTTCATTCGTCACTTAAGCATACACTATATTCATAATAAACTCATCCATATCATCATAAAACCATTCATATCTTATTTTTATTGAAATAATTCACATAAGTACAATCATGTTTATAATATCCATAAAACATGTCTTCAACATGACTATCATACATTTGTCTCTTTGGACGCATACATAGAATTAAATTTGCAGGTCATCAGCTCCATAGCCTGTTTGACATTTTGAAAACACATATGAGTAATAATACTCAGTAAGC
>JAXCLR010000081.1:34977652-35005786 GCA_035584095.1 Annona squamosa | reverse complement strand
AAACCCATAATTCATAAATAATCATCAAATACATGTTCAATGCATACATATGGCCTACTTGGGTTAGGGTTTCACATCACAGCCTCTCAAATCCCAGGCTCTCTCTAATTTTTTGTCTCAAGTTTCTCTTCATTTGTTTTTGGATGTGCACCTGTTTATAAAAATCATTTGCGTAAGCCTAGAAGTTGCGCAGCCTATTTTGAGTTAGGGATGTTGACTTGTAATGTCATCACAATTGTGCATACACTTGATGCATTAATTGTTACCACTTGTTCCACCACTTGAAAGACTGCAGGACGTAAATTGCATGGCTAAGGCGATGAGATTTTGAGCCGTGCCTTTATTATTTTGCCAAAGGCTTGGATGCTTCTTGGTGTGGAGTTAAAATTTGATGGATGGTTAGAAAATCTAGATAGTTGAAATTTGCATTTAATTTGGATGGTTTGGATTATGGAACTGCTACATGTGCTTTTCTGCTAGATCTAAGTGCGAAAAATTGCACAAATTGCTGTTATATTAATTCATAGCGAGAAATTCATTAAGTTAAAATGATCACGAGCATCTGGCCTTGGATCAATGACTTGGATTAATTTGCTAATTTTGGCCATGGAAACTTGTGGGGCCCAATGCTTGGCGGTGGAATTTTTTCAACCTTAGAGACTTAGACGTTGCATGGCTTGGATATATGCTGCTGTATGCGTGAATTGTTGCTGGCCACCAATTAAATGGATGGCGAGATGTTGCTGAATATTGGACGTGATATACATGGTTTTTTTTTTGGACATAGATTTCTGGTGGACTGCACATGTAATTAAGCACTTGGACGGTTGTATTTCTTGGCAAAACATCTTGTAGTCTTTTAATAAAAGATTTGGAGAGCTGAGATTGCACTATAAAACTAAAATATATGATTTTAGCTATAAATAAAATTCTGCTACACTAATTTAATAGCAAATGAATATATAGTTGGAAATATGTGAAAAAAAGCCAAGTCTATGTTTTGGTGATTAACAAACCAATTTAAGTAAGTCTTGGTTACTAACATGTTTGTGAAAATGATTAAAGGTTATAAATTTGAAGAATATGAAGCATGACAAATTAAGTCGATTTCCAAGTCGACTCAGGCATCGACTTAGGCTAAGTCGATCGCCAAGTCGACTCTAGCATCGACTTCGAGTCATTTTCTTCCAGAGTTGAAATCGAGGAGCAAAGCTGCCGAAGTTGCAAACGAAGTCGACTCTGCTTGCGACTTGGGTGAAGTTGCAGACCAAGTCGACTCTAGTATCGACTTTGAAACGACATTTCCTTTTAAAGTTGAAATCAAGACTGAGAGGTGCCGAAGTCGCATCCCAAGTCGACTCCACTTGCGACTTGAGGTGAATCGCAGACCAAGTCGACTCCGGTAGCGACTTGGAGACGTCATTTCTGTCCAGAGTTGAAACCGAGAACAGGGGCTGCCGAAGTCGCATCCCAAGTCGACTCTGCATGCGACTTAGGCGAAGTCGCAGATCAAGTCGACTCCGATTTCAACTTCAATACGGAAACATGCAGATCAAGATAAACGATAGATTCAAGAGTTTCGAAAGAAGATGAAGGTAAAAGACAACTCAAAGACTCAAGACTCAAGACATGAAGTCAAAAGTGAGAATTATAAAGAGTCTTAAAGGAAGAATAACCAAACAATAAAGGAATTCAAGCAAGCAATGCATTCCAAGATTCAAGACTCAAGGACTCAAGGTTTGCAAATCATGGAGCTAAAGGAAAATAAGCTAGAATGATAACACAGTGGTCCAAAGAGAAATAAATCAAGGAAGAACAACAAAAGACATGAAGAAACTCAAGCAAGCAAAGCATTCCAAGGATTTCAAGTTCGTCAAGCAAGCTGCCGAGGTGAGTCTCACCCGAAGTCGACTCCACCTGCGACTTAGATCAAGTTGAGGACCAAGTCGACCCAGACTAGAACTTGAAAAAGTTGTGAACTGGCGAAGTCGCACTCGAAGTCGACTCCACCCGCGACTTGGGCGAAGTCGCACTCGAAGTCGACTCCATCTGTGACTTGGGTCGCAACGGTCGAAAATTTTTCGAACGTTGGCGCATTAAATGCGCGCCACCTACCTTCAAACGTTTGGATTTCCTCCACAATTATAAAAGGCATTCAATATGAACAAGGAGGGTAGCTGAGAATTCATTAATTGATCATAACTCCTATCTCTAAAGAGCTTCAAGTGATCAAGCCAATCTTTAGAAGAAGAACTTTGCTTCAAACTGCTAGGAGCTGCTTACTGATTCTTTAAGCCAACACTACAACTTCTTCTTTGCGCCAAAACTGCCTCTATACAACAGTAACGTGTAGAACTTTTCTTTTATTCTTATTGTTGTATTAAACTTGATTTAATTAAGGTAACTAAGATCAAGTGTAAGCAAAGTAGTGTGTGATTGGAGTAGAACTCGTCACCTACTTATGTTGTAGATTGTTGATGCCTCATAGAGGTAGAATTTAGAAGAGAGTAGTGGCTCTAGTTGTATTTATTAAATACATAGCGGAACCCAAGTCACAAGGGGTGTGAGTTTGGAAGAGCGGAGTAGGGAAGTTGCCCGAACCACTATAAAATCTTGTGTGTTGATTTATATTTCTGCTCTCTACATTATATTGCTTTCCATTTTGTTTCCTCATAAAGGGGACTAGATTAATCCGGGGTAAAGTCTCTGTTTAAGTTGTAAATTTTTAAGAACCCAATTCACCCCTCTCTTTTTGGGTTTTGCCATTAACTCGGGACCAACATATACATTCAGAATTTTTAACATAACAATTTCATAATTTAAAGCCAAAATATTACAAAATCAATTAAATAACTTTGAAACGAAAATTTAGCATTTAAATATTGTCAAAACATATTTTAAAGCAAACTCCACATTAAACTCAAATAGTTACCCACTCAATTGGTATAAAAATACCCACAAAATATATTATTATTTAACAATTATAAAAAATCCCAGCACCAAAACTTTTGCTTGTCCTCAAGAAAATACAAAAAAATTCAAGAATAAAGAACAAAATTTTAGAACTTTGAGTAAAAAGCAAATGTAAATGAGAGATTAGTGAGAATGTTAAAGAAAAAAATTTTAAACATGGCATTTATTAATAACTCTAGTACTAAAATCCCTTCTTACTTGTTATTACGATATCATAATAACTATTGACAAAAATTTTAGCAACAAATTATTAAATTTACACTTGATAATTTTACAGCTTATAGAAATAGTTTTTTCTTATTTTGACTAAAATTTTACTTTTAGCAACAATAGTTAATGGTATTGCACATTAGAAGTGATCATGTTAACCCAACCTAAACAAATGTCTCACATAACTCACTTCGAACAACTCATTTGCAATTTTTTTCTTCATACACTTATTTATGTAAATATATTAACATATAAATCAAAATTACCACTTTTAAATATGTGAGTACAGTTTTTTGAGATTTTTAAAGATATATGTATTCTAAATACATATATATGTCGTGATGAGTTGGAGCGAAAAGAATTTTGGCTAATTGAGTAGGGTCTTTGAAAGTCTGGAAATCATGTTCAATATAGCAAATGGGAATTGATGCATTTGATTTTGGTATATATTTGGATTTGTTTGGAATTTTTGTTTGGAGTGGAGTTGGGTGAAGTTCAATATCTTTCGCTAATTTTGACTGTAGAGTTTGTGGTAAGATCCTTTTGCCTGAATTTTTTAGTCATATGGATTTGAATGTCTCAATGACTTTAAGTTCAAAGGACTTTTAGATGAGTGCTAAAGCAGTTTGTTCATCCAGCTGACTGAGATCAGTGGATGCAGGTATTTGAGGGGTTTCTGGTCCAGGCAAAGCCAGGGGTGTCATTTTTGTTTGAGAAGAAGAGGTATGAGTTTAGCTTCTTGGTTTTGTATGAGTCCTTGTAGCCATTTCTGCATACAAAGGACTTTGAAAAGTTTGTGGTTTTGGCAATAGAAGGATGAGACATGGTTACTTAGTACTATGAATAAGAGTGAGGAGTTTGGGGCTTGACTTCTAGTTTATTGGGTGGCTTTTGTGGCGTCATTGCCGCCAGTTGATGAAGACTTTGATCCTTGAAGAAATTCTCTAGTTAGAAAATCTGGGATTGAGTTTGAAGAACCTTTTATGAATTCTATTTGAAAATTAAAATTTGACAAAAGTGTCTGCCATCTTGCAAATATATATTTAGAAACTTCATTTTGAACATCTTTTTGTAAAACATATTTGGCTACTTTTCAATCTAGTCGAACTAAAAAGGTTTAGTTTAATAAATCATGTTGAAAATTTTTAATCCACAAAACAATGCTTAAAACTTTCTTTTTTATTATTGAGTATTTTTGTTGTGTTTCATTCCATATTCCTGAATAGTATTGAATTATTTGTTCTTTTTTCCCTTTTACTTGTTTGAGGATACCCCCATATTTGAGACATCTGTTTCTGCAATCTTTTTTATTGTGGGATTAGCAAGGGTTAAGACAGGTAGATTTGTTAATTGCTTTTTTACTTATTGAATAATCTTTATGTGTTGGTCGGTCTAATTTGGTGGGTTTTTCTTTAACCTTTGATATAATAGTTTGCATGTGGTTCTAAGATTTGGATAGAAGTCAGACACATAATTTAGTTCTCCTAAAAATCTTTGTAGCTCAGTTTCCTCTGTTATCTTAAATTTATTACCGAATTCAAGTGATTTTTGGATTGGAATTATTGTATTATAGTAGATTTCATGTCTTAAAAATCTAATTTTTGTTTGGAAGAGTAAGTATTTTGTTTTTGAAATTACTAATCCATTTTTTTGAATTATTTTAAGAAAATATTTAGTTGTTTGAAGTGTTGTCCTATTATTTCTGAAAATATTAATACATCATCTATGTATACTATTCAATATAGGGGTTTAGTATGTCATTCATAATTTTTTGAAATTCTGATGGTACGTTTTTAAGTCCAAATGGTATTACATTCCACTCATACTGTTCAAATGAGACTGTAAAAGCTATTTTATATTTATCCTTTTTCTTCTATCTGGATTTGCCAAAATCCTGACTGCATGTCAAATTTCGAAAAGATCGTTGCGGTTATTATTCTTTGTAAGAGATCTTTTTTAATTGAGATAGGGTATTGTATCCATTTTAAGGCTTTGTTTAAAGGTTTATAATTTATTACTAGTTTTAAGGTTCCTCTTTCTATTTCGGAATTTTTTTGAACATAGAAGGTCCCACAAGACTAGGGAGATTTTGATGGTCGTATTAATTTTTTGTTGAGTAAGTCTTTTATTTCTTCTTTACAGCATTCTAAAGTTTCTTTATTCATTTGAATAGGTCTAGCCTTTGTTGGTATTTTATTTTCATCAAAAGTTGGTTAGTAAGGAAGGGATACCTTGTGTTGTTTTCTTTCCCAAACAGCATTTGGGAGATTTGCACAAACTTCAATTTTTAGTTTTTCTTCAAAATCTTTTATTCGTCTTTGTATTTTTGGGTTTTTTAATTGTTCCTTTGTTCTTTTGAATCTTAATTCTTCTTTTAGGAAATTTAAGTGTTTTTATTTTTGATTATCTGGTTTATAGTTAACAATTTATCTTTTAATAAATTTATGTCCTTTTGTTGAGGCTTTTGAATAAAATCAAAGACTATCTCTTTTCCTAAAATGTTTGTTGTTATACGTTGGTCTATTACTGTGAAAGGCTTGATTAGTTCTAAGAATGGAGTTCCTAGAATTATTTGTCTCTGAAGATCTTTTACTAGTAGAAAGGTTGTCTTGAAGGTCACATCTTGATGTTTTATTTGAACATTTGTGATTTTAAAATTTATTTTCAGTTTAGTTTAACCTGCGCCTCATAGACTTTCTTTAGTTTTTTCAAAATATTTTGTTGGTATTAAACCTTCTTGAATAAAGTTTAGGTCTGCTCCTGAGTCTATTAGGGCTATGGCTTCGAGAATTGGATGAAAGGTTATTCTTTCTTTTCTGAATCAGAACGAATTTCTTTATTTTTTTATTCTAATTTTTCTATTCTTTCTTTTAAGGTTTCTATTTTTGTTGCATTTGCTTCCTTTAAAGTTTTTAAATCCCTTTTTAGTTGTTTGATTTATGTTTGTAAGTTAGAAATTGTTATGTTACTAGTCGAGACTGGTTAGTTTAGAGGTTCTAAGATCTTTGTTAGATCATAAGGCTGAGTTTTTTCTATGATTTTGTTGAAATGAGTTTCATAAGGTTTTTCTTTGAGCATATTTTTTATTTTTAATAAATATTTTCTTTGTTGTTCTGGATTAGTTATTTGGTTTGCAAAGTCTAATAATTTTTTTGATCTTGTGTTATCATATTTAATTCATGTGAATTATCGGTATCAGATTTTGGTTCATCAATCTCTCTTTTTGCTTCAGTACTTTCTTCATTTTCCAAGTTGTCAGAACTTAACATAAGTTTCTCTAATTGTTCTTTTAGAGATTCTGTTAAATTTAGTTAGTCTATTTCTAGTTCATTAATTTTTCTTTTGAGCATGCATTTATTAGCAAAGTGTCCTACCTTTCTACCCTTCCAGCAAGTAGGCGGATCCTTTGAAAATCTTATCTTTTTATGAGACTTAAAAGGTTTTGATCTATGTGTTTTGTCATTTCTTTATACTTTGGTTTAGATGTTCCTTCTTCATTTCCTTTGTATGATTTTTTATATTTTTTGAATCACCTGTTTTTCTTATATTTTCTTGCACAATTTCCATTACAATTTCTTTCTATTTTTTCCATTCCGAATTGTTCACAAAAATCTCCTAATTGTTATTTTGTTTTAATTCTTTCTCGTTTTTCATTTGCCTTTTGTCTAAGTTCATTACAGTATGCTAATCCTACATCATTTGCTACCGATATTATGTCTCAATAAGTTAATTTTTCATAAGGAATAGTCCCATTATTTTTATATCTAATTTTTTCTCTAATTTTCTCAGCGAAATAGGATAGAAGTCCTGTGATAAATCTTTCCTTCCAGAATAGTTGAATACAGTTTGTTCTAAGCAATACTCTTGCCAAGAATTGGTCTTTATAGTATCTAAAATCACTCATCTTCTTGCATCTTAAAGTTTGTAAGATTTTTTATTCTCTTTCTCTAAGTTTATTATTTGGTCCTGTGTAGAACCCTGCTATGGCTAAAATTAAAGAGTCTACGACATTTTGAATAGGTTTGCCTTCTACTACTATAAGTTCTCCAGTATCATCTTTTTGTAAGAATAGAGGATCATTTCTTTTTGTATTTGGGTTAAGCAGTTATCCTACTATCCTTTTAGAGGTCCAATAAAACCTGCTGCCAGGAGTTGGGCTATGTTATGATCTGTTAGGCTTGTTTTTGTTTTATAGACTGTTGCAACCATAGTCATCTGTTGAACTATATTAACTATTTAAGTTTCATTTTTCCCTACTACATTCCATGCACGAATAGTATTTGCAATGTATTGAGCTTGAGTAAACTAGTTTCTTTCTTCAAATAATAAATCAGGTCGTGTATGTCTCGGGTAATAAGGTTTTGATGGAATTTTTTATGAGCCTATTTTGTTTAATTCTAGAACAGGTTCGTTTATTTCCATACTTGATTCTTCTGAAGAGTCCTCAGTATCAGTTTCAAACATATAAAAAATTGTGGATTTAGTTGGAGCATTTGGGGTTTTGTTTGATCCTTCTCCTTCTTCTTCAATAATTATTCTTCCTATTTTTAAGCTTTCAGGTGTTTCAAAAATTTTTAAGTTTTCATTTATCCTGTCAATAAACTCACTGTTTTCTCTTATTTCTTTTAATTGAGCTTTAGGAATTTCATGTGGGATACAGAGTGGTTTATCTGTTTGTTCTTTTTTTGGTTTAAGAATAACAGGTGGTATTATCTCATCTGCTATTGTAGTTTGTATTTTATCTAACTGTTTTCCTATAGTAATTAGAAATTGATTTGTATAATTATTTTATATATGTAATTTTTTAATATAATTTCCATTAGGAGATTTATCAATATCTGATCTAATTTTATATAGAGAGCATGTTATTTATTTGTTTTTGAATTATATTATGATTTCATTTTCTGGAGGATTATTTCGAGTTCTTATTTGTTTTCTGTGGAGTCTTTCCATATTGGTTCTACAGTTCCGAGATAGTCTTCTTGTTTTTCAGGGGAATAAAAAGTTTCGAACCATTCGAAAAAAAACATATGAACCTTATGTATTTTCATAAACTCATAATATTCTTTTTGAATGGGTTTTCTATTTTCTTTATCATAATTTTTGTAAAACCATTTTATTTTTTCTCTATTAAATTTATTATAAAAGTTTTCCCTTAGTTTTTCTTTGTCTATCTCAAATTCTTTTTTAATAATGTTTATAGATGGGTCAAAGTCTCCCATATCTGTCTTGGTAGGTGACATCCTTGGGCTAATACTCTCTTCATTTGGCTCCACAGAGTAGATTGGTTGGGGAATAGGAGGACTAATATTTATTTCTCTCATTTTTATGTCTGATTTGTTATGTGTGGGTATTGAGCAGCACGAGTTTTTTGATTGAGTTGTTTTAAAAGATCTTTCTGAAGTTTCATCTACAGACCTTCTGGGGTTAATTAGAATGGTTTTCTAAAAGAGTTCATGTCTATTGTTACATTTTCTTCTTCATCCTCACTTATTTCTCTAATTTCAGATTTTTTTATTTGAGGAGGTGGAACCTCAGTTTGGAGTTCCCAATGAGATGGAAGAGTAATTTGGTCCCATTTTATAGTTTGGGTACCATTAGATTTGCTTTTCTGATATCAGTTTGTAGCAATATTGTTTCTCCTTTTAAGGATTATTTAATAACGTTTGTTTTAAAGGCTGCAGTCATTACTTTATAATGAATTCTATAACTAGTGCTATAGGTAAAGATCCTTATTTTATTTTGCAATTTTGAACTTTCAGATTTAAAGTTAAGCTGTCTAAAATATTTTGATCTTGTAAGGAAATAGTAAAATTTGGGTAACAGTCAAAATAGATAGGTCCGCTATATAAGCTTGTTTCTACCATTCCTAAAAATGAGTTTTGAAATTTATTAAACCTACAATCTCTTAGGCATAATAAGATTGAGGTATCTAACCCTTCTTTCATAAGTGGCTTAACAGCTACTTGTACAAGTCTTAAATGTATGAAATTATATTTTTGTCGATGTTGCTCAATTAATCTTCTGTTTAGAAGGAGAATAATTTCATGTTGATTAAATAAAAAAAAACGTTTGCTCAACTGTCTTTATTGTGTAATTTGTAGAGAGTTGGAATGACCCCTTTTTATATATTTGACTGTCTAAGATATCAGGTATTTTCCAATCATTTTAATCTTTTTCTAGATTATCTATATTGATTTCTTCTGTATTTAATACATTCCTTGGCTACTGCTTGATTTAGAGCTAAAGCTTCTGAATAATGCATTCATGATTAGAGCTAAATATATATTTTTTTTTATCTCTGATCACTGTCAACGATATTACTCCACAGAGCTTAATACGACATTACAAGCCAATATGCCCTTCTAGGAAACGTGACTTGAGGTTTCACAGAGATGCAAAATATACACTTCTACTTCCACGATGCAAAATTTAGCAACGTGGCTTTGATACCAATTGTATACAAGGTAATATAAAAGATACAAAGAGATTAACCTAATAGATTTTTAAGGATTTTTTTCGTTGTTTTATGGAAAATGAAACTCGATTGAAATTTTCTTTTAGTTGTTTATAGAGATCACTGTAGATTTGATGAGGTAGTAACTTCCTTGACCGGTTTTCAATTTTAATTCTTTGTTCTCTTAATGCTTTTAATTCTCTACTTATTTGATGAATTTGTTTTGTCATATGATTAGACAGCTGATATGGATAGTATCTGTTCTAGATCCTGTTTATCTTTTTCTAAGCTGGAGATCATAAAGTGTCTAAACCAGTGAGGGTGTCGACTTTGTCTTTCTTTCAATATTTCTAGGAATTTTATAATAAGTTTATGTCTTTGAATTTGTCCTTGTATTAAGGAAAGATGTCCCGGGAGAACTCCCCATAAGGCTAATTCATCATTAATGTTATCATCAAGGTTTTGGAATAAGATTTGTAGGTTTAAAGCCATTTGATTATAATGACATGCATGTAAAGCAGTATAAGAAAGAAAATGCATGCAAATAATGATTTGATTAAATAATAAAGTTTACAATACAAGTTTGAAATCTATCTTTAAAAGCAACTTACAAGTTTAGAGACCAAATCGAGCTTCTGAGTTCACAACTTGTTTCTTCAGACAAGCTTTGAAATCGTCTTACAACAGAGGGTTTTTGAGAATTGTTTAGAGAGTAGAAGTGGTTACAAAGAGAGCGTGAGAGTGAACGAGAGAGGAGTCTTGACAGTTGCTGTGAGGGGAGGAATTCTCGAAATATTTTTTGATGCCTTCTCCTCTGCTCCAGCTATGTGTTTATAGTCGTTTGGAGATGCTTTTGAATGACCGTTGATGCCTGGAATGATGGCTATAGTTGACAGTTGTCCCAGTCATGCCAGAGATTCCTGACAAGCTGCAAGAATCTTGCCAGAGATTCCTGATTCTGACAAGCACTGTTGCTGCCAGAGATTCCTGAAAGGCAGTGTTGATGCTAGGGATTCCTGACAAGAATTAGAGCACTATTGATGCCAGAGATTCCTAACGAGCACAATAGATGAAAAAGATTCCTGACAGGAGCTTGACATTGTGAAAGATGTTTTGTTCATTTGTATAGCTGATGACATCATGTAGGCGAAGACGAAATGGTGGGAGAAAATGTTTGAATGGGGGTTGCAGGCAACGGTTTATGGTACTTTTTTTAAGTATAGAATTGCAGTTGATATTGTGTGAAACCCCAACCTAAGGAGGATTTAATGTGTGCATTGAACATGTACATGTGACTTATATGTGTGAATTAAATGGAATTTTGGATGATTTTAGAATTTTATGATATTTTGAATTAGGGTTTCCATTGAAAATTGTGATTAAAAATTTAATCGCCAGAGCCCAAAGTGAATCGGTATGACCCAATGGGCTTAATGAAGATTTAATGGTGACAATGTGTCATGAATAATTATGTTAATAATCATGATTTAATTTATGGAGACTAAAATATAATTATAAAATTAAGGTGAAAAATGATGGAAAATTCATAACTTGACGCCTACAAGGCGGATTTCGATGAAATTTGAAAGGTAAGCTCATAACGGTGGGCCCAATCTTATGAATGGATTGGATTAAGGGAATCATGATGGGATTAGGATAATAATTAATTATTTTTATTTCCAAATCCAAAAGATAAATTTAAGTGGTTATAACTTGACGTAGAAACGTCGGTTTGAGATGAAATTTCAAATGATGGAAAAAAATTATGAAATCTATGAGACAAATAAAATGGATTAAGCTAATTATGATGGAAAGTTAGTTTCTTAGAAAGAAAGTAACAAGTTACTTAAGAGCTAAGTAAAGGAGGGCAATTGTGGAAAGTGAATAGTCAAGATGTGAGCTTATTTTTGGATTTTCAAAATGGTGAAAATGTATTTTACTTAGCTGTAAAATGTCCAGCACATGAAGGGGGATAACTACACATTAAATTTTTGTGGAAAAATCAGCCACATGGGGCCCACAGCTGGACCATACCCAGCTTATAAACGGTGTACACATCCATATGAGAGAGGTTTTGAGAAATCTCTAAGTGCTGAAATTCTTCTTCCCCAAGGTAGTGCTCACATCCATCTCTAGAGCCAGCAAAGAAGGAAAAAAAAGAAGGAAAAGAAGGGAAAAAGGAGGGATTATCATTTAATCAAGTAAGTATATGATTATTTTGATTTTATGCATCAAATTTGGAAATTATATGATGTTATAAATTAAATTATGGACGGAATATTAAATGGATAAATTTTAGCATGAAAATGTTTGGAAAGAATCATTATGGGGTGATTAAGGAATGACCCAATTTTCAGCTTAAAAGGATAAGTACTTTGTAAATTAAAAATCTGAGAAAATTACCCAAACAGGGTAAAATGGGTGACAGGATTAGCTATTTAATCATTTTCTACAAGGAATTTTGGGCTGAAAATTTTACAGGATATGAAATACATATTTGAATCACACTATTAAAATAAAAATTAGGTTTTTATGTATATAAATATATCCCATAATTAACATCATTCAGGCTATCTGAAAATAGATTCTGCTGTCCAGCAAGGTAAAAATACCAAAATAAATATAAATGATTAATTTTTTATGCTAGAAATATTTATTTTGATTAATTCATGTGGTTATTAAGGTATGATAGAAATTTTAGGTCAAAAGTAATTGATTTGATATTAATTCAAAATTTTGAGATTTCAGTACGCCTGATTTCAGCATGTGTGGATAGTTGGAGAAACAAATCAAAACAAAATATGAAAACTATGTAGAAATGATCCAAATTGATATATGTTAATACCCTAAATTTGGGTTAGGAAAAGTTGGATTATTTTCTGATAATTCGGATTTATAAAACTACTTAGGGTTATGTGTCAAAAGATACGTTAAACGGGTGAAAAACGGGTTTCAAACTTGCTATTTTGGAAACCTACGAAAAGTGGAATTAAATCCCATAAAAATACCCTAAATGCAGTGAAAATTAAGGATAATTATCATGCTGAAATGTGGATTAAATTACTGACTTTGAAAATTTTATGAAATGCCTCATATATGTATTGTTAAATGACTATATATGAAAGGATAGACATGCATGAGTGGCAAATGACATGTAATTTGGTTTTGTGCAAAAATGCATGAAAATATAATAAATTTTGTGAATATATTTCTGTTTAGAATGTCATGATGTTAATCTCAAATTTTGGGATTAATTAATGAGGCTTAAGGTAACGATGTGTGCTTAAAATGAGCACAGATGTGCGAATTTTGGAAAAGGAGTGAAAAATGGCTTAAGGAAGGTAATGAGCCATTAAATGATAATTATTAAAATATTATTATGTGATTGAATGATTACCCTACTTAAGGGACTAAATGTGGTGTGTAATAGTCCATGCAGTGCACAAGTATGTGCTATACGGGCATAATGACTTGAGAAGTTGAAGGAATTATGCATGTTAATGCAAATGGGTTGAAAAACTGAGTTGAATGCAAGCAAAAAAAATATATGAATGTTATATCATTCTTATATATATAGGCAAAGGCAAGGGGATAAGCAAAACGGAAAGCTAAGCAAGCGAGGTAGCAAGCAGCTTTCTAAATAATTTTGGTTTTCATTGCAAGGTATTTAAGCGTGGTCATTCCTTATTTATAAGAGTATTGAAATGTTTATTTCTGTTGAAATAAATGATTGCTTATGGTTTCGCAATTATGCTTAAAATGTGTTGAAACATGAGTTTATATAATGTTTCATTGAAACGATGTCTCAAAAGGGATGGTGCAAAGAATTCGCTACATGAGAATGACAAGTTCCATGTGTAAGGGGGTATATGAAGTTGGGGTGATTAAAAATCATGCACGGAATGGAAATCAAGTAGGCTAGTCGAGGTAGTAAGTGGACAAGGAGTCTCCCTTGATATTGCCAAGTCGGTAGGTCCGGCGCCAAGGATGGAAAGGATCATGCTATGAAAGAATGTTTCCCGTGCTAGCATATCGTCACACGAAGGATAACGACATCAATAGAAATAATGAATTTGCACATCCAATGCTTATGAAATGCCCAAAAACTGGGTTTTACGAATGGTTTACGTAAATGGTTTTTCATGAATGATTTTCATGAAGTGTTTATGAAAAAGTTTTTGCTCCACAAGTAGTTGATCACTTGCTAAGTGTCTCTACTGAATGGAGAAAAATATTTTTAAAGAATGCTGCTTTCAAAAATGAATTGCATGAAAACCCTAAGCTTGCTTACTGAGTTATTACTCACGTTTTGTTTTCCAAACCCAAAGACAGGTGGAAGGAAGGAGGCAAAGAGCCCAAGTGGAAATTTAAGAATGAATGAATTTTCATAAGTACCTATATATGAATCTAAGGGTTGAATGATTATATGAATGTTAACAATTAAATTGTTATTCGATGTTGTAGAAGAATTATGCTATATTTTATGCCTATGGATTGGTAAAAAATTTCTATGGATAAATGCTAAGGCATGAAATATCATGATATGATTAAGTATGAAGATTATGAGAAGACATGTGTAACTCTCAAATGATATAATGGCCTAAAATGACATTTGATGGAAATAAAATGTATAAATGATATAAAATCCTAAGGAGTTAGGATTAACTGGATAAATATTTGTTAAAATCCGCTGTGTGATAGGGCAACAATCCTGATCACATTTACCAGTCGAACAATCTTAAGGTAAAGTTGTGACGCTTGGGTTAGGGGGCCACATATTGGGACTCAGTGAGTCCCCATACATCTTTATTTTTATCAGCCTGGTCGGCTTCATTTGAACCCGTGATAGAATGTTGGTCTTCTTCAAGTTTAGCAGTTGGCTATATAGACGGCTGAGGGCTGAGCTGTGTCTGTATTTCTTGAAGTAATTTGACGAAGTCTTCTTGGGTTGATGCAGCTGCGAGTTTAAATTGGACCACAGACTTTTGAGACAAGAATTGCAGTTCTTGTTTGGATAGAGTTTCTGGTGCCTGGAGTTGCTGTCTGTTTATCCATTCGAGGACTTTTTGAGGCTCAACATGGGTGTATGTAAAAAGGTCCTACCATTTTACCATGTAAATTCTTCAAAGAGAAGATGGTCAGGGTTTTGGATTTTCAAGAAAAGCATATTCCCATTGGCAAATCCAGGCTAGAGAAAATTTTGAACAAAAATTTAAGGTTTGAGGAAAACGGTTTTCATAATTCGAAAGATGGGCATGTTTGCAAAAAGTTTGGGAATCTTGATTTACTAATGGTGGAAATATTTTAGGGATTAATCCGAAGTGGTCCCACCATTGAACAAACCAGTAGGAAAAAATATAGTTTGTGTTTCGTTTGAAGTAAAACATCCAGGAATGATTTCTTGATTTATTTTTGTACCAAAAGTCTTTGTACAAAGCTTATTGATAGTCACAATATGTAAATGTTTGAGGATTAAAAGTAATGGAGAATTTTCTTGATTTCTTCATTGATCCAAAAATGTTATGGCATTAAAACCTTCAGAATTTGAATGCTTGAATGAGTGATTTCTGTTGGATCATCTTTGTCGGGATAATGATTAGCTTGTATGGATTGAGTATCAACAAGGATGAGTTCATGGAACTTTTGGATTTTGTAGTAATTTGTGGTTTTATCGTGATGAGTTGGAGGGAAAAGAATTTTGGCTAATTGAGTAGGGTCTTTGAAAGTCTGGAAATCATGTTCAACATAGAAAATGGGAATTGATGCATTTGGTTTTGGTATATATTTAGATTTGTTTGGAACTTTTGTTTAGAGCGGAGTTGGGTGAAGTTCAATATCTTTGGCTAATTTTGACTGCAAAGTTTGTGGTAGGATCCTTTTGCCCAAATGTTTGAGCCATATGGATTTGAATGGCTCAGTGGCTTTAAGTTTAGGGGACTTTTGGGTGAGTGCTAAAGCAGTTTGTTCATCCAGCTGACTGAGATCAATGGATCAGGTGTTTGAGGGGTTTCTAGTCCAAGCAAAGCCAGGGGTGTCATTTTTGTTTGAGAAGAAGAAGTTTGAGTTTGGCTTCTTGGTTTCGTACGAGTCCTTGCAGCAATTTCTACATACAAAGGACTTGACAAGTTTGTGGTTTTGGTAATAGAAGGATGAGACATGGTTACTTGGTACTGTGAATAAGAGTGAGGAGTTTGGGGCTTGATTTCTAGTTTATTGGGTGGCTTTTGTAGCATCATTGCTGCCAGTTGATGAAGACTTTGATCCCTGAAGAAATTCTCTAGTTAGAAAATCTGTGATTGAGTTCGAAGAACCTTTTATAAATTCTATTTGAAAATCAAAATTTGACAAAAGTGCCTGCCATCTTGCAAATATATATTTAGAAACTTCATTTTAAAAATCTTTTTGTAAAACATATTTAGCTGCTTTGCAATCTAGTTGAACTAAAAAGGTTTGGTTTAATAAATCATGTTGAAATTTTTTAATGCACAAAACAATGCTTAAAATTTCCTTTTTTATTGTTGAATATTTTTGTTGTGTTTCATTCCATATTCCTAAATGGTATTGAACTATTTATTCTTTTTTCTCTTTTACTTGTTTGAGGGTACCCCCATATCCTATATTTGAGGCATCTGTTTCTATAATCTTTTTTGCTGCGGGATCAACAAGGGTTAAGCCAGGTAGATTTGTTAATTGCTTTTTTACTTGTTAAATAATCTTTGTGTGTTGGTCTGTTCAATTTTGTGGATTTTTCTTTAACCTTTGATATAATGGTTTGCATATGGTTCTAAGATTTGGATAGAAGTCAAACACATAATTTAGTGCTCCTAAAAATCTTTGAAGCTGAGTTTTATCTCTTATCTTATCTAAAACTTTATTACCAAATTCAAGTAATCTTTGGATTGGAATTATTGTATTATGGTAGATTTTATGTCCTAAAAGTCTAATTTTTTTTTGGAAGAGTAAGTATTTTGTTTTTAAAATTAGTAATCCGTTTTTTTGAATTATTTTTAAGAAAATATTTAGGTGTTTGAAGTGTTGTTCTATTGTTTCTGAAAATATTAATACATCATCTATGTATACTATTGAGAATTCAGTATAGGGGTTTAGTATAAAATTCATAATTTTTTGACATTTTGATGGTACGTTTTTAAGTCCAAATGGCATTGCATTCCACTCATACTGTCCAAATGGCACTGTAAAAACTGTTTTATATTTATCCTTTTCTTCTATCTGGATTTGCCAAAATCCTAACTTCATGTCAAATTTCGAAAAGATTGTTGCGGTTATTATTCTTTGTAACAGATCTTTTTTATTTGGGATAGGGTATCGTATCCATTTTAACACTTTGTTTAAAGGTTTATAATTTGTTACTAGTCTTGGGGTTCCTTTTTCTATGTTCGAAATTTTTTCGAACATAGAAGGCTGCACAAGACCAGGGAGATTTTGATGGTCGTATTAATGTTTTGTTGAGAAAGTCTTTATTTCTTCTTTACAGTATTCTAAATTTTCTTTATTCATTTGAATAGATCTAGCCTTTATTGGTATTTTATTTTCAACAAAAGTTGGTTTGTAAGGAAGGGATACCTTGTGTTGTTTTCTTTCACAAAATGCATTTGGGAGATCTGCACAAACTTCAATTTTTAGTTTTTCTTCAAAATCTTTTATTCGTCTTTGTATCTTTGGGCTTTTTAATTGTTCCTCTGTTCTTTTGAATCTTAATTCTTCTTTTAGGAAATTTAAGGGTTTTTATTTTTGGGTTATCAAGTTTATAGTTAACAATTTATCTTTTAATAAATTTATGTCCTTTTGTTGAGGCCTTTGAATAAAATCAAAGACTATCTCTTTTCCTAAAATGTTTGTTGTTATACCTTGGTCTGTTACCGTGAAAGGCTTGATTAGTTCTAAGAATGGAGTTCCTAGAATTATTTGTCTCTGAAGATCTTTTACTAGTAGGAAGGTTGTCTTGAAGGTCACATCTTGATGTTTTATTTCTACATTTGTGAGTTTAAAATTTATTTTCAGTTTAGTTTCAGCTGCGCCTCTTAGACTTTCTTTAGTTTTTTCAAAATATTTTGTTGGTATTAAACCTTCTTGAATAAAATTTAGGTCTGCTCTCGAGTCTATTAGGGCTATGGCTTTGACAATTAGTTCTTTATTGATCAATAGCATGATTTTTGTATACCATTTCTGATAAGAGACTCTTGACATTAATTGGATGAAAGGTTCTTCTTCCTTTTCTGAATTAGAACCACTTTATTTATTTTTTGATTCTAATTTTTCTATTCTTTCTTTCAAGGTTTCTATTTTTGTTGCATTTGATTCCTTTAAAATTTTTAAATCCCTTTTTAGTTGTTTGATTTCTGTTTGTAAGTCAGAAATTGTTATATTACTAGTCGAGACTGGTTAGTTTGGAGGTTCTAAGATCTTTGTTAGATCATAAGGCTGAGTTTTTTCTAAGATTTTGTTGGAATGAGTTTCATAAGGTTTTTCTTTGAGCATATTTTTTATTTTTAATAAATATTTTCTTTGTTGTTCTGAATCAGTTATTTGGTCTGCAAAGTCTAATAATTCTTCTTGATCTTGTGTTATCATATTTAATTCATATGAATTATCAATATCAGATTATAGTTCATCAATCTTTCTTTCTGATTCAGTACTTTCTTCATTTTTCGAGTTGTCAGAATTTAACATAAGTTTCTCTAATTGTTCTTTTAGAGATTCTGTTAAATTTAGTTTATTTATAGTTCATCGATTTTTCTTTTGAGCATGCATTGATTAGCAAAGTGTCCTACCTTTCCACACTTTCAGCAAGTAGGCAGATCCTTTGAAATTCTTTTCTTTTTATGAGACTTAAAAGGTTTTGATCTATGTTTTTGTCATTTTTTTATACTTTGGTTTAGATGTTCCTTCCTCATTTCCTCTATATGATTTTTTTAATTTTTTGAATAGCCTATTTTTCTTATATTTTCTTGAACAATTTCCATTACAATTTCTTTCTTTTTTCCCCATTCCGAATTGTTCGCAAAAATCTCCTAATTGTTGTTTTGTTTTAATTCTTTCTCGTTTTTCATTTGCCTTTTGTTTAAGTTCATTACAGTATGCTAATCCTACATCATTTGCTACAGATATTATGTCTCCATAAGTTAATTTTTCATAAGGAATTTTCTCATTATTTTTATCTCTAATTTTCTCCGCAAAATAGGATGGAAGTCCAGTGACAAATCTTTCCTTCCAGAATGGTTGATTATAGTCTGTTCTCAACATTACTCTTGCCAAGAATTGGTCTTTATAGAATTTAAAATCACTCATCTTCTGGCATCTTGAAGTTTGTAAGATTTTTTATTCTCTTTCCCTAAGTTTATTATTTGGTCCTATGTAGAAGCTTGATATGACTAAAATTAACGAGTCTACAACATTTTAAATAGGTTTGCCTTCTACTACTATAAGTTCTCCAGTATCATCTTTTTTGTAAGAATAGAGGATCATTTCTTTTTGTATTTGGGTTAAGCAGTTATCCCACCATTCTTTTAGAGATCCAGTAAAATCTACTGCCAAGAGTGGGGCTATGTTATGATCTGTTAGGCTTGTTTTTGTTTTATAGACTGTTGCAACCATAGTCATTTGTTGAAGTATATTAACTATTTGAGTTTCATTTTTCCCTTTTACATTTCATTCATAAATAATATTTTCATTGTATTGAGCTTGACTAAATTGGTTTCTTTTTTCAAATAACAAATCTGGTGGTGTGTGTCTTGGGTAATAGGGTTTTGAAGGAATTTTCCATGAGTCTATTTTGTTTAATTCTAGAACAAGTTCGTTTGTTTCCTTACTTGATTCTTCTGAAGAGTGCTCAGTATCAGTTTCAGACATATATAAAATTGTGGATTTAGTTGGAGCATTTGGGGTTCTGTTTGATCATTCTCCTTCTTCTTCAATAATTATTCTTCCTATTTTTGAGCTTTCAGGTGTTTCAAGAATTTTTTAACTTTTCATTTATCCTGTCAATAAACTCACTATTTTCTCTTATTTCTTTCAATTGAGGTTTAGGAATTTCATGTGGGATAAATAGTGGTTTATTTGTTTGTTCTTTCTTTAGTTTAAGAATAACAGGTGGTATTATCTTATCTGCTATTGTAGTTTGTATTTTATCTAACTGTTTTCCTGTAGTAATTAGAGATTGATTTGTATAATTATTTTGTTCATGTAATTTTTTAATATCATTTCCATTGGGAGATGTATCAATGTCTGATCTAATTTTATATGGAGAGCATGTTATTTGTTTGTTTTGAATTATATTATGATTTCATTTTCTGGAGGATTATTTGAAGTTCTTATTTGTTTTCCTGTGGAGTCTTTCCATATTGGTTCTATAGTTCCTGGATAGTCTTCCTGTTTTTCAAGGAAATAGAAAGTTTCGAACCATTCGAAGAAAAAAATATAAACCTTATGTATTTTCATAAACTCGTAATATTCTTTTTGAATGGGTTTTCTTTTTTCTTTATCATAATTTTTGTAAAACCATTTTCTTTTTTCTCTATTAAATTTATTATAAAATTTTTCCCTTAGTTTTTCTTTATCTATCTCAAATTCCTTTTCAATAATGTTTGTAGATTGGTTAAAGTCTCCCATATCTATCTTGGTAGGTGACATCCTTGTGCTAATACTCTCTTCATTTGACTCCACAGAGTAGATTGGTTGGAGAATAGGAGGACTAATATTTATTCCTTTCATTTTTATGTCTGATTTGTTACATGTGGGTATTGAGCAGCATGAGGCTCTTGATTGAGTTGTTTTAAAAGATCTTTTTAAAGTTTCATCTACAGATCTTCTTGGGTTAAAAGAGAATGGTTTTCTAAAAGGGTTCATGTCTATTGTTACATTTCCTTATTCATCATCACTTATTTCTCTAATTTCAGAACTTTTTATTTGATGAGGTGGAACCTCAGTTTAGAGTTCCCAATGAGATGGAAGAGTAATTTGGTCCCATTTTATAGTTTTGGGTACCATTACATTTGCTTTTCTGATATCAGTTTGTAGCAATATTGTTTCTCTTGTTAAGGATTGTTTAATATCTTTTGTGTTGAAGGCTGTAGTCATTGCTTTATAATGAATTCTATAAACCAGTGCTATGGGTAAAGATCCTTGTTTTATTTCATAATTATGAACTTTCAAGTTTAAAGTTAGGCTATCTAAAATATTTTGATTTTGTAAGGAAATAGTAAAATTTGGGTAATAGTCAAAATAGATAGGTTCGCCATATAAGTTTATTTCTACCATTCCTAAAAGTAAGTCTTGAAATTTATTAAACCTACAATCTCTTAGGCATAATAAGATTGAGGTGTTTAACCCCTCTCTCATAAGTGGCTTAACAGCTACTTGTACAAGTTCTAAATGTATGAAATTATATTTTTGTCGATGTTGCTCAATTAATCTTATGTTTAGAAGGGGAATAGTTTCATGTTGATTAAATAAAGAAATTGTTTGCTCGACTGTCTTTATTGTGTAGTTTGTAGAGAGTTGGAATGACCCCTTTTTGTATATTTGACTGTCCTAGATATCAGATATTTTCCAATCATTTAAATCTTTTTCTAGATTTTCTATATTGATTTCTTCTGTATTTAATACATTACCTTGGCTATTGCTTAATTTAGAGCTAAAATTTCTAAATAATGCATTCATGGTTAGAGCTAAATATATTTTTTTAAATCTCTGATCACTGTCAACGATATTACTCCACAGAGCTTAATACGGCATTACAAGTTAATATGCCCTTTAGGAAACATGACTTGAGGTTCCACAGAGATGCAAAATGTACACTTCTCCTTCCACGATGCAAAATTTAGCAACGTGGCTCTAATACCAATTATATACAAGGTAATATAAAAGATACAGAAAGATTATCCTATATATGTATTTTAAATACATATATATGTGTACATATGTATTTAAAATACCTATATCTTTAAAAATCTCAAAAAATATATATACATATTTAAAAGTGGTAATTTTGATTTATGTTAATATACTTAGATAAACAAATGTGCGAAGGAAAAAGTAAAAAAAAAAGTGTTGTAAATGAATTTTTTGAGGTGGTTTAAGCGAGATATTTGCTTAACCCAAGCTAATAGTATCATTCCATTGTGTAAATTAGGAGCTATTGAAAAAAAAAAGAAAAAAAGAAACCATTAATCTTCGCTACTGTATAATACAAAATGATAATTTTTTTCAACTGGCGTTTAACTTTTACTATAACCTCACTTGAAGATCCAACTTTTCGTTATAAAAATACATTCATTTTTATCCTTTTAAAAAAATTTATTTAATTATCATCAGTACTAAATACGGTTTTCATATAGCAACGTGCTACAGCATTTATCGACGATCAAACAACGTACATCATTGCTCCTATATAGTCCATACCTGTTTACTAGAAGCTATTTTTTTTTATTATTATTGCTTAAATTGGAATCTTTTATTTAGAATATTATATTTTCTTTTGCTCTCATATTGCATATCAAGCTCACGAAACCTTATAAATTTATATATTAACTTACATCATTAAAGAGAAGAGCCTACTTTTCAGCTCCTATAGACCCATAAAAAAGAAAACACTCGTGAGGGATGAAGAGGAGAATTCAGCCGCCAATCAAGACATGGCATGCCAGCATCAAACAACACTCGTTGGCAATACTGCACAACTTTCGTCTAAACTTAGAGCTGGAAAGCCATAAGAAACGACAAAAATAAAAGAGATTATATACTCTACGCGTAAAATTAAAAATGGAACATAATAGTCCAACACTACCTGAAGAAATTATAATTGGACGTATTATATACTCTACACGTTTGGATTGATGATTTGAGTTTCTGATTATCAATCATCTGTAACATTGTGATAACGACACAAGAAATAGCAGAAACAACTAATTGATTTCTATCTTGCTAGTAGGAATTTCGAAATAATTAAGAAGCAAAACGCCACTTAAAAATCATCAAAAATAAGCCGCATAAATTAAACAAACAAAACAGAAATGATTCTGCTTTCAGCTTGCAATCTAGTACTGTAGGACTTTTCTGTAGCTTGTAATTTAGTATTCGAAAACTTCAGTCAGCGGTTAGCAACATGTACTGATAGATATGCCAACCTTACCTGCAACACAGAATATACAAATATAAGTAGTAAATCGATCAAGTACTACTCTGATGAAGTGTGGATGAAATGACATTTCAAAGGCTGTCTTTGACTGATTTCGCCCCACCCCACATGAGCCATCTTTTGAACACAAAAGTCACCTCATTTTCAATTTTGCCTTCTCCGCTAGTTCCTAAGCATTTCTCTTTATCACATTGATTACTACTACTCGCATCATATTGCTTTAATTACTTTATCTGCCCTCTCCCCACGGCGGCCACCACCTAACAAAATGCTGGTGTATTCACTAGTCACTGGGTTGAAAAGCCAATGTATCCAACTATTTTGTTGAATATATACTAATTGATACTAAAAGGAGAGAGAGGGCGCACACGTTACTTTCTCCCGGTGATATACTGCTTTCAAATGCGCTAAATAGGAGAAGGCATGTTGCAAATGAAAGTCACACAAACCCAATAAAATTAATTTTTTTAAAAAATTATTAGTTGCATCATGATATTAATTAAACCAACAAAGATATTTGAAGTGGAATTAAAATCCGAGTATTTTACTAAATTTGAAATCAGATAAATATCTAGTAATCGATAGATATTAATACTCGACGCTAATACATATTTTGAATGTAAATTAAGCTTTCTACCCAAAAAAGGGAAAAAAAAAAAAAAAACCTACCAAACTGGAAGCTTCCGTTAACAAAAGAACCCAATTTCAACGACAGAATTCTGAATGAGAAACAACTAATCCTGCGCGTTCAAGTAATTAAACTTTTAAGATGGAGAACATGGAAACATTCACCTTGTATAATTTTATTGCATGCTAATCGCTGTGCTCTTGAGTCTTTTTCTCTCGATCACATGAGAGAGGAAACTAATTCAATAGAAGATATCATTGTTGTGCCTTTACCGTCAGTATCCAGCTTACGGTTAAAAGGTAAAGGATAAAGATGAAAAGCTGGTAAAAGTCTGATCGATCATAAGAGGCCTTGTATGAGAAAAGGATCTAGAAAAGGCAACGGAATCCATCATCCGTCTACATTCCAAGGATAAGAGATTGAAACAAACTGGCTTTACATGAAATAACTCTGAGATATATATATATATCTAGTGTTTGTATGAAGAAAAGGAAGAAGGAGAAGAGAACCAACCACCACGTAATTAAAACATCAGATATATAATTAGAAGGGCTGGTCTTAGATATTCATGAAACATCAGATATCTATATAATTAGATCGGCTGTTCTTCTTCTTCTTCTTCTTTTTCTTCTTCTTCTTTTGATCTAAAGAATGTCTGTTCTTAGATGTGCATGATAATTCATGAATTGGATCTAAACATTTTTTCCCCTCCAGATCAGTTTGGGGGTTCATCTTGTTCTATTTCGGAAGCAGGTTCATCTTCCTCGAAGCAATTATCAATGCCATATGCTGCATGGCCACGGCCAAAAGCTTTGATGTGATCCTTGAGAGATCTCTTGTGCTTGAAATCAGACCCGCAGATGCAGTACCACAGCTTCCCACAGTTCTTCTCATGGGTTCTCCAGTCGCCCCGCACAGCAAAGGCCTTGCCGCATTTCCGGCACATGAAGGGCTTGATTCCATGCTTTCTCTTGTAGTGAGTCTGGAGGGTTCGGAAATCCTTGAGAGGCTTCGCTCTTGGATGGTCTATGTTGTTCCTGCAACCCGCTGCACAGCAATAGCAAGGCAACCTAAGCATTGCCGTGGGCTGAGCCCCCCTCAACGATTCCGGACCTTTCCTATACTGGGATCCATGGCCCCACATATGCATCTGCAAAGCTCAATAGACATTTATTTTTTCAAAATAAAAAAATTTCCCAGGAAGAACAAGCTTCAATATGTACCTAGTAAAATTTGCTTAATCTCAAGTAGATCTGTGTAATATCTAGATTTTGAATGATGCAATTATGAGAAAGAAAGAAGACTGCTTGAATAGTTCTACTTTCCCTCTTCAAGAAAACAAGTTGATCATATGGATAGTAAAGGAATATTAATTAAATAACACAAAATAAGTTTAAAAAATTTTAAATAAAGAAAAATTCCAATCAAGAACAAGCTTCAATATGTATCTTGTACAATTTCCTTAAGCCCGAGTAGAAAGATATACGAAAGGAAACATGCAATATGAAAAAGAAATTGAAGACTGGATGAACAGTTTTACTTTCCTCTTGAAGATTCCAAATTGATTGTGTGGACAGTCAAGCAATATTTAATTAAATGGCAAATAATTACCCTCTTAAAAATTTATGGTGTAGCTTGATGGTGACTATAGAAATTATGGGTTCTGAAAAGGAGAATGATGGGGCTAGATCTCATGGCTTCAGAGGGGAAAATAGTCCCATGTTTGTAGGCCGTCATCATTGGGGCTGACCGAAGGCCAGGTCAGAGAACACATGAACACCGAAGGTAACCGAGAAAAATTGCTGCAGTTGCAGACGTTTGCTGTGGAAAAAACTCAGACTCCAAAGTACCCTAAAAACAGACATGAAAACCAATTTATCTAAGTCCAGCTGGGACCAGATTTCAAGGATCCCACAATCCATGCAAACTGCGAACTCATGAATTCAAAAAAAATTATCGAAAAAAAAAAAATAATATATATAAATCAAAATCAAAATTATAGGTAGAAAGACGAAAAGAGAGTAAATAATAGCAATAATAATAAAAGGATGCAGACGCTAATTAACAAGTGGAGAAACAATAACCAAGAAGGTATAAGATATATAGTCACCTGCATGTTATTGTATCTGTTGAAGGTCTTGAAGCAAACAGGACAGGAGAACTGTGTAGGGCCAATGAGTATCTGAGAAGGGGTAGGAATCCAATACTGGCCCCTATTGAGTGTGTTTGTGGGGCAATTTCCTGAAGCAAGATCCTCCTCATGACCTTCCTCTTTCTCCACAAAATGACGGGAAGAGATGAGATCAACTGTGCTCGGGGTAGGAAGCCCTATGTGTAGAGCAACTGTAACAGCCTTAGCATCATTAAATCTTCCACCTTCTTCAACCCCATGACATGAGGGATCTTCCTCATCCTCCTCTTCCTCTACCTCTTCTTCATCCTCCTCTTCTTCTCTTCCTCCTCCTCCTCTAGCCTTTATTGGGGATAAGCTGAGGAGGGGGAGTGCTTCTTTCAGAGGAGGAGAGGCTGGTGAGGATTGAAGATGATAAGGAGTGGTGTTGTATGCAGGAGTGTGGGAATTGGAGGAGTTAAGATGCTGGACGTCTGCAGATGGGTCGAAGTTGTAAATTCCTGCGGAGAAATTGTGGGGATCCGACATGGTGGTCTCTGGATGAGTAGATCGATATCTAGGCAGCAGAATGTTATGTTATAGATGAGAGAGAGAGAGAGAGAGAGAGAGAGAGTGAGAGGGATGTTAAAAGGAGAGCAAAGTTTTTAGTGGCTAATGAATCTAGTGGCTTGCTGTTCTAGCGCATCATGTATCATGACATGGTGATACAGGAGACGGGTTGTCGGTAATGCTTTTGGCAAACTAGCAGATGCACGGTTGTGTGTTCGAATTGGCCCCCTGGATTTGTGGAAATTTGAATATCCCCCTTTCTTCAAGTATGAAAAATATTCTCTTATCGAAAAAGAAAAGTATGAAAAATATTTTTAGAAATATTATACTTTTTTCAAATCTCTACACCCAACGCTTCCCCCACAAAAGGTCGTCTTGACTGCGCCCGTGGGACCAATACGTATTTTCATACCCATACTCGTCAAAGATTTTTTTTATAATTTAATATATTAAATGGGTATTAAATTAAAAAATTGCAAAGGAGTGTGTTTTGCCAATAATATGATTTTATAATTATAAGAGTATCAATACTAATAATAAAAGGGTCTACTTCTTTCAAATCAATTGAAAATTATGTTTTTATAGAACTATTAATCTAGATATCTTTAATATGTAAACTAAGTTTTACTTTTTTGAAATATGTATGTTTTTATTTTTACATATAGGAATATTTTATTAATTTTATATTGTTTAAAATAATTAAGATATTCTTATATTTAAAAATCCAAAATAAATATATATACATATTCGATAATGGTAAAACTTGTTGGATTTGTTAACCCTTCCCGCTTTACTGATGGAAATCTCCAAAATCTAGGGTTTCTTTAGTGAGCTCCGACACATTTTTGCAAGCTGAGAGGAGTGAAATCAAGGCATTTTTTCAAGGACATCTAGGAAGGCTTTTTACATAAAAGAGGAGGGAGAATTAGGGGAAGACGTCGACAAGGGGGATCCATCTGCTTGTGGAAGAGTTGCAATCACAAGAGATAGATAGAGGAATATGCGGGAACATCTATCTAGGAGAAAAATCGATGTTCATATGCACTATTTAGACAATCAAAAGCTAAAAGAAAGAAAATTTTAAAGCAACAATGCAGGGATTATGAAAAACTGAGGACGTTGTGTGCTAAAGGAGATCGACGAAAATGTACATCTACCTACTTTTAACAAGGAGAAGGATGAGAAGAAGATTATAGATGGTGGACCTTTGGCTATGATTGTCAGATTGTTTTGTTCATGGAAATAACATCCTTGTTCAAACTAAAAGATGTGAGTATACGTACAACTCTCTTGTGGATTCAAGTGGGGAATGTTCCATATCTGATAGAAAAGAAAGTTTTGGGGAACTTTAATCAGGAAGTCATTTGAGGAGTGTATGGAGGTTATAAATGGTGAACAAAGTCTAAAAGTGATAGTGATATTCGATATTAGAGAACTACTCAAAAGTAAATTTTCATTCAAGGTAAGAAACAAAGAAAACATTATCTTACAATTCAATATTAGAAGTTGTCGATATATTGTTATGTGTATGGACAAATGGGTCATCCTTTCAAAGAGTGTAAGAAGAGGGCCCCCAAGTCAAAAATATTGTAGAGAAAAACCTACCATATGGAAGTTTGATAAGAGTGGATTTCAAAACAATGGGACTGAAAAAGGAAACCAAAGGAAGGGACAAGATGAAACCACGGACTTATTTAGCAAGAGCAAAGAAGGGATAGAGAGGACGGAATAGAAGGTTTTAGTCCAAGGAATGAGACATGGGAAGCAACATCTGGGGAAGGATAAAATGGGAGAACTGGGAAGATAGGTTCTCTCACTTCTCTTAGACAATAGTAATGAAAATTGATAGAAAGAACATAAGAGTTAACAGGGTGCTTCAAAGTGGAGCATGGCAAGGAAAAGGGAACTATACATAAGGAGGAACATGTTGTAAACAATGCTTCAAAACAAAACAAATTAATCAAAGACTGAGTTTTGATGATTAACAAAGACTAACTTGAGTATACTTTAAGTACTAATGAGTTTGTTAT
>JAXCLR010000081.1:34940080-34953395 GCA_035584095.1 Annona squamosa | reverse complement strand
AGTGAGTTAGTATGACCTAAGGGGCTTAACGAGGATTGAAAGGTGAAAATGTGTCATGAATAATTATATTAATTACCATGATTTAATTTATGAAGATTAAAGTGTAATTATGGAATTAAGATAAAAAATGATAGAAAATTATAACTTGACGCTTACAAGGTGGATTTTGATGAAATTTGAAAGATAAGCTCACGATGGTGAACTCAATCATTTGAATGGATTGGATTGTGGAAATCATGATGGGATTAATATAATAATTATTTATTTTTATCCTACACTCCAAGGACAGATTCAAGTGATCATAACTTGAGTTAGAAAATTCGATTTGAGACGAAACTTAAGAGAGATGGATAAATTGATATGATAAACGATATGGTAAAAATGGATTAAGGTAATTATTATGGGATTTGATAAATCACAAAAGGATGAAACCCATTTACGGAGAAAAAGCCAAAATATTAATGCATGAAGCAAGGTGTAGAGATATAGGCGTCCAAGCTCAAGAAAATCTGATTTTTTGAATTTTTTAAAAATCCAAAAATTATATGTAAATGGGCTATGAGCTAGGAAATTTAATGTATGGTAGATTGAGGTGCATTTAAGGCATAAAATTCCAAACTAAAGGGCTGCCATGTGGGACGTTGCAAGTGGACAACAATATCCTCCTATTAATGCATGATTTTGTGAAATTACGAAGAGATAAATGATGGAATTATCTTGGAGCAAATCATGCCATGTGTTTAAGGGGATAAAGAGGAATTAAAGTGAGCATTAAAAGAGGGCAAATAAGGGGATGAGTTGCTGGAAAATTTCAACAACTTTCCAAGAGAAGATAATGTGCAAGTGAGAGAGGGAGAAAGAAGAGAGGAAAGAGAGGAAAACAAGAGAGAAAACAATATTTTCTCCAAGGATCAGCTAGAGCACGTCCAACCTAACAAGGAAAAGGAGAAAAGAGAGGAAAAGAAAAAGAAAAAGAGGAAGGCAAGGCTTGGTAGCAAGCTTGGGAAATTTGGGACAATGAATCGATGAAATCGGGTAAGTACTCGTTGAGTTTAAGCCTTCCAACTTTCGAATTTTCTTCATGATTTGGAATCATGGTTTTGAGTCATAAAGGACCTCTTAAAGAACATGTTTCAAGGATTAAATATTCTTAGTTAAGTGAGTCGATTTATAAAGTTTAATTTGGGGATTAATCAGCTCATATCCTCTAATCTATACTTATGTGTAGTAAATTTCGACCTAGAAAGCAAAATAGGGAAGAAATAGTTAATGAATTAATTTTATCATAAAAATTGGTGGGAAGACTCATGATGGGGTGATTAAGGAACGACCCAATATTTAGGTTAAAAATATAAGCAAGTCGCAAATTAAAAATCCAGGAAATCAACCTAGACAGGATTGAATGGGTGGTAGGATCAACTGCACCAAATAATTTTTTATAATTTTTAAACAAAGAATTTTGGGCTAAATGTTTTAGAGGATATATAAGACATATTTTTTATTACAGGAAAAAAATAACAATTAGGTTTTGATGGGTATAAATATACCCTATAATTTATGTGATTCAGGCTATTTGAAAAGGGATGCTGCTGTCCAACAGAGTAAACATACTAAAATAAATAAATAAAAACTAAATATTTCATCCTAAAAAATATTTATTTTGATTAATTAATATATTTATTATGGTATGGTAGAAATATCAGATCAAAACTACTTGATTTGATATTAATTCAAGATTTTGAGAATTTAATATGTCTGAATTCAGCATTATGAACAACTTAAGGAATAAATCAAGATAAATATTAAATTCCAGGTTTTGTGACGGAATTTAACTTATAATGGGATATAAAGAAAGCATTATGAGATTTTAACCTATTAGAGGCAAAACAAGATTACCCTAAATATGATTTTTTAAAGATATGCAAAGGGATGTTCAAAGAAGAGTGCAGAGGGTACCCAAAATGTATATAGAAGTTACTGTTTTTGAAGCAAAAAATACTTGAGTTTTAAATATGTATTGATACCCTAAATTTGGGTTAATAAAAGCATGATTAATTGCTGAAATTTATGGATTAGAAATCTATTTTGAATTAAGTGTCAAAACATGCGTTGAAATGATGAAAAATAGGTTCTAATGTTGCTATTTTCGAACCCTATGATGATTGGATTATAAACCAAAAATTAAACCCTAAATTATGTATTAATTAAGAGGTTTAATCATGCTGGAATTAGAGACAAGTTTCTGTGTTGAAAAATTTTAAGAAACACAAGATTTATTTGTTGAGAAATGGACGTATATGAAGAGATAAGTATGAATAAATGATATATGGATTATATAAGTTATTAAAATGAAAAAATGCATAACAACATGATGAAAAATGTGGATTAGGATACTATTTAAGTAAATAATGATAATATCAAATTTCGAGATTATTATATGATGTCTAAGTTAGCAACTAAATGCTTAAAATGAGCACCATTTTATGAAAAATGAAAAGTATGTTAAAAATGATAAATGAAGGTAATGAACCTCCAAATAATAATTTAATGAATCATTGTTATATGTATATAATTTCACCATACATAAGGGTATTAAAAATAAATGGATGATTCGATTTGTATAGGCTATGTCGATACATATGAATACCCGACTTGAAAGACAAGTGGGATAAGCTAGATGAACTTATGTAGGTTGAAAAACCTAAGAAATGTAAGTATTTAAGGATGATGCAAATAAATGAAATGTTATTTTCATTTATCTAGGCAAAGGCGATGAAAAGAATGGAAGAAAAGGATTATGACGATCTCAAATAAACGAGAGAACTTTTCAAATTATGGACTTTTCTCTATATGTTGAAATGATGATTATGTAAATGCTTTTATGATCATGTTTTGATGAATGGACAAAAACAAGTTTTGAAAATGACGGCTTTAATGCAAAGCCATAAGTCTTGAAAATTGATGGCTTTAAGGAAGAACTTCAAGGTTTGCTTAATGGGAAGCAAACAATATTTTTAAGATAAAAAATTTAAGTGTTGTCATGGATTGACAATGCTTTATGTTAATAAGATTGAGAAATTTGCTTACAAGTAAGCAAGTTCTCCATGATGTTAATTTTACAGGATTTTATGTTTTATGCCAATAGCTTTAAGAATTTACTTTTAAGTAAGCAAGTTCTTTATGATGTTGTTCCAAAAGTATTTTGTAAGAATAAGGGAGTCTTACCTTTTTTCACAAAATGACATTTGTGAATAAGTTTTGAATTATTTTTACAACAATTTGTGATAAATAATTATGTTGATGAAAGAAAAATAAAAAGAAAAAGAACATATGATTTATAAAAAAAGATTAGCTGCTATGTCAAGATAATTAAATATAAATAATAATTTGGACATAGTTCATATGTTTTAAAAAGATATTCGAAAAGTTTTGATTTCCTTTAGATAAGGAAATCTATGATGAAAATGTCTTAAAAAATGTTTATACAAATGTTGTTGAATGAGATTTAAGGATGACCACCTAATAAGTGATTTCATAAAATGATTTAATTTTGGGTTGCTAAATGACATGCAAAAGACTGTGCAATTCCCCTTTATATAAAAATAGTATAATAGATATGTGGACAATAATTTAATTTTTAGGTTATGGAGAAGGAGATAGTATAATTGCATAACTTTCGTAAACAAAAGGCCCTGAAATGAAAACCAAAAGGATAGTAGAGAAATGTATGATTTATTTTTGGAAATCTAAAAGTGTTGAAATTCTTTTATTATAAGGGTTTTTAAGATGTATTGTTTCTCACACATTTCAAAATTTTATCAAAATATTTTACTCAAAATGGTTTTAAAAGAATTTAAGAAAGGTCATCCTAAAAATAAATTTCAAATGACAACTTATTTAAGGTGGGTATGCTCGCTTTACAAGTTGACATAGACTGCGGTCTATAATGTATTTTTGAAAATAATTTTTAAAGATATCGGTCTATGATGTTTGTGAGTATGGTTACGGGTTGCAGTTTGCGATCCCGGTTTAAAAGGTCATGAGCTGCGGTCTGTGATATTTTAAACCAAACGGACTATGGCTTGTTAGAATAATGTATGGTGCACTAGTACATGGAATAGGCCGGTTGTAGAGCACGAATGGGATGATCGGGGCCCACTCTACATAAAGCCAAGTCGCTAAAGGATGATAGGAGTGCCAATGGTACCCTCCCTAAGATAGGAGTAGAATGAATGAACAGCCGCCTGACTAGTGTGCTGTTAAGGATTCTCTTCCAAAAGGTAGTGTGATCACTTGCTAAGTGTCACTATTGGATGAAGAGAAATGCATTTGCTTATGTTTTGTTTTTGAAAAGCCCAAAGATTGGGACATGAAAGTATGTTTTTATAAAAGTTATCCTAAAGAGATTTTTATGAAATGATTACCCTAAAAATAAGGTGTTTTACACAAAAGTGTAAATAATAGCAATGAAAGGAAATATTTTTATGCAAATGCATTTATGAAAATTATTTATGTATTTTATATGCCTTACTTGTTATAAACAAGCCCAAGACGAGGACTATGAAAAGGATTAATGTGAAACTTGTTTTTGGACGTAAGAATGTCCAATGCTAAAGTATTTTAATGAAAGGTGTTTTAGGACATATGAATGTCCATTGCCAAAGGAAACTATGTGAAAAATATTTTGAGATATTAAATGTCTCTTGGCTAAAGGATTTTGTGATGAAAAATATTTTTGGACATAAAATTGTCCTTTGCCAAAAAAGGCTTATGTAAATGATGTTTTAGGACATGAGAATGTCCTCCTTTGCCAAAGGAATTATGAGAAAAATATTTTGGACGTAAGATGTCCATCGGCAAATGATGGTTTTATGTAAAGGTTTTGGAACATTGGAAATCTTCACTTAAGACAAAAAGAAATTAATTATAAAGGGTAAAACATGTATGTTTTGCTTTAACAAGCTCGGACGTGCCTTGTAAATGATTTTAAGAATGAATATTTTATGAAAATGTTCAAAGACATAGAATTGTCCTCATGAATAAAAGATTTCACGATAATGTTTTGGGACATATAAATGTCCTCAGGAAAAAGGCGTTTAAGACGTTTTTGAAAAAAGTTTTCAAGGAAGTCTTGCCCTAATAATAAAATGTTTACTTACTGAGTTGTCACTCATGTTCTGTTTTTCCAAACCTTAGACAGGTACCGGAATATTCAACAGGTTGCAAACTTAAGCAATGAAGGAAGGAATGTGATAGTAGTCATGATGTATGGATAGCATGGTTTCAAGTGGTAAGGTATATTTATGTATATATGAAATTAGAATTTTAAGTTCTATGTACATCAATGAATGAATGTATGAATGTAAGGAATGAAATTATTATAATTTAGTCAAGAAGACTATCATTGTAGAAAAGTATAAAGAGATGCTATAAATGAAATGATGAAATTTATTACAAGTGTATTGTTACTTGTATGATGATGGTCATGTAAAGCAATGAATGATGATAGATGAAAAAAAAATTGACGAGATCCAATTAAGAACCCACCACTTGATTAGGGCAATAATCCTAATTCACATTTACCAATCAATAAGGTCTTGAGGTAAAGAAGTGACATCTCGATTTGGGTCGCCACACCTATTAACTAACAAATTTTGCCGATGAATCGACGTCATCAACCCACTGCCGATTGAAGAAAAAGACAACCTAATGGAGGTGTGTATCATTCAAAGTGCAAGATTTGAAAATGATAATCCTGAACTTTCTTCTTATGTAGTTCTCTTAGATAAGAGTCCCCTTAATTCATGTATCACGACTGTGAATTAAGAGTAATTGGACAAGGAGGCAACTTTACTAACATCAATTCAATCAAAGGAAGAAGCACCAAAGGTAAACTTTAAACCTCTTCTTAAAAACCTCAGGTACACATTCCTTGGCCCTAATTTCAAATATCCCATCATAATAAATATCAATCTCTCCAAATACAAATATGAAGCTCTTCTAACTAAACTGAGACAACATAAAAAGGTCATTGGTTACTGCATTAATAATTTACTTGGTATAAGCCTTTCTCTATGCATGTATTGGATCCTCATGGAAGATGACTGCAAAACCAGCATTGAATCCCAAAGGTGTCTAAACTTGAACATGAAAGAAGTAATGAAAAAAGAAATTTTCAAACTGATCAATATCAGAATCATATACTCTATCTTAAATAGCAACTAGGTAAGCCTAATACATGTAGTATTAAAGAAAGGAGGTACGAATGTTGTAAAAGATGATAAAAATGAACTTATACCAATTAGGAAAGTCACAGGCTGACGAATATGTATTGATTACTTTAAACTAAACACTGCCACTTGAAAGAATCACTTTCTAGTGCTTGAAAGTTTGCCAACCACTCTTACTTTTGCTATCAAGATGGGTATTTTAGTTATTTTCAAATCCATATTCGCTCATAGGACCAAGAAAAGACAACCTTTATCTGCCCATATGACACTTTTGCATATCAATGTATGTTATCCGGACTCTGCAATGCACCAACCACTTTTCAATGTTGTATGATGACCATATTTTTTGATTATATTGAAAATATTATAGAAGTTTTCAAGGATGATTTTTTATCTATGACACACTTTTGAATCATGATTATCCAACTTGTCTAAGGTTTTGCGGAGGTGCAAAGAGACCAATTTGGTTTTGAACTGAAAAATGTGTCATTTTATAGTACAGGAGGGACTTATTTTAAGACTCTTAGTTTCAAATAGGAGAATCGAAGTTGACCGGGTAAAAATAGAAGCCATTGAGAAATTACCACCGCCCAATTCGGTCAAAGGAATCTGAATCTTTCTTGGACATGCCAATTTTTATCGATGCTTTATTGAGGATTTCTCTACAATTGCTAAATCCCTAACTAATATGCTTAATCATGATGTCCCTTCTGATTGTTTTGACGATTATCTGTTGTCATTCTATAGGTTAAAACAAGCCTTGACCACTGCCCCAATTATATAACCAGCTGACCAGAGCCTACCATTTGAAATCAAGTATGATGCAAATGACCATGTAGTTCAGACAATTCTAGGTCAGCGAAAGACAACAAGACAGTGGTGATCTACTATGCAATAAAAACTTTGGATGGTGCCCAAGTCAACTATGCCACAATTGAAAAAGAATTGTTAGTTGTTGTTTTTGCAATTGATAAGTTTCATTCTTACCTTGTAGGTTCGAAGGTTATTGTTCATACTCACTATGGTGCAATTCACTACTTGCTCACCAAGAAGGATGCCAAACCAAGGTTGATATGCTAGATCTTGCTTTTGTAAGAATTCGACCTTGAAATAAATGACAAGAAAGTCATAAAGGATGTGGTAGCTGACCATTTGTCCAGACTACCATCTACTGAGGAGACTGATCTGACCAAAGATGAGCCAATCAATGAAAATTTTCTTTATGAATTTCTTCTTGCACTAAAGAAAGCACCAATGCCATGGTATAAAGATATTGTTAATGATTTAGTATGTAAAATTTTTCCACTTGATTTTAGTTACCAGCAGAGAAAATTTTTTTTTGCAGACTTGAAACACTACATTTGGGAGGACCCACACCTTTACAAAAGATGCGACAATGGTCTAATTTGCTGATGCATTCAACATGAGAAAGTACAAGCATTTTGCATCACTATCGTTCCTCACCTTATTGTGGACATATGCAACCCTCCAAATCTATAGCAAAAGTTTTGCAATCAAGTTTTTTTAACTCACTTTGTTCAAAGATGCTCAATTTTTTACACTAACCTGTGACAGGTGCTAGAGAATAGGAAATATATCAAAGTGGAACGAGATGTCACTCACAAACATTCTCAAGGTTGAATCATTTGATGTTCGGGGCATAGATTCTATGGGACCATTCTCATCTTCTTTTAACTATTGGTCCTGAGTTTATGGTAACAACCCAAGAGGGGAGGGGTGAATTGGGTATTTTAAAATTCTTTACTTAAACAGAAACTTTCCCATATTAATTTATTCCCCTTAATGAAACAAGTAGAGAATATGGAGAGAAATAAAGCAATAAAAAATAATTAAGCAAGCCAAAGGAATCGACACAATCTTATAGTGGTTCAGTAACCTTCCCTACTCTATTCTTCCAAGCTCATACCCGTTGTGACTTGGGTTCCACTATTAGATTATCAAATACAAATAGAGCAGCAGCTCTCTTCTAGATTTCAGCTCTAGGGGGCCTACACAAATACAACATAAGTAGGCGACGAGTCACACTCAAGTCATAACACTGCATTGCCTTCACTTGGTTTTGATTTTTGATATTAAACCAAGTGATAAACACAAATAATGAATTAAACAGAAATAACTACACTTTACAAATTTGTATAGGCAGTTTGCAGCATGTGGAATAACTTGTTGAGAGGTGGAATGATCAGCAATGATGCTTTCAGCAAGTTAGAGCAGAGTTCTTTACTTGAAGTTGGTGCAGATCATTCTAATGCTAGAGAGAGTGGAAGGTAAGATTAATGACTGCTTGTCTAACCTCTAGCACGTCCTCTTAAATGCTCTTTCATAATAGATGAGTAAATTCAAACGTTTGGTGATAGGTGGCGCATTTAATGCACCAACATTCGAATTTTTCTAACCGTCATGAACCAAGTTGCATATGTAGTCGACTTCGGATGCGACTTCACCCAAGTCGTAGGCTGGAATCGACTTCAGGTGCGACTTCAGTCTTTGGCTTTCACTCCAAGTTCCATCTTAGGTCGATTTGGTCATGGACCTGACCCAAGTTGCAGGTGGAGTCGACTTCGGGTGAGACTTCACCTTTCATATGCATATATTAGAACTTTGGATTTCTTGCAAGTGATCCTTGATACTTTAATTTCCTCTCATATCTTGTTCTTCAATTGATATCTTTGATTTTTCATGTTTAGTCTTGTGACTTAGCATATACTTCTTCTCTTGAAAAGTTTATCCTTGTGGCCTTGATCTAGAATGATTTGCCTTCTTTAAATTTAATATTTAAAAATATAGTTCATAGTTTTCCCTTAATAATATTCCATCTTGAAGGATTCTTTCATGGCCATTTGCTTGCTTTGGTTGTCTTGGTCTTCAGCTTCACCCAAGTCATATACGAAGTCGACTTGAGTCTGCGACTTTACCCAAGTCGTAAGATGGAATCCACTTCAATTGCGACTTCACTTGTCTTCGAGCCCAAATTCAACTCCGAAAGTTTTTAGTCATTTGAAGTCGATTGTGGAGTCGACTTGGGTCTACTACTTCAACTAAGTTGCAAGTGGAGTGGACTTCGACTGCGACTTGACCTGTCTCCGAGCCCAAGTTCAGCTCTGGAAGGTTTTGAGCATCTAAAGTTGATTGTGGAGTCGACTTGGGTCTGCATCTTCACCTTAGTCGCAGGTGGAGTCGACTTCAATTGCGACTTCATCTGTCTTCGTGCCCAAATTTGACTCTTGAAGGTTTTGTGCATTTGAAGTCGATTGTGGAGTCGACTTGGGAATCAACTTCACCTAAGTCGATGGCTAAGTTGACTTAGGACTGCGACTTGGTCTGCTATGTTCTGAAACTTGAGTTTTTATCCTTTAACAAAGCTTAGCAAACCACATTAGTATCCAATTAATTCTCAAATTGAGTTGTTAATCATTAAAACATGGATTGTGCTTACTTTGTCTTGAATTCCAACAATCTCCCCCTTTTTGATAATTGATAAAACCAATTTGAGATAAACCTTTCATTTTCTTTCAAAAGTGAAGTATTATACTTGTTTTGGTATTTAGAATATACATATTACATTATCATTGCATTACAAGTTCAAATGAATCGAAATACCATATCATGCTCAAACAAGTTCATGCCAAGTATCATACAATCATTACATCTCAAACATTTAATCATTGTAATATCAAACACAACACAATTTGAAACAAAATCATGTCATATATTCAATCATTTGCATATTATGATTTTAAAAAGAAAAAGACCTATATGTACATGCTACCCAAACTCAAGAAAAACAAATTAAGTCCTAAACCTAGGACAACCCTCTCAAATCTCTCTCTCCCTCTTTTTGTCAAAGAATAAAAAAGTAGATAAGGGAATTAAGATTTTGAACCATGGAAAGCAGTGATTGGATAGGGGGATGAACGAGTAGGTCGGATAGGTCTGATGTGGGCTAATGAGTGAAAAGGTGAGAAAGCCTGAATAGTGGGTTTGGCTCTCACAGATTTGCCATAGTATAGATCGATCTCAGGAAAACTCTGCACTAGATGACCACGACTGCTCCCCGATGCGAGTTTATATTTGATGGTTCTCAATTTGCGATCCATCCTATCCTGGTGACTGTGCATGCGGTGGATATGGAACCGCCTCATGTTGTTGTGGCTGTGGGAGCTGCTCCCGCTCAGGATGATCACCCTCGTCTATAAACTGATTTGCATGGCCCATCATTTCTCATAGTCTCTCGACTCTGAATTCCTCAAGGTTGATCTTCATTCGGGTTAGAAGAGCTCGGTTGATGGCATTTGTGGGATTAAGGACCTCGAAAAGATCTCCATCAAAATTTACACCCAGGAAACTCATAATCTTAGTAATCCATGTCCCATAAGGTAAGACTCCTCATGGATTCTCTTTTTTTAATGCTAGAGCTACCAACAACAATCTGAGTAGGCTAATGTGGCACCCTAAATCGGGATGCCTAGAAGCCTTACTCCGGGATCTTAATTGATTGGTAAATGTGAATCAGGATTGTTGTCCTGATTACACGGTAGGATTTTTAATTGGATCTCGTTCAAAAAAAATTTCTTTTATTCCCTTTCTTTCATCACATAACAAACACCTGTCGTCAACTTTACACATGATACTTATAATATCTCATTACATAACATCATATCATCATATATAAATATATTCTCAACATCAATTGCACATATATTATTCATATCATAATAACTGACTTATCTACATTACAAGTTCTTTCAATTTAAACATTTCATACATATATTTTTTGAAAATTTCATATAATCATTCATATCATATACAGACCAGCTTGTTTAAAAGTTTTCTTCATATTCTTTTCCTTTCCTGCGTGGCCTGCTTTGTACCTGTCTATGGTTAGGAAAAACAAAACATGAGTCGAAACTCAGTAAGCAAGCATTTTTTATTTTAAATGCATTTCTCACCTTGCAGTAGTAGACGCTTAACAAGCGTTCGACTAGCAATTGGAGGAAACCTTTTCATTAAAACCTTTCATAAACATTTCATAATCCCGATTCATGGAAAACATATGCTTGTAAAACTTGACATATAAATTCCTTTTCCATGGACATATTTGTGTTCTAAAATATTTTTCATTGAAACTCCTTTTATCGTAGGATATTGTCATGTCCTAAAATACATTTCATAAAACCTTTATTAAGCATATGCAACATGCAATACGTCTTTGTCCATTTGGTAGGTGACACTTATCAAGTGATCATCCTTCCTTAGGAGAGAAACCCTTCTAGGTGATAGCCCACGAGCCAGCGGCTATCCATGTCCATCTCCCATTTCAGGGAGGGCGCCGCTGGCATTTGGCCTTATTCAAGCGACTCGGCCTATGCAAAAGGGGCCCAATTTGCAACCGCGTCAGGCTTGCATATCATTTATAGTAGACCTAGTATATAATCCTTGTGCATACTTTTCTTTCACATTCACATGCTAGCATAATTCTATAAAAACTATAGACCATAGTCTATGTCTTTCTTCTGAAAACTTGGTTCTAGTACGCTTTCATAAAATACTACAGACCTCGGCTTATGTTCCTTTTAAATCTTAAAAATTGGGTTTAACCCATGTTAATGAGTTCTATATTCAAATCTTTTTGTAAGGATGGTCAACCTTAAAATATTTATATTTTATAAATCATTAGAAGTATCGAAGGAAAATTTTTGTAATAACAATATTTTCTAACCGTTTTGTAAATAACTTTTGAATAATATAATGTTGTTAAAACTATTTGAAACTAAAAGATCTTTTTTACAAATGCTTTTCCCATTTATGGGTTTTTATGATTAAAGGACATGCAAGTACATGCTTTCAGCTAATATCATATACTTTTGCCCACCTGTCTTATTATTCATTTCTATATGTGATAGACTGTATAATCCTTTGAACACTAGTCAAATTATTTTTCAAATTAATTTATCGTGTTGGCCTTCCTTAAATCCTTTTTGAAACAATAAATTTTGAAAATTCTAAAATAATCTAATATTTAGAGAACCTTTGAAACATATCATTAAATATATCAAAACCTTGAAAAAAAACTATTCTAAAACATTTATTTAAAATATTATTTTAAAATCTCATTTTCCTTTCAACACAACCTTTTCAACATTTGCATTTCAATATTTTTCAACATTAAAAGAATTTTCTTCTAACAAAGCAATTTCCAAAACAATTTAAGACTTCACAATAAGGTTGTATAAAATCGCATTTTCAAAAGGTTTGCTTGCTTACCTGTGTAGTCAACTTGTACCTTCCATTTTTCGTTTTCGTTTTCGTTTTCGTTTTCCTTTTCCTTTTCCTATACAAATGAAAAGAACTATTTATAACATTTCATGCTTGCATAATCAACTTATTTTTCTAACTTATACATTTTATCTCATACAACTATCTCCTAATCACATTTACATATTTCGCTAATACTAACCATTTTTCCATCATCTATAAATCACTAATTAAATATGATTAAAATAGAATTTAAAATCTGTTTTTAAACATTTATACACATACTCATTATTTCATGGCTATTTAGACCATGAAAATTCAAACATTTTAGCCTAGCTATTTTTTGACATCACTTGATTTGGAGTCATGTCTTATCAAACCAATAAATCATTTTAATACTTAATTAAACAGTATATAAGCATGGATTAGTATTTAATAAATTAAAGAAAAAATCCATGCTTGTCTAATTTTTTGAAAATTTACAACCTTTCTTTCATTATTTATAAACCACAAATTAAACATGATTATGTAGGAAAATAAAATCAGTTTTGACATTAATCTTACCCAACCTTTTATCATCCAAAAACCATATATTAAACATAGTTTATATAGATTTAGAAATCTGTTTTGAACCTATTTTCATGCCTATCATTTTTATCATTCTAATTTACTAATTCAACATGGATATGACAGAAATAAAAATCTGTTTTAAACGTCACTTATACTGAATATTTTCAAGCCATATATTAAACATGATTTTAACAGAAATTAAAATCTGTTAATTCAACATGAAATCAAATAGGGTATAT
>JAXCLR010000081.1:34886777-34915256 GCA_035584095.1 Annona squamosa | reverse complement strand
AAATGATGAATTTTATTACAAGTGAAATATCAAAATGTATGATGATTTTCATGTCAAGATTATGAATGATGACAGATGAATAATCAAAAACAATTTGGATGCATTCCAATTAAGAACCTGCCGCGTGATCAGGGCAACAATCCTGATTCACATTTACTAATCGATAGATCTTGAGGTAAGGAAGTGACGTCTCGGTTCAGGGCGCCTCAAATGCAAAATGAAACCAAGTCAATGAGCAATGGGATGGCGCCTAGGCGCTACCCTACATGCCTTGGCCAAAATCTCCAGCACATCCAGTAGCAAATTGCTTCCAGTGAGTTGGCACCTAAGTGCCACCTTACCAACATGTAGATAAGTTCCAGGAGAGTTTTGAGGTCATAACAGCAAATTAGTTCCAGGGAGTTGGCGCCTAGGCGTCGAAGCATGATCGTGCAGACATTCAGAAGAGGTTCCAAGTCATGAGGCGTCCATAGAGTTGGTGCCTAAGCGCCATCTAGGGGCGCCTAGGCTCCAAGGCATGAAGTTGTAGGGTTTCTAGAAAGGTTTCTAAGTTACCCAACACACGAGGAGTTAGTGCCCAGGCGCCAATATGCATCCATAGGCGCGGATTTCCATAAATGTGCTGCGCAAACCACTTAATATAAATAGAAACCTAGGGCTACGTGCAATGGAGTTCCTAAGATTCACAAAGAGAGGCCAGAACAAGGATATGCGTGGAGAGTGCCACTAGAGTAGCCACACAGAGAAGGAAAAGGATTTGTTTTCCATTGCAAACGGAAGAGGAGATCCAATCTTGCTGGTGGAAGCTTCCGGGATTTAGTTCTCATTCTCTTTCCTTTCTTTTGTGTTCTTGGAGATGATTGTAACTTAATTTTAATGAGAATTGAAGTCATGTTAATGGGCTAAACCTTCCTATGGTAGGAGATATGTAAGATTTGAACTCATAGCTTATGATATTTGGTTTCCTTATGCTTGAATTAATAATATAGTTGTGTTGTAACTTAAGTTACTTGAGATTACCCTTGTATATCATGCTTAATGCATTTACAGACTTTGCAACATTGTGGATTGATCTAATATTTAGATTCATGCTTGGAAAAGTTGGATTTGAATAAGATCCATATATAAGGCATAGGTATTCTAGCTCATGTTGTGTTGGATGTTAATATCGATAGGAATATACCTATTAACCCTATATAATCTTGATTAGATTATGTGGTTATCATCTTTGTTTTACTTGTATGCATGGGAACATAGCACATAACTAAAACTTAGTTAGGTTTGTATATGTTGGAAAGCATATATGAATATGAATAAACCTAGATTAGTAATCTCTGCATAACAAACTTAATTAGGACCAAATAACATAGCTATGATTTAATGGCTTCATATTCCCACCTATCTTAATCATCTCAAGGCAATCTCGGCAATATCCACCCTACCTTGGTCATTTACTATTTTCATAGTTTAGTTTAATTCAGTTCCTTAGACAATTGAGATTTAAGGTGCTAAACAGTTTAACATAATTCTTGTGAGAACGATACTCTACTCACTCTTTATTACTTGATCGGTACGTATACTTGTGTTAAAACGAGCATTTTAATAGACATATACGCAGCTCGTCACACAGCGGCCAGCGGTCTTATTTGGATATAAAGGTTTAAGTTAGACAAAAATGTGTGAATGGGTGTGAAGTTAAGGGGAAATACTTAACCACATATTTTTAATCATCCACACATTTTAAATCATCTACCACTTAGAGATTTTGCATATGGGGTAAAATGGAATTTTTCTACCTTTGAATCCAATGTAGGAAATGGAAAGGGTTCTTCTAAAGGGTCTTTTTTTATGAAGGTAGTTCTAAGAAGAGAAGTTTGGGAAAGGGAAAGCAAGAAGTTCTTGGGTGAGCTTAAGAGTTGGGGTTGTGTTTAAATGAGGCCAAAGCCTCCATTTATAGGCATTTTGGGCGTAGTTATGTAGATATTTTCTTGCTTAAGCTCCAAGAAAAGTGAGTTTCATGGGTATTTTGGGAGGTTGCACTCTGCAGGTATGGCTTTATTAAGTTCCAAGAAACCATGTTGGCCACGTTTCTGCTTCTCATTGGTTTGTCTTCTGCACATTTTGATTGTGTTTTTTGCCACAAATATTCCACATTTGTCATTCATTGGAGAGAGAAAATATGTGGCGGCAAGAAGGCCACGTCTCTTCCATCATTTAGATAACTTGCTACATATTGTCCATCTTGAAATCTCAACCTATGATTTTGAATATGCAAAATTCTCAAAGCTTCTTTGAGTTCATGCATGCATGTCACATCATTCATTCATGCAAACCATCATTCCTTCTCTGCTTTATGCATGGTGGATCTTGGCAGAGGTTTCCATTATGTCAATTTCATACCTCACATTTCAAGTATTTTCATGGTCAAAACATTGGTTTATTTATAACTTTGTGAGGTTGAATGATGGAAATTGCCCAGTTAAGCACAAGATAATTATATTCGGCTGATGTGTGTGAATGTACAAGAATGAGCTAAACAAGTGCAAATCATGAAGAATTGAAGTTTGAGAACTTAGATGTATTAAATGTGATGAATCCAAAGAATACAAAGGAGCCAAATCAACGATTAAAATGGGTAAGGATGTGTTGAAGAAGTTTTGCCATAGTTTGAGGAGTGTCAATTAGGAAAATTAATAAATATGAAGCAAAATGCAAGTTTCTAAAGTGGAGTGAGCTCGTTTGGTGTTTTTTGCACATATTTTGAGATACCTTTATATAAAGGTATTTGAGACACCATGGAAGACTTAACACATAAGCTTTCTTTTTTTTATATTTTCTTTGATTATATTGTATTGGATTGATGGATTCTTATAATTATCTTGTATTGTTGCTTGGATTGACCAAAATTATATGTGGTTAAATTTATATTCTAAGGGTTTAGATATAGCATGTGACACTATGTTTTGGTGATTATTTTTACTTGTTTATGATGGATATTTATATTAATTTAGTATATTATGATCTTAATACTTGTAGAGTATTTGAGCTTGAACTTTGACATGATTTCAGATATTAAGTGAAAGAATTGAGAGATAAAAGTCTAATATATAATAATCAAGATATTAAACCTAGGAGTCTGGACATGAGAATAGGCATAACACTATGAAAAATTTTATGAACTGCCACAAAACTTAATAGTTTATAATCAACATAATCCTATGAGAATAGGTTCTTGTGAAGGTTAATGTAATGTCTTAGTATTAGCAACTAAGTAAATGGAGAATGGCATATATAATATAATCTAAGAAGCCACATGATAGTAGAATTTTGGGAATTCAATGGGTTGACATGTGAAAGATTGTGTGAATTATGACGAATGTAAAAATTCCAATCACTGAAAACTGAATGGGTGAATTTTGACAAATGGATCAGTAGAAGCTTGAAATGGATTTTGAAGTGCTTGTTAGATTTGGTTTGTATAAGAATCTTAGATTTGGTTAAACGATGAGTATTTGAAATTTAACTATTACATATGGATTTTGAGCTAGAAAAGGATATAACTTGAGAGCTAATTCAATTTGAAATGTATTTATCCATGAGTGAGATGCCTGGCATGTTTGGAGTTGATATAGATAGTCGTGGGGGAGATTTGAATGGTAGATTTGGATAAATGATAAAAATAACCCTAATTATGTAATTATGCTTAAAAAATTATGACAATCAAAATCATCAAAGATCATTAATAGGAGTCATAAATTATGTGAAAATGATTGTAATATGATTTAAATGTGTTCATGATGTTTAAGATTGAAATCAAGATGATAAAGTTGAAAATTGAATCATTTGGTGGCTAATGGTAAGATTTCGGTAACAAATGAACTTAATAGGTAAAATTTTGAAAGTGACATAAAACATGATGGTTTCTACCATGGATAGATTCTAAATATACATGTTATATTTCAAATGTAATTTGGAGTCATTAGAGGTGATATATATGTGATTTGAGCCAATAAGATCCATTGTAAAGGAGAAATGGCTAAAGAGTTGAGTTAACAAGTAAAATTTTCTATAATGTTTTGAACAAATAATAATATAAATATTTTCCTGCTTCTATGTAAACCCCTCCATTTTTTACATCTTGATGGTCGATGAAAAATCCACTCCATCCATTGTATTTAACATCATTTCTAGCATCTTGGAAACCCTTTTATTTGTCTAATATCATTGTCGATGCATATTAAAATGGTTTAATATTAAATATCAATTTTAAAATTGAATTTTCAACATTTAAATCATCTTAAATATCATTTATACATGGATAAATGATCCTACATCATATTATTATATTCTAATACATGTGTAAATGTATCTAAGCGTTTTTCATAATTTACATATGAATAATAAAATTTTTCAACAAATGTGACCCATAAACATACTTGATTGAGATAAAACTTGGTCTCCTAAATAAAAATAATAATGTTAAATACAATGAATGGATTAAATTTTACGTCAAGAATCAAGATCTTAAAATTTGGAGGGGTTAATGACTCCACTTTTATGTAACTTGGTCACATAGAAGCAAAACCCATATAAATGTGATATTATGATGATAAAAGATGTGTGTGACTAAGTTTTTTGTGTTGGAAATGTTTTGACATGTTATGACTGCTTATCTTGTGAATGAGTGAAAGTTGTTGGTAAAGCTGTATAGTAAAAAGCATGACAAAGTTTATAATGATGGAATTTTTAGCTGAAATTTTGTGGAGAGATATCAACTTAAGTTAGGAATCTAACTCAAATAAATCATCTCAATCAGATTGTATAGAGAAAATTATGGGCAAAATGGTACAAGATAATTGAAACCGACCATTCAACCAAAACTATGTGATATCCATAACCACACGACCCAGACTGTGTGGAATATTATTTTAAATGTGGGAAGGGTCAAACCTTACCCATTCCATACCATTTATTTCCCTACTTCCTCCCCACTAGTTGTCTACTCCAATGAAAAACTACTCAACAGTATTAGATTCACAATGTTTTTACATAAAGGAAGTTTCTTAGATCAAGGAGAAAGCTTGGAGCTTTGAAGATCATGGATATTTTTAGGTAAGGTGGAATTTAATGTAAGTATATTATTTTCTTTTGAATCAAAGAATGAATTTGGATTAGAATCATATCATTTTTGTGATTGTTTTTTAGTACCGTGTTTGTTTCTCCAATTTGGATGAATTTTTAAGATATGAGGCTTGTGTAGAGATTGTGGAGGTCAGAAATTAAGAGTTTTGATGTAAATGGATGTAAATGATGAAATAGAAGTGTTTAAAAGTGATTTTGTATGATATTATTTTGTGTTGGGTGGAATCTCATGAATTTTGAGTGAGTTTAGTTTATTTTCATATGTTGCCTATAAGGTATTTGATGAAATGAATAAGTGAGACTTAATGTCTAAAAACGATATGCAAATGGATGTGTAGAACCTTAATGATGTGAATAATGTGTTGCAAATGGTTAGGGGCATATGTGATGTTGAATTATATGGAATGAAACTTATGACAGACTTGATGAATATGGCTTGTATGAATTAAAATGAGGTTTGAATTTTGTGCTTAAGGATATAGTTGGATGTATGTTAGAATTTATGATGAATTGATGTGGGTTGTGTATTAGGACATGTTTCAAAATGGTTTAGTATGAGCTCGAGTATGCCACATGTTGATTTGATTAATTGGGGTTAGACCCTTTTAAAATGGTTTCATATTGTTGGCTATATGTTTACGCATGGTTTGGATAAACCAATCATGCATGATTTGAAATGAGCATGAGGCATGATTTTGCATGAGCATGATGAATATGACACGAGTGATACATATGCATGGTTTGTATAAGGTTGTTTATGACCCTTTATTGAGATGAGGATAGAGCAGGGTTGTTCATGACCTTTGATAGACATGAGGTTGGTTTAGTTTCAGGAGTGTATTAATGACATGACATGATTATGCAAGGCTAGTACGAGTCTGGTGTTTACATTGCTTGTGGTGGCATGACATATGATGAATTTGGCATGGATTTGCCTTTATTTTTATTAATCAAACTTGCACTTACGAAGTTTTCCCAACCCACTTGTTTGTTTTTGACATTTTTAATAGGATTAATACTGCAAGCACTTAACTATAAGTTATGTTCTTAAGCCGATGTGGAATGTTCCAGATATAAGCCATGCTAGCTTGGGTTGTAGTTATTTGAGGCTAATTTATATGTGAGATACGATGTATACCATATGATTGGTTGTGAGATGTATTTGTATATTGAGAATGTCATAGATGCATATCTGGTTGAGGCCTTATTACTGTTTTTAGAAATTATAAATGTGTATTTTACTTCTGCTAAGATGCAAATGATGGAAATAATTGTAGTTTAATTAGTTTTTGTTATCATGTCTAATTGATGAATTAGTTGTTGATATCTAAGGTTGCCACATGTAGATTTTCATATAATTTCAAAACTATGGCAGATCCTAGGAAGATACTACAGGATCTTTGCCATAGCGACTATAGCACCAGGGCAATCGCTGATAGGGTGCTATAGTTAAGGTACATCTTTCATGCCTCAAAAGAGGATATAAGATTACCTTAGTGTCTATTATCCTTTAATATAAATTATCTAGAATAAATAAGAAAAATAGTTATCTATCACAAAAATGTCACATGTGAAATCCTAGATCCTAGATATTCAAAATCTTGTTCCTAAATCATGTTAATGTCATTAAATTAATGATATTTTTCTCTTTTCTTAGATTTGTCAAAGGTTTTATTGTATTTATTTATTTATTATTATCTAAAATGATTGACTTCGGTACAGTCTAGATGTAAACCCAGTCCTCGTGGAAATGATCTTTTATATACTACAGGCTACTAAGTGTATACTTATGAATAACCAACAGTCTCGTGGCTAAGTAGGAGGGCTTAGCTTTCCTTCTTCTTTGTTTCAGAATTTTATTCAGTTGGAATTTTCAAATTTTCAAAGCCGCAACCTCACATCTTGATATATCATGACATGCATTCATTCTTCGAGCTTTACTTGGAAATTTCAAGTAGTCACTAGTCACATTACTTTTCTAAGCTTGCTAAAATCACCTCATTTCCTTTTTTATGAATTGATTCAAATTAATCCATCACATTGTCCTTTTTGGGTGGGGTGTTTGTCATGTTCTGAGGTGGATGGATTCACAAGAAGATCAAAGTCATCGCTCTTCTTCTCTCTTTTTTTGATACAACCTTCCTTTTTTTGTTCGCTCTAGCTGATTTGGTGAGACGGAGCTGATGCCTCTGCTAACTTCTGATTCCCCCCTTTTTAACATTTGATTCTTCAAAAACCTTCAACCCATCTTTCTTCTACTCTGTGCATTTTTGTCACCTACTTTAAGTGCTATATTTCTTACCACCTCTTACGTCATGCTCCTTTTTAGGATGTGTTTATTTACCCAAAGATCCTTTCACACAAAATTTTTCATTCTCCACAATTTTTAATTATTTTTTCACATCTTCCAATAAAACTATCTACTTTTCAATCATTTTTGCTACTGATCGCTTGCCGTCTAGCATGTCTCATGCTTTTTACACCTACTTGTCCTTCTTTACTGGTATCTCTTGTATTTAGATGCACCATTTCTCATCAAGTCAATCGCTCTTATTCCCATCCATGCATCAAATTCATGTTTTTCATGTTCCTTTATTTTATTTTTATTAATCACATCTTTACCCTATCTTGGATGACCATCTATTCTTTTTTATCAACTGACACCTCTATAATTTCTCTTTTTTAGCTATATGGGATCTTCCGAGGCTGGTTCGTCCATGGTCGCCAAGCAGCATGTCAAAATCATAGCAAAATGTGTGAACTTACTACGCTAAGATTTACATCTTAATCCAACAGCAGTTGATCCTTTGCAAATTCAGGTTGCTTTTCTGTAATCAACACCTATCTACAAGCCATGCAATAGGCTGCAACCGTAACTTTCTTCTTCTTTATTTTATTTTTACATTATTATTATTTTTATGTGTTATTAAATCATTGTCCAAGAGGTTAGCTATTCTGGCATAACATGACCCATCTCCACAAGCACCAAATCAAGGAACTTATACTAGGCAACTTTAATTTTAGCTTATTTTTCTTTGATTGTTGATGCTAACATTTCCTGGAAAAGGGTCGATGCCCATCATGTCAAAGTATATCTCTTAATGATTATCCTTCAAAGACGTAAATAGTTATTGATGCTCTCTAGGAAAGGCTAGAGCATTCAAATACTATTGACTCCATTGGAGGATAATAAGTATTAGTTCAAATAATACTTCTAAGAGTGATCCTCATATACCAATATTGAGTACTAAAGCTGATCTCCTAAGTGTCTCTGGAAAGTCATTAAGTGAGCATGTACTTCCTGATCTAGCTAAACTAGCAAAATTATAAGGGAACTTAACATTAAAATCAACCTTTTCTCTTGAATGTAGGAGACAAAGCTAAAATGACATGATGAACTCCTTTCCTTTAAAGGCAAATCTACACTAGAAATATTTTGGCACGAAGAGTTGGGTGGCAACAAGCAAATCACATCTTGCTTGTAATTGTCAATCCCTTGGTTACAATGGTTTATCTCTTCAAAATATAAAGATGTAAAGTTTCAATGAGAGAACTTCTTTAGGATCAGCTCATTTTTGAGCTACATTCAGTCAATGTTGTCAAAGATAAAAGAAAAATAAAATCTCGGCCAAGCAATCAAGAAGCGCACTAGATAGTATGTGGCTACCATCTCATGACCACTTTCATTATATATCATTTGTTCAAATTGTGGTAGACATCATAAATAACTCGAGGAGCTAACACCAAGCACTTTCCTTAACCAAGATGGTAAGCAAGCCATAAGCATGTTAACTTAAAATTTGTTAACCATATAAAAGAAGGCAAACTAGACCCAAAGAAAGAGCACTAACTCAACCTCAAGATTAATGCTCTAAAAAGAATCGAGAACCATCTAGATATGACTATCAGTTCTTCCTAACTACAACTGTCCTTTGGCTCATTTCTTCTTTTGTTGAGCCTTAACAACTTTTTCCATCATTAGACCCTTGAATTCTTTTAAGGTCTTAGTCCAATTAATATTTAACATAATAAGATTAGATATTTTGCTGAGCAAATTTACCTAATGCTAAAGCTTCCTCGCCTATCTTTTGGATGGGATCCATGATATTGATCACACCAAGAGCAAGATGCTCCTCTTTTAGAATCTTATGAGAAGGATGAGACTCGTCATATAACTATCCCATTATTAGTCACACCAAAAGGAAAATGAAGCTTTGGGTCCCCAAAAGCTGATAATTGATAATTGATAAAGGCATTCATAATATTTAGATTTTCCAAAAGACATTACAAGACATTAGTACAATTTAAAGAATACTAATGCTTCTTCTCAAGTCTTCTTTGAGATAAAATTACCTCAAGAGTCGTTTCAAATTTAGGATGAACATCAAGAAGGTCCTCGATATAATGGAAGCACTTGTAAGTATACATAGGCTTCTTCCTAAATCCTGAAAGTGGCCCTATTTGCTCCTGGACAAGCTTCCATAAGGTAAAGAGCCCTCAATGACTCTGAATAGATCTCCTTCACATAGTTTTATTGATAGGTATCGGATCTACAGAAGCAACTTTTGAAGAAGTCATGGCAACAATTGATGCACTACGAGATCTAGTGTGTGGTCTATTCCCAGACATGATCTACTAACGATGAAAAAGTCATATAAGTTGCCATGAAAAGGAAGCACCAAACTAGGATATAAATAAGGACAAGACATCATATTAAGAAGAAGAATGTTTCGCCAAGGCTTGGAAATAACAAAGGAACAACTCACTACTGGAATCAATACAAAGCAAAATAATGGAAAAAAGAAACCCTCAGATAGATTGACAAGTTACACAATATAAGTCATGAGAAAGGAGATCTAGTTTGGATACGACAAATCAGAAGATTGCGTAAAAGTGAAAGTCAACCTTTCAAAGAAAAAAATGTAAGAAGTAATGTTGTGAAAGATCTCATTCTCGAAGTGTTTTAAAGATGAGATTGAATCCGTTCTCAAACACTATTGGGAGAGTGCAAGAAAATCTTAAAAGAAAACTCTACTTCTTAAAGTACACTTGAGTAAAAAAAATAAGTTCCCTCTCAAGCCCTCTTAAGAGAAACAACAATGGAAGTGAATGAGAACGAAGATCAAGATCTTTTAACTAATTAAAAAAATTATGCAACATAGTATTAAGAGAGCATTTGAAGAGATCAACACATCCCCAAGACAATTAAGAGAGCAAATCATGCATCGAATGACAAAAAATGATGAAAAGGGCCTATAAATCCATCCCTGGGCATGGACATGTGTCCAAATGTAATCTCCAGCAACTTAGTGGCCAAAGTTGCCCTCCTAGACTTAGTTGTAGCACAGGCAGCCTTGAAATGTCTCTCTTGCTTCCCAAAAAGAAAATTTGAGAGCTTTTGCTCTATTTCTCTCTTGAAGATAGTATCATTTTCGAGACGTGATTACCCCATCTTCTACAAGAATAAAAACTCTCATACTTTATCTATCTATGTGCAATAGAAGAGAAGGAACTTTTGAGTGAGAAACTCCTCAAGGAGTTGTTATCTCGTGTGTTTCTTTATCCAAGCTCCATAATCATTATCATGTTGTTGTGTTGCTAAAAATATCAACCACCTCAATGAAATCTTTTATTTTCAACAATCATGATCAAAGTTGATATTTATTGTTCCAACCTTCACTATCTTGTAATATCATTACAATTGATGCAAGAGTGACTCATTGTCCCCTTTTAGTAGCTTGTGTTGCTAACCCAGTTGCCTCAACTTGCTATTGCAATATGGTTATCATGGAGAACTAGATTTTTATAATTGCATTTTGTTATATCAAGTCTCCTTATTAAGTAAAGGCTAAGATCTTTAGTTGACCCAAGTCGACCTAGGTCACAACTTAGGGTTTTAAGTTAACCCCTTCACTTTTTTCTTCGCCTACTCCTCATTTTTAAACCATCTTTTTTCTCTCCAAAACTCATTTTCTCTTATCATTCTAGAGGTCTCAATCTCACATCTTCTCTCCTACTCTAACTCTTAAACCCTCAATTCTCTCTTACAATTCATTACACTACATCTTCAAATTATCCCATGGCTCCTAAACTACCAATGAGTGAATCATGAAATAAAATAAGGGCTCCATGCACATCACACAATATAGAATTTTCATTTTTTGAGTCATAAAGAACTTCGGACAGGAGGCCATATCGTCACAATTTTCATCCAATGGAAAATCCATTTTAAAAAGGTAATACTCCTATACCATCTACTCAAAGAGAAGAGGACAAAAGAGAAATTAAGTGAAGAAGAAGAGGCATTTAGTAAGAAAAAAGTAAAAACTAATAAAAAAGAAGAAAATGGTAGAGATGTTAGTGGAATACTTTAGAAGATCTACTCAACATCGAAGATTTTATAAGAACTTCTATGAAAAGAAGATTTTTTTTTCAAAGAGCATTAATTTTGAATTCTCAAAGACTAGGAATTTGACATAGAGTCAATATTAGACTTTCAAGGACAGACACAACTGCTAAAGGAGGAGAACAATATCTAGCTGGATTTCACTTTCCAATTTTAGCATGCTTAGAGTGTAGATAGTCACACCACATTTGTCAAAGGAGTTGAGGTAGATCTAGGCACTAATCAAGATAATGCTTGTTGTGAGATTGGAAACATATTAGGAGTAACAACTGAAGAAGAGCTAGTCCAAAAGGGCTAAAAGTTACAACCATGTATAATAACCATACTTGGAGAAAAAAAATTATTGAGGGAATGAACTTCTTGCACTACATTGACTACCTCCACAATCAATGATCTTAAGAATATTTGTAGCGCTTGTATATATCTTCATGTAGAAGAATGAATCTCCCTTAATCCTTAAGAAGTTGAAATGTTATGGAAGTTAGCAAACTATAGAAAAATATCTTTGCCCATGTTGATATCACAAGCACTGACAATAAAAAATGACAAACCTTATAATATAATTTCTTATAGCATGTGGATTATCAAAATCTTATTGTAGTGCAAGATTAGTCCAACGGGTAGCAAGGCAAGGAGAGGAGAATGAGGAATAGTATAAAGCAATTCAGATTAGTCCAACGGGTAGCAAGGCAAGGAGAATGAGAAGACAACGAGGATTAATTAGAAGGTACATCGGCTAGGGGAGAGGCTGCAAATAAGGAGGATGCTAAGGCTATAGAAGAAGCTCATTCACTTATGTCTCATGCATTTGCATCAATGCCTTATGCATTTCACACCTCAGTCAAACCACATGTAAGAAAATATCATATAGAAACTAGAAAACATCGATAGTTATGATAAGGATAAAATGGAAAGAAATAAAGTAATTGAGGGAAACATGATTAGAATACAGAAGTAAAAATAAGAAAAGAAGGGTAGTTGAGTAGTAATTTTAGTTCCATTTATTTAGCTTTAACTAAAAAGAGAGAGGTGTATTTGGTTATTTAAAAAAAAATTTAGTTCAAGTGTTAGCTTTTGATAAATCAATCCCCTTAAATGAAACTTGTTACGTAAGAAATTAAAAAGCCTCAATGATGCAAATTGAAAATATATAAGGACATAGAAATTTTTGTAGTGACTCGAGCAAACCCCTACTCCACTCTTGAAAGTACACACTCCTTGTATTTTAGGTTCCACTATAAGACAAGATACAACTTAGAACTCATGCGCTTTTTGCATCTATTTCGCATTTTAAAAAATGTTCTTTTCTTCGATGCCTAATTAAGCTCATAGGATTTTTTTTATATAACATCAATAGTTAAGAGGATTAGATTGTCAAATATTGAAAAAACAAGGTCAAAACTGTAAATAGGAAAATTTACAATTTTTTTTACAAATAACCCAGTTTTGAAATGAGAAAAAATGATATGATATGACCAATATAATGAGAAGTAAAAAGAATAAAGTTAAAATAGATTGACTAGTGATATAAAAAATTTACAAAAAATAATTGAAAAGAAAGGTTATTATATACAAATATAAAGAAATGATTACAAAATAGGGCACTTGTGAAGAAAAACATTCGATGGAAACACATTTTTAAGTGCATACCAAACACACCCTAAATTTTGACAGTTATTTAGTAAATTTTGCTACATATTAACCTCTATATGTTGAGGATATTAAAAAATAGTTAAATCATATGCAATGTTTAAAATACCCTTTTTACATTATGATTTTTAAAAAAGATCAAAGCATAGGGGATTGAAGATATAAAAATTAAATATTATATTTAATAATGGTTTAAATGCAAAAAAATTACTTATCATGATATTCTAATATAAAATATATCAAAATAATAAAGTATGCAATAAATATTTAAATAATAAGAAATTAATTGAGTGTATACGAAATAAAATTAGATAATACATAAAATTATTCTTAAAAATAATTCCTCTGTATAAATAGATTGACTTTTCATTTATAAGCTTTTGAAAATTTCCATGATAAATAATTTTAAATTTTAACTTTTCAACATTCCAAATAAAATGCAAGAAAAACCTAAAATAAAAAATTATATATTGTTAAAAATATTATTTGCATTGAACAAATTTATTTCATTTCTAAAAATCTTGAAATTTTCGACTATAAAAATTAAAATTTTATTTTCTAAATTTCTAATAGAAAATAAAAGAAATTAATTTTAAAACTTATAAATTTATTTTAAATAAATTTCATCATGATAGATAGATTTCATCAATTTATAGATAAATTTCGATCATTTGTCGCCATCTTCTCCCATCTCAAGGAGGGCGCCGCTAACCTTGGGCTTACTTAGCGACTCGGTCACACCAAAGGGGAACAACTGGTCTACTTATACCTTTGAGACGAACTTAATGCCTTGTGCACATGAACTTATCATAAACATGATCTTTAGTACACTAGCATGTTTTTCATACATAAAATCTTGAATTGTCATTTTTCATCAACATTTGCTAACGCATTGTGCAAATCATTTATCACAAGTTAAAACAACATTTCAACACATGTTAAGATAAAGGAATGACCATCCTTAAATAACTTAGAAATAATTTTGACAATCATTTGCTAAATAATTTAAAGCATTTAGAATATCATTGGCAAACATTTATTAAAATTTGGGAAAGCAAAAATCTTTTAGAAAATTGCTTGCTTACCTACGTCACGTTAGCTTTTCGAGTCAACTTTATCTTTGCCTTTGCTTATACACATAAGAATGACATTACATTTATATAATTCTCATTTGCTTGCATACAACTTAATTTCTCAACTCATATATCATTAACATACATAACTCACTTGAATTTTAAGTTGGGTATCATACATAGCACATACTTGTGCATCATACCTATGAAACCCCAACCTAAATAAGATTCAATGTATGCATTGAACATGTACATGTGACTTATATATGATTGAATGGAATTTTTGGATAATTTTAGAATTTTATGATATTTTGCAATCAGGGTTCCACTAAGAATGGTGATTAAAAATTTAATCACCGAAGCCCAATATGAGTCAAGGTGACTAAAGGGGCATAATGAGGACTAAAACATGCTAATGTGGCATGAATGTTTAGTTTAAGTTCCATGTTTATGTGTTTACGTATATTTGAACTTAGTTAGAGTTCTAAGTTCCACATGAATTAATGACTAAATGTATGCAAGTATGATATGTACAATGATTGAGTGTGTAATGATAGACACGTAAAGATGCTATGTATGAAAAGATGAATTTTATTACAAGTGAAATGTTACAATGTGTGATTATTGTCATGTCAAGATTATTAATGATGATAGATGAATAAACAAAAATTTTTTTGGACGTATTGCAATTAAGAACCTGTCACGTGATCAGGGCAACAATCCTGATTCACATTTACCAATTGACATGATCCTGAGGTTAAGAAGTGACGTCTCGGTTTGGCGTGCCACAATTGTTGATATCAGAGCAAGGATTGGTAAATAGACGAGAGAAGGAGAAAATAAAGGATGATGAAAGGATAGGTCTGATGCCACAGAAGTTAGTAACAGAATATAAATTGGTAATAAATATGGAAAGCAAAGGCTTTATATCACAAAGATAATATTTCGGCAAAGATTGATGGACAGATATAGAAGAAAAATGAAAAATGATGTAAGAAATAGATTGACGCTATAAGACACATACAATATGTATTGTCTTATATTGTGTCATTATGACACAATGATATGGTTAATTAAGGAAATGTAGCTAGTTGTTATGTTTCATAAAATAGATGGTATACGAAGGAAAAATGATATGAGGTCAGATGAAATGAAGGAGGCAGGAAAATTTTAAAACAAAAAGACAAAGGATAGAAGAGAATTAGAACAGATGACGGTTTATGGAACTCTACATATAGACCCCCCATACCTAAGGTTGATCACACCTTACCTAAGATATCACATGACTTTGCTATATAATACATATGTTTAAGGTGTAGAGCCATGGCGGACATGCGTAAGGCACAAGGCGCTAACTTTCTAAGTGATTGTTGGTTTAGAGATTATAATTATGATAAAATGACAGATTATGCAAATATAATCTTATAATCTGTATGTGTATGGAAAAGCAACCTTACACCATAAAATGTGCAGGTAGAAATGAGAAAGGTAGGAAAAAGGGAGATTAGCTTGGCCCACCGGGACTCATGTTCTTTTTCTACATTTGGTTTTGGGCTTAAATTTTCTTGTCTTTGACCAGTCCTTGGGTTTTTCCCTTTAGGTTCTGGTCTAGGCCTTTTGGATCTGCCACTTGTCTTTCAAACCTCATGTTGGCTGGGGACTTCCTCATTAGCAATCCCTTTTCTTTTATTCTGGCTTGCCCTCGATCTTGTGTCCATCAAGGTGCTTTTTCTGAGTACATCAAAAGCACATCACATAACTTTCACTCATGGCTAGGGTTAAATTACATCATACTTATATCATCATGATATGGTAAATTTCAACATAACCATGTCATTTCATGCAACGTAATCACAATTATGTTCTATCACTTTTAACATAAACATCCATAATCCTTCATACTTATTTATGATTACTTATCACATTCATATCCATTCATTTTTCATGCATTTAAATTCTTAAACATAGTTATGTTACCATAACTATTCATAGTCAAACATTCATGTATTCACATTATTCACATAGTCAAGCATTCCACATCAAACTGTGCTTATATGCATATCAAGCTAAAATAGCAAATCATAGTTTCATCAAACCATACTTTATACATTCATTCTCATAATTCAAATAAAATTTTCATCGCCTACCGAGGCCCCTTATATAACACCTATGAATAGGCAAGACTTGTGTGGGTTCCTCGATAATAGTACTAGTATCAGACCAACCGAGAAGGTTTTCTTCCTCACCATCATCGTCGTTGCCGTCATTGTCATCATCATCACTCTCATCCTCCTCCTCTAGCTCAAGGAACTCCTCCACGAGGTCCTCATCCTCATGATTATCGTCCATATGCATGGACTCACCATCACTTTCCCTTACTCATAGTATAACCTCATCGGGGCCGGGGGTAGAAGGCCTTTCTATTATACCTAGGGAACGACGTTGCTCCATGGCAATTGCTACTTCATTTTCTTTTTGGCGAATGCATTCCCAACTCACTCCATAGCGGAATTGAATCCACCCATCTGCAAATTGATACCATGGGCCTAGGTCTAGGGGTGTAGGGGTGGGTATCTGATCGCAAAAATTCTGTGAATCCCTGGCACTAATGTAATCAATGGGATGGAAGCTAGCTAGGCGGCTATCCGTCTTCGTCTCACCCATCTCAGGGAGGGCACCGCCGGCCTTTAGCCTATCTTAGCGACTCGGTCACACCTAAGGGAGATAATCGGTCCGCTTATACCTTTGAGATGGACCTAATGCCTTGTGCACATGAACTTTGCATAAGCGTAATCTTTAGCATGCAAGCATGATTTTTCATACATAAACTCTTGAATCGTCATTTTTCATCAACATTTGCTAACGCATTGTGCAAATCATTTATCACAAGTTAAAACAGCATTCCAACACATTCTAAGATAAGGAATGATAATCCTTAAACAACTTAGAAATAATTTCAACAATCGTTTGCTAAATAATCTAAAGCATTGGGAATATCATTAGCAAACATTTATCAAATTTTGAGAAAGCAAAAATCTTTTAGAAAATTGCTTGTTTACCTGCATCACGTTAGCTTTTCAAGTCAACTTTCTCTTTACCTTTACCTATACACATAAGAATAACATTGCATTCATATAATTTTCATTTTCTTGCATATAACTTAGTTCCTCAACCCATATATCATTAACATACATAACCCACTTGAATTTCAAGTCAGGTATCATACATAGCACGTACCTGTGCATCATATCATCCATAAATTCTATACCATGTTTGTGGCGCCCCCGACCTGAGGCTCCACATGGTCCTTACTCCGAGGTCAAAAAGGATTGGTGAACCTGACTCAGGATTGTTGCCCTGATCACCCGGCAGATTTTTTTTATAAATATATAACATCAATACAGATAATATTTTCATTCATCCAACTTGGAAAACATTTTCCATATCATAGTCTTAACTATTGTCTTTACATTATCAGAGTCATAACGATTGTCTTTACAAAATAATCATCATATACACCATTTACATATAATTCTGCATTCTCTCACATATTCCATATAGGTTGTACTATCTCAACTTAATTATTTTTATCAATATTCAACATAACATTGATTATACTATAAATTCATCTTCTTCTTTTCATCATGCAAACGAATGTAAACATCTTGACATTCTTTTTATACCTGTCATTCTCCATGGGTTATCTCCATTTACTTGACTAAATTTTGAAAAATAACACATGAGTACTAATACTCAGTAAGCAAGTCCTTTTCCTTTTGTAAGTAAACATTTTACATTTCCTTTTTATGCATAATATGAAAATGCATATGCATTCAATATATACATGACATTTCTCCAAATGGATCGCTAGCTAGGCGTCCACTACTTAATCTTGCACCCATTTCAGAGAGGTCGCTGTCGTCCTCAACCTATATTAGCGACTCGGTCACGCTAGAGGAGGACAACCGGTCCAATTACACCTCTCTCGCAATCTAATCCTCGTGCATCATGATCATTGACATTCACATGCAGGCATAACATTTATAAATCATAAACTTTTCATAAAAACAGTTAACAAGTAGTTAGCAATTATTTCATATAAAACATAATAGGAATGACCAACCTTAAATATATTTTATAATTCATGTGAGCAAACAATTTGCAAGCATTTAGAAATATCTTAGAAAGCATGTAACTTGCTTACCTGCGTAATCAACTCGTACCTTCCATTTTTTTCCTTTTCTTTTTCTATATGAATGAAAAGAACTATTTTTTTCTCATATAAACATAATATCCCATGCTTGCACATTTCTACTATTAACTCTGAATTTATCTTAGAGTTTTTTAAGCTATGTGTGTTTCATATCAACTTTGACCTATTTCTACCTTTAGTTGAACATTGTCATCATCCTGTTCTAATTCACTTATGTTTATCATCTCTCACTTATCAATTCCATCTTTAACACTTGTTTTCTTTCCTTTAGTCAACTTCTTAAGGCAATTGCTTATGAACTTTCAAAGTCATTTGATGTCACCAATTCAAATAAGCATTTATCTTCCTTTTTTCATAAATTCAATATAATTATCTTCTAACCATATTTTCATATTTGTATAATGCCAACCACTTTTATCCTCATTTAGTTGAACTTGTTTCAAGGTCTAACCATTCCATTTATTTTGACATCATTATTTAAGGGTTAATTTTCCAAACCTTACTTAGGATTAGTAATACTTGGCTAAATCCAACATTTTGGGTTTTAGCATTTTATGCTTAGCATATATTTCTTATAATTGACATATTATTTGAGAAAATCTCTCAAGATATTTGTTTAAGGGTAAGGGCTTATAATTTGGGTCTAAACATTTATAATTTTTAAAATTTCCCTCAAATAGCCCTATATATTACATTTTACCCTCATCTATATTTTCTAAAATCACATCTTATGTACTTAATCACTTACTTAGTGATTATAAATTTGTATCTTTTTTTGTAAACCTTCTTTACACGTTATAATGAAAATAAATTCCATTTAAAATTTTTGGAACTTATTATTAAATTCCAAAATAGCATTTGTTTTCTTATTTTCACTATGTTCCATCTTCTTATTTATCCATTAATTCCATATAAATATAATATCATCAATTATTAATCATCATTGCTATCCTTAATCCTTTATTACACTCTGACCTAACATATATACGAATTTCAATCATTTCTACTTAGGTTTCATATTTCTTTTTGATTATTTCTTAAACTGTCCACATTTGCTGAAATCAGGCGTACTAATTTCTTTAAATCTTGATTTATAATCAAATCAAGGTATTTAATTATGAAATTAATATCATAAATCCATAACTACAATAATTAACCCTCATAAAAATTTCAGTAAGAAATATTAACATTATATATTTATTTTGTCATTTTCACTGTGGTGGATAGTGTTGTGAAATTAGGGACAGTACTAATCACGTTAATTTTAATCCATATTTATGTCATCCAAAAATAAGTTTTTACTTTTTTTGAGTAATATTCATGATGTCTTATATTTCATATCAAAATTTCAGATAAAAAATCCATCTAATAAAAATGTTAAAAATCATTTACTACAGCTAATCCTGTCACCCGTTTTACCCTGTTTAAGTTAATCTTCTCGGATTTGTAATTTACAACCTGCTTAATATTTTAAGATGAAAATTTGTTCGTTCTTTAATGATCATATAATGAGGTTTTAAAAACATTTTCATGGCAAAAATTGTTCGTTTACTATCTCGTTCATATTTTTTTTTCTAGTGTGACGTAACCTCCACATTTATCATTTAGATGTTTAAGTTGTTTACATATATACCCAAATCTGATTTTGATGCTACCTGCATATGTGATTACATACTTGATGTAAATCATATGATCATCCAGCAGGTGGCTTAAATAATTAAAAATCAAAATTGAAATTATTTGAATAAGGGACGAGATGAGCATCATATCTGAAATAATAAAATATGTTGATGTGAAAAATGAAGAAGAATGCCTGGAGCATTTGACTCTAATTGATGCTGCTGTCCATGCCTTTCTCTTCCCTTCTTTTATCTCTCCCTGCTAATGCATGCACGTCCATTACTCTCTTCTCATCTTCAGCCTCTTTTTATACTCCTCTTATATGGTTTACCATGGTCACCATTTAGCATGGATACAGGTTTTGCACCTATTGCATTTAATACATTTTTGCAACAGCTACTGCCCATGTAAATTGTCAACAATTCTTATGTTATTTTTATTTTATTTGAATTAATAAATTAATTCATAACTGGTTACATACATACTTATATATTATGAAAATGTTTCTTATTAATATAGATCCAATTGCTCAAAAAATGAACCTTTTAGAATTTTGAAAAAAATTTCTATTTTATTTTATTTAACTAATTCATATTTGGATAAAAATCTCTTTTTTAAATTTTTGGAGACATGTTTTTCAAAATTGCATTCCTTCATTAAATTGGGCATATTAAAATAAGCTTACGCATACAATTTCACCTTAATTGGAGCAAAGTACATATTTTAATTTAATTAAAATCATATTTCATCTCAAATGGCCTTATATACATTGAGATATTAATGAACTAAGTAATTGTGTAAAAAAAATGAAATATCAACGCACATGCACCTGGACGTAAGATTATGGCTTTGGCAGGCTTTCTGATGCACTCAAGTTAGGTAATTCAGTCAACTACTTTTCATAATTTGATCCGTTTAGATTACAGAGCATATAATTTATTACTTTTTATTAAATTTTTATGTGATTCTGAGTTATGCATGCTTAGATCTAATGAAAATAGTGATGATGAATATAAGCCCTTAATTAGAGCCCCTAATTAGTGAAAAATTTTCTATTTATTTTTAATTTTTCATAAGGTCCATAAATTTAAACGGTCTCGCTTAGTATAGTTCAGAATTTTGAAATTCCTTTCTGAAATATTTGTAAAAATTCATTTTATAGCTAATCTTTGTGGGATCATAAGTTACCTTTATTTTCTTATAAATTTCAAATATAACCTTTGTAAATTCCCGTTAAGTTCCTTTTTGTCTCTACTCTTGTCAAAATTACCAATTAATCATCTTTTTTAAATTTATAATTTAATCTCACTTTTGTAAAATTCCAATTTGGTCTTTTCGTGATTATTGCTAATCCCACTTCACTTAATTATTTTTCCACTAATTTTCATTTCCCATATGGGTTACACCTGAGCCTTTCATTTTATGAGATTTTCGATTTTATCCTTAGATGATTTCAAGCTATATTTATTAAGCTTAAAATTCGGGGTTTCACAATGTTCTATACTCGTATGTAGGGTAAATTTTCGAACACATAATAATCATTCATTAATTCATCATATGGATGTTCATTCCCTCCCATCATCATTTTTAACATATTTTCATATTTCATATATCGATGCTCATTTTAGGCACATATCTAACATCTTAGGCCTCATATATTAATCTCAAAATTTGATATTATAATTTCTCACCAAAACACCACCTTAATCATTCATTTCATCACATTCATGCATTTTGCATTTTAACAAATCATTTAAGTTATTCATCATTTATTCATACATGACCTTTTATGTGCACCCATCTTACAACACATATTTTATGTGTTTCTTAAAAATTTTCAAAATAGAAACTTACCTCCTAATTTAGTGTGATTAAAACCTTTAATTAGCAGATAACTTAGGGTATATTTATGAAATTTTAATCCATTAATCATAGGGTTCCAAAAGAGCAACTTTGGCACCCCTTTTTCACACTTCCAACGTTTCTTTTGACACTTAAATCTTAACAGATTTTTAATTTATTAATTCTAGTCATTAATTATAATTTTCTTATCCAAAATTTAGGTTAATATCACTCATTTAAAATTCATAAATTGGTTGCTTATAAAACAGCAACTTTACACGTTTGTTAGGGTACCCTTCGGCACTCCTTTTTGACGTCCCCTACACATGCCATAAAATTTCAGATTTTGTGCAATCCTTCTCAATTCTTTTTGGACATCCCAAGTACCCTTAATTTAGGGTACTTGACACTCTAATCCTTCCATGTATCATTTGGGCTAATTCATGCATCATACATGTCATGAAAAGTAAAAATCGGGTCATGTGGCGACCCAGCTCGAGCATCAAAACCTTAGTCTAAGATCTATCGATTGGTAAATCGATTAGTAAATGTGATCAGGATTGTCGCCCTATCACTTGGCGAGCTCTTTGGATATTTATCTATTTTATCTTAACTCCTTAGGAGTGTATATCATTTTATATATTTCATTTGAAATATACACATATGATCTCATAATTTTCCATACTTAACTATTTCATAATAAATCATTCTTATTAATTGGCCATAAATTCTTTTCACTATTTATAGTCAAAATCATCACATAGTCATAAGCATAACAAAATCCTCATACAACATTCAGGCATCAATAATTTCATTAACATAAAATCATGCATATCACAGAGTTCTATTACAAGAACTTGTAGAAATTCATTTTTTTCCTTTAATCTCCACTTGTGCTCCTTGCAAAGTTCTCTTTTCCCCTGTCTTTAGGATTTAGAAAATAAAACTATGAGTCGAAACTCAATAAGAAGCTATAGGATTTTCAGGCAATTCATTTTCAAGGCAAATTACATAAATACATTTTTCTCCATTTGGTTAAAGACACTTATCAAGTGATCAACTAACAATGGAGTAAAAACATTTTCATAAACCATTCATGGAAAGCCACTTTATACCCTCTCGAGGATATATCTTAAAATATGCTTCTCATACCCATTCAAAGCATATTACAAACAATACAATGCATTATTTAAAATCATGACAATCCTTTGGATAGAAGCTAGCTAGGAAACTATTCACTTTCATCGTCTCTCCCATTCTAAGGAGGCGCCGCTGAGCCTCGGCCTCTCTTAGCGACTTGGCCGCACCAAAGGAGGACATTCAGTCTGCTTATACCTTTGAGGTGGACCTCATGCTTTTGTGTACATGCTTTCTTTTATAAACATGAGCTTTGACATGCTAGCATGATTTTTCATTTATAAATCATGAAGTCATCATTTAACATAAGCACTTGAAATGCAGAAAGAAATTCATTTATTTTAATAAAAATAACATTTCAATACTCATTTAGACAAGGAATGGTCATCCTTAAATAACTTAAAAAGAATTAAAATCATTCATTTGCTAACTCGTTTAAATAGTTAGAACATCATTGATAAACATTTTATCACATTGATAAAACAAAGTATTTTAGAAAACTGTTTGCTTACCTTGATCACTTAGCTTTCCACCTCGTTAACTTCTTTGCCTTTGCCTATACATAAATATAGCATTGCATTCATAACAAGTCATTTGCTTACATTCACTTAGTTTTTCAATCCCATAATCCATATTATACATAATCAACTTGGATTTTCAAATCGATCATACATACATGACAGGCACTTGTGCATCATATCATTCATTTCATATTGTGTTTCAATTTCATATTATGTTTTAATCTCATATTTAGGGTAAACACATAACATACATTCATATCTCAACATATGGGAATTTATATCTCTCATTAACCATTTTTCATATATTTTCCATTTTTCCTACGTCAATGCTTATTCTTAGCATATAAGTAACATTTTAAGCTTCATAAATAAATCTCAAAAATTGAAATAGTTAATCCTTATTCATACAGAAATATCTTCATGCATTTTTTCACGTATTTATGCATATTTTTCCTTTTAGAAAATTCACATAAGTCACATATCATCCATTTACACATATGTTTCACATACGTTCAACATACAATACATATATTATGTGTTACTTAAATTTTTTTAACATAGAAACTTTCACCCATTTTCATCATCATTAAACCCCTTAAGTAGCATATACTTTAGGGTTTAATTTGAAATTTTTAATCCATTTATCACTAGTTTCCAAAACAGCCATGTTAATACTCATTTTTCATCATTTCAACGCCTCTTTCATAACTTAAATCATAACAGACTTTTAAGTCATAATTTTCAGCAACTAAATATGATTTTCTTAACCCAAATTTAAGATTTTATCACATATTTAAAATTCATAATTCATTGGCTTCCATTATAGCAACATATTCATGCATATAAGGCATCCATTTGACCTGTTTTGACGTGTGCATACATATATCAATAAAACTAGATTTAGGGAAAATCTTTTGAAATGCTTTTGGACATTCAAAGCACCTTAAACATAGGGTATTTTACTCTCCATAACATCCATAAATCATTTTATTACAAACAAAAACAAAAATCATATGGAAAGCACCCGTTTTGGCCTCCATTTGGACATCCCATATATGTACCCTAAAAAATCAAATTTATGGCAAATTCATTGTGGCGCCCTCAACCCAAACATCACATCTTCAGCCTTACCTCGGGATCAGAATTGACTAGTAAACGTGATCAAGATTGTTGCCCTGTCACACAACGGGCTTTTAACGGACAATTATCCGGTTTTAATATATATTTCATAAAAATCTAATTTCTCTCAATTTATTTTTAGGTAATGACTAAATCATTTCCATCCATTCAACACACAATGTTGCATGTAAAGCAAAATATTTCATCATCTTCCTAAATCAGATGTCACTGCATGTTAAAATCAGAGTTGTCCATAGGAAAACATCAACTTAATTACATTCATTTCAGATAAATTCTATTGTGTAATCATGACTGCTAAAGTTTTTCTTTTGCTTAAATAGTATAATCTTGCTCCTCTGCCGAGTCTCTTCATTCACCTGTCTATGGATTTGGAAAACAAAAACGTGATTTGAACACTCAATAAGCAAGCATTATTTATATATGTTTTCAGGCAAAGTATTTTGCAAGAATTATCATTTTCTAAAGGCATTTCCCTCTATTTAGTAGAGACACTTATCAAGTGATCAACTACTTGTGGAGCAGAAATCTTTTATTATTTTCAATTATTATGGAAAACAACTTTATACTCCCTCGGGGATATATAATGAAAATGCAATGCGTGCATTATGCTCCCTTAGGATAGAGGCTAGCTAGGCGACCACCCATCTTCATCTCCTCTCACACAAGGAAACACCGCCGTCCCTTGGCCTATAGTAGCGACTCGGTAACACCAAAGGGGGACAATCGGTCCGCTTATTCCTTTGAGGTGAACCTTATGCATTGTGCACATGTGTTACTCATGACATGCTAGCATGATTTTTCACACATATTTCCATACAGTAGAAATTTTTAGATAATATAAAACAGTTATATAAATCAACGTAAATACCTAGCGGACTAAGGAATGACTATCCTTAAAAATTTAGAAATAAATTTCAAATAACATTTGCTAAATCAAGAAAAGCAATTAAAGCATCAATTATAGATATTTCAAAGAAATTTTAACAAATAGAAATTTATTTAGAAAATTTGCCTGCTTACCTTGTTTGTGAGAGCTTCCCGGATCAACTTTTTCCTTTTCTTTGCCTTTGATAGAATAACATAAATTTCATATGAATTCTATTTGCTTGCATTCATTTAATTTTTCAGCCCATTTTTATAATTATTCATGACCCATTAACTCTCCACGTCGGGTATACATCCTTTAAACTCTTACGCATCTCAACTATTCATTATGTTTCATATTTAATTCCCATATATTAATCTCAAAATTTGAGATTATAAATTCAGCAATGAATTTCATATTTTTCCATGATATTTTATCATATTTTTGCGCCTTAATATTTTACATATTGCATTCCTCATTAAATCATGTGTTTTGCTTCTCATATGTGTGTCTAACAATGTCTAATTCATACTTTTCTTATAGTTTTTCAAGTCAACAACTTATCCACTAATTCAACAAGTTTATTCACTTCATTTAACACCTAATTAATATATTTTTATGAATTGTTAATTCATAATTGTCGAATTTACAAAAACAGCCACTTTGACACCAAATTTCCACACTTTATACGCCTCTCTTGATACTCTAGCATAAATAGATTTTCATCAATTTAATTCCAAAAATTCCTCCCCAATTTCTTATCCTAAATTCAATGCATTTTCATATATTTAAAATCCATATATAAGTTACGATAAGTCTAAAAATTTTCATTTATTTTCATATTAAATTCATGTTATTAAATATTAAAATGTTAATTAAATGCATGTTTTAAGTGGAATTTTATGAAAATCATATTTTTGATAAAATCTTTAATTTTGCTATAAAACGGGTCATTTTGCAACATTCTTAAAAATATAAAATTATGACTCAATCCCCTAGAAAATTTTAATATGTATTAACCTGTTAATATAATATGGGCAAATTTATAAAATTATTTAATTGAAAAAATCACACTTATATAACTACAATTATAGTGTGATTTAACTACAATTATATGGGGAACAAAGTAGAATAACTTTTAGATAAAATGAATTAATTGATAAAATGAATACAAAAGAAGCCCAAAAATTAAATTAAGAAGATATATGATGTTATCATAATTCTTTAGCCGAAAATTAATATTTAAATTTGTGTTTAAATATCCTGCGGGGTACATCAAACAACCGTACACCACCGAAGCACCATATTCCGGTGCTCCATCTTCCCCATCCATTTTCCCCAAAACGGCAGCCATGGAGAACCCATCGAGCAACAGCTACAACCAGCCGTCCGCACAAACCCACTAATCTCGGCAACAAAATGGATCTCTAGTTTCTTCAAGACTATTCAAATCTGGAAAACGGCAGCCATTGAAATCAATCCAGCAAACACCGAGAAAAAAATTCTAGCCCCTTTCAAACCCGGATCTAGTTATGACAAATTCGGCGGCATCGTTGGTAGTCCCTGCACTTGCTGGTTTTCAGCAGTAGCCGTGGACGATTACAAGCCAGATCCCGCAGCAGCTTGTCTTCTCAATGTCGGGTAACCACGCATCCAACAATTCGAACCCATTTCAGCAGCATCTTGCAGCCATTGCTACAACAGCTTTCGGAATTTTCGGTCGTCTGTTCGGAATTCTCGGTCAGCCAAAACCAAGCAATGCAGCCGCTGGCCACCCCTTTCTCCTTCCTAGTCGTCGATCCAGCCTGCCGCAATTGGGGAAACTTCTCGGGCAAAGCAGAACCAGCTCCCTCAAATGGACAAGCTGAAGCCACCGGAATCCACCATCGTGAAGGCAGCCATCTTCTCCATCCCGATCTCGGCAACTACAAATTTCAAAATCGACAGCGCCTTCGTCTTCCCCAAATTCGGCAGTGCATCCACACGAACCAGCAGCGGCGACACATCCAGCAATTTCGGCCACAATTCAGCATCCAACTTACCTGCGTCCAGTCATGGCCCACCTTGAATCCGACCGCCGCAAGGCACGAAGCAGTTGAACTCTACCCCGAAAGCTCTCACTGCCTCACAAATGCTCAACGGGAGATGAACCCATCTGCCATTCTTGCTCGACAAATGCTCCTGCACAGCTCAATAAAATCGATCAACTCCTCCTCGTCACCACCAGTAGCTGTGGATACTCCTTGGAATGCTCGGAAACCACGTCCTCCACGAATTCCACAGGCGAGTCAGCCAATGGCATCAGCTACTGCTGCAGAATGGGATTCCTTCGCACCGCCGATGATGCGCACGAAGGCTTGCATCGCGTCTACAACTGTGCTGAATTTCGGAAGCATTTTATTCAACTCTTTCCAGTCTCCGAAGGCTCTACTGCTTGCGGAATGCGATTTCCCAGCATTCTGTGCTCCAGTTGCCCGGCCATAGCAGAAGGCAAAGCAACAAGGAAACGAAGCAAGTCAAAGAGCAGAAGAAGCCAAGGCAGGCAGCGAAATGAATCCCACATCAGATTCAACGTTAGAGGGAGGGCCCCTCACATACTCTATAAAAGGAGGGCCCCTCCACACACCTCAAAACCCATACCCCACACACAACCCCTTGTGTGGGACCCATCTTGTGGGACCCCGTAGGAAGTGAGTGGGATCCATTTTGTGGGACCAGTAGCAAGGAGGTGGGGCCAAGCAATAAAAATTCCATTACGTGGAGATTCGCTTTTTATGGGTGATGTAAATTTTATTTTCTGCTTTATGCTTTGTAGCGTTTCATAGTTGTTAAATTTTAATTTGTAATTTTTAGATTAGATTTACTGCTTT
>JAXCLR010000081.1:34871036-34886677 GCA_035584095.1 Annona squamosa | reverse complement strand
AATAATCCATTTTTCCTAATCCATATTTAGGGATTTAACACATATATAACATTCATGAATTATCATTTCTCAAAACAACAAGTTGCCTACATGTTTTGAGTCCCGTTTCACATCGGTTAGACATATTTTCATAAAATCTATAAAAATCAGTTTTAGGGCTTCTTTTTCCAAATCTTTTTGGGCATCAATAATACCTTAAACCTAGGGTATTTTACCCTACATAACATTCATAAAACATGCATACCCATTTTCATAGCATTTTTTGCATAGAAACATGGAAATTAGGTCAAAATCATCACTTTGCATTTCATAACTTCAAAAATTCACCATTTAAGCACAAACCAACATATGTTTTGCATAAATATATGATTCATAACCTAATCACATCATCAAACCAAAACAGAAACTTGTCATAGAGATTTAGGATTTATCAACTTGGATTTTCTACTCAATACTCATGCGAAACTTCACTTTCATCAATTTAAACATAAAAATTCATACATGAAACCTACTACCCATTCAATATTCATTCAAAAACATGTTAAACCATCACTTTGCAGATTCTTTAAACATCTCTTCCATATTCAAGTTTTGAGTTTAAAACTCAAGTTAAACAACTTAAAACCAAACATATACTTACTTGGTTTAGTGCTAACTCAAACCCTAATCCTTTAAGATGATTTTCTCCTCAAATTCTCCTCATTTTTTCTTGTTTTTCCTTCTTTCTTGCTAGGCAAAATAGGACGTTAGAGCTGCTAGTTGCTTGGGATAAAATTTAGCACTTAGCAAAATTTCTCAAAGCCTTCATCCATATCAACGTGCATGGCTTTTGTGGGGCTGGATTTTCCAGCTGTGGGCCCCACTTCTTGGGCCATTTTCCACACCATCAATGCATGCATATCCCCCTTCATGTGTTGGCACATTCCCAGCCAAGTAAAATGGGTTTTTACCATTTTTACAAAATTCAAAAATCTACTTTAAATCCAACCGTCCAGCTACCTCTCTAAGTCACGTCCCTTGTTGCCCATTTCTCCAGCAATTTTTCTCCATTTTTAAAATTCCAAAATGTGGTTAATTTATATACCTAATTAACCATTAATTCATGCATTAATTTGGTATTAAAAAATTACCAAAAATTACAGAAATCACACTTAGCATTACACGTCAATTGCATGCAACAAGCTGTCCACCTTTTCATAGCAGCTGCAATTCATGATTTTTCTTGAATTGTTTCCATATAATTGAATGCTCATTTATGCATCCCCACATGTCAACTATATGTGTGCATTATTTATAAAATAAAAAATCAAAAATAAATAGCAATGCATCCCATGGATGTGTTTGCCTTGAACAACTATATGTGTGCATTATTTATAAAATAAAAAAATCAAAAATAAATAGCAATGCAGACCATGGACGTGTTTGCCTTGGACACCTCACCTATGCTCACTTAAGTACTCATAGCTTCATCAATTGTGGACATTCATTGCTGGAATTTTATTTGGATATTTGCATTTTATATTAATGCATAAAATACCTTAGAAATGTGTTGCATTTGACACCTCAACTCCCATTAAAACCATGCAATTATGCATTGTACTCTAGCATTAATTATTGGATACTTTTGAGGTGCATTAGTCAACCATGCTCACCTTTTTCAATTCAGGCATTTTCCCAATATTTCAAGCTTAATCTAATCCATCCAAAATTTTTATCTCATAATTTCATTCAACCATTTCAAATTTCATCTCAATCCAACTTTCCTAGCTCCCGTTATAGCCATTTAAAGTTAACGGTTGAAATTGAAATATGATCAATAAATCATAACACTCATTTCATTAAGAATTTTTACAACCCAATAATTTCATAATACCAAGCCTAACATCATCAACTAACATCTCAAATTTCACTTGAGTCTGCCTTACGGACGTTGAGTTATGAATTTTCTAGTATTTTTCCACTTAACTTGTTAGTTATCATATAAATGCTCATAATTCATACTAAATAAATTAAAATAATTTTTCATGATGTATTGACACATTTAAATCAACAACAATTTACTCTAATTCCATTGTCCCATATTAGCTCAAAATGATTAATTACATCATTATTGTTAATCCTTAACCCTAATTGTATTAATTAGCAAAATCACATAAACATCCAAAAACTCTATTAAATCATATATAAATGTCATGTACATGTTCAATTCACACATTGATCCTCCTTAGGTTGAGGTTTCACATTATTCCGCCTATACTATCTACCTAGCAGTACAAAGACACATTAGGATCTGAGGATTCAACTTTAGTGGGGTGGTATGAAGGGTAATGTAGCAAGGTATGTGGGTAGGTGTTCAACCAATCAAGATGTTAAAATGGGACATCAAAGACCAGGAGGTACCCTACAACCTATTGAAATTTTATAATGGAAACCAAATGCTATGACAACGATTTGTATTGTTGGATTTTGGTTGCTACTGGACGTATGAAAAAGCTTAGCAACCAACGAGCAACCAAATAGTCACCAATTTTTTGGCTTATGCTTAAATTTGGGTGGCATATTTAAATGGCCATTGAAGCATATCCCTATAATATGTACTCGCCCAAGATGGATCTTGTGTACTATATGTATATATTTGTTCAATGCCCATTCAGCTTGATATTCAGGATCAGATCGGAGGGATAGTTTAAGCAGCCAGGCAGTGACATGTATGTTGCAATTTCGAAGAAGGTGTCTAGTGCGGTGTTCTCTTTTTAAAAGCCATCTTTTGTTTGGCTTAGCGTCGTTAGCTTTTTAGCTTTTTTAATTTAGCTTTTTGATTAGTGGATATGGATTGACAGACGGCATGCAGTTATAGAGTGCGATGTATGGATCCAGTTGCATGCATATATCTATGCTGTGCGGCCACGCAGATCGATGGAGAAAGGCACGAAGTAATTACTCATCGAAGGTTTGACTCAAGCAAGAGTTACAGCAAAACATCATCCACGTTACGTCCATGTATGCTTAGTAGTCATGGACAATGTGGTTTGCATGACCTCGATCCAAATGTCACTGATATCTAACTAGCTATCAGTTCGGTCTGGCTAGCTTTGTGTGAACGCATCAACCAGCAACAAGGATCTCTGAGGAAAATTAAACCTTGTCATCAGCAACTAAATTTATTGGTTCAGGAAAATCAACCGCAACCCAGTTAACGGTTTTGACAGTAAACGTTGTCAGTGTAGTTCAAATTTTTTTTTTCCCCTAATTACATTGTACTGCATGTACTCATATGCTCCCCTCTGGACATAAAGTTAGGGCCACGTATATACACTCACAATGTGATATCACTAGGTAGTAGGTAGTAATCATTGTGAGTTTTGTTTTGTTTCAAATGACCCCTTATGTTGTGAAAAAATGTGTATTCATCTATACTATTTTTATAAATGTGTGGTCATATATCTAAATATAACTTATAGTCATATTTGGAATTAAACCAAGAATAAACAATATAAATAGGTTTTGATTATTTATTCTTTTTATTATTATATTTACAACTCATTCGAAAGCACATTTACTATTTTTTCCTCAAACGTAGGAGATTACATTCCAACACAAATGGGAGGCACGAGCTCTCCCTAAATAATGGGACCAAGCCAACCGACACAAGAGCAGCAAGGATCGATTTCATACAACAAATTGCATTTTTATATTTAAAAAATATTTTTTGAATTAAATCATTGTCAATTTCCATATACATATATTTATCAGAATATACTTAAATGGTTCACGGACCTTTGAAAATTTCAGGGGGTCATACTTGTCTTGGTCACTTTGTTCAGATTTTTCTTAATCGGGACGTCCAACTTGGATGATCAGGCACCTGATGGAGATGTACTTCAAGAGAGAGCTAACATGATCAATGTCAACTTTGATTCCTAAACTTCCTTATCCTAATACCCTATGCATGCTCATGTTAACCACTTCGTCATATAAGTGGTGACCACTTTTCTTCAAAAAAAAATGTGGTAACTACTTTATTTAAATTCTTATGTGAGCTATGTTTGTTTAAAATATATATAATCACAAGTAAATTAAGAAAAACACTTGAATCTTTTCATATATTTGTTAGAATTTTTTAATATTTTATGGAATTATTCATCCATAAAGGAATAATATTCTAGATAACTTATATATAGAATGTAAAACTTTAAAATTGATATATAAATAAAAAAAATTATTACTATAATTTTACAAATTTTTCATATGAGTCATGCGCATGTTTAATTTGTATGCATCATTTAGTTTTTTAATTGAAAGTTTGCTTAGGAAATCAAACAAATTTGGATCAAAAATTTTTTGTATAAAATTTTTGAAATGGAAGAAAATTATGTAATATAACAGAGGTAATGATCAAAAGTAAGAAGATATAAAAATATAATTAAAAATAGAATAGCTGCAAATGCACCCTAAATAAATAATTCTAAATGCATTAAATGGATTGCATTTTATTCGTCATGCAAGTAAACATAAAATTGTTGTCACGAATAGGAATCTTCAATGATCTAGGCATCATTTTTATGATGTCCCAGTTTGCTCAATATGTTTAACCATGCATGAATATTTTTCAAATATTAAAGTTTGGAATTATAGATCTATGTGGATGAATATTATAAATGGTTTAAGCTAAAAAGTTTTTTAATATAAAAAGCAACTAATCAAACAATTTGGAAATTTTGTTCAACTAAGTTTAAAATAGTGAAATCAATTAAGCAAAGAGCTTTTGTATTCAAACCTACAAAATTTGGGTGAAATTGCAAACATTCTATTGCTTTTGTAAAAAGAACTTGATTGTATACGTTATAATATATTTTAGGATAAATACATTGGTCATTTATTTATACAATTAGTTATATTTTTTATTTTTTTGCAAACATATTTTTCTAACTGTACTTAATTCATATATCAACTTTTATCATTTACAATAATTTTATATTTTAATTTTTTAAAATTATGTTTTAAAGTGGTGAAAAATGACTTTAATGCCCTTCAAATTGATTATTTTAAAAAAATAAAAAATTATTGTTGAAATTTTGTTCAACTAAGCTTAAAATAGGGCCATGTTTAAATCAATTAAAAAAAAGAGTTCATGTATTCAAACATACAAAATCTGGGTGAAATTGTAAGCATGCTATTACATTTGCAAAAGGAGCATCATGATGTATTTTAAGCTAAAATACATCGCTCATTTACTTTTATAAATAATTATATTTTTATTTTTTTGTAAACATATTTTCTAAAGGTATTTAAATCATATTTCAAGTTTTATCATTTACAATACTTTTATATATTTCTTGAAAATGAAGCTTTTTAAGGGATTAAAAATGACTTGGATGAGTCTTTCAAAAAATAAAAAATAAAACTGCAAAAGTAATGTAAAAAGCAAAATTTAATATATAGATTAAATTCACTTAAGAAAGACATATTTACGAAGAAAATAAAAAATATAACTAATTACGCTTTTGTGTAAAATTTACATTCATACCTACGAGGTTTGCCTACAATCATAGGCATACATATAAATTATAAACAATTTTTTACAATGATAAAAATTAATACCGCATAGATAATAAAATGAAAATACAAGAAAATACCTTTAAGATATAAATCATAATTTTTTTGGATATTTAAATATATTATCTTGTATTTTTTAATAAATGAAAGAAGAAAATGGAATTAAAATATCAAAAAATTGTTTTTAGGAAAATCCTGACTTCGGATGCACCTATTTAATGTGAGAAATATTTTTTAAAATATTTTTTTAGTTTTTTAAAAAGAATTTTCTTATATCTTTCATGTTATTGTTTGCAAGAATATTTTCGTCATTTCCAAAAAAAGGTCAGGGTCCCTAGTTACCCAGAATTTAAGGCGAACCTTGTAGACGACACAGGAGATTTGCATTCGTAACCATAACTTCCTTTTTTTTTTTTTTTTTTTTTTTTAAATGCCGTGACTCAATTCTTCACATGCCTCATTATTGAAGAAGTATGACGCGGGCTCATGAGACATGTAGGCGGAAAAACCGGTGCGTCTGTGCATGCATGTGATCCTACGGGAAAACCGGTGCTAACAGACACAATGATCTCCATATGTTGTAAATTTATGATAATCTCCCCATTTGTGAGATGAGAGTGAATTATTTCGGGCACAAAAGAAAAAGCTCGCCCAGTGATCACAACCATTCTATCAATACGTTTGTTTGGAGATTAATGCATGTAAGAGATTTTGTGCTGGTTTCGCTTGTGTTCTAACTCTTGACAAATGGGCGAAGTGCGGCTGCTCAGAGAGCAACACAAATGAAGCTAGATAAGAGAGTTTCTACATGCACTTTCCTTTTCACGCCATGCATGCAGCATGCACGCTCAAGGGTCGAAAAAAGAAAAAAAGAAACAAAAAGAAAAGGAAAAAAGAAAGAAAATTCAAAAAGAAGCCTGTTACACATGCAAAGGGGAATTATTGATTTGATTGAACCTACTTTTCTCGCTACAATCATCACATCCCCACTTGTTAGGCTTTTCACATTGGTTGGCTATCTAATGCTGTCACTTTTGAATAGCAATGACCTCATGCATAGTCATGATCAGCCTGGCCCCTGCAACTCATCCCGTGCAACTGATGAGTTACGCGGCTTGCGGACTAGCTAACACACATTTTAAAAAAATAAAAATAAAAAACATTTTAGGTATATCCCTTGTTGGCAATTAAAAATTCTTCATTAGTAAAAAAAAAAAAAATGCATATGCGAGACAAAATTTCTTTGTTTATGTTAACGCATTTATAGAAAATTGGCTTGCTTATGGTGATTCTCAATATTGTTTTGGCAACCAAATAAAAATTTAATTGCTAAACACAAATCCTGAACTAAAAGCAGATGAAAATTTTAGTTATCAAAATCTAAACGTTTTTAGTGCAGCTGAATCAATATTATATTTTTTATTTCGAGCTGTTACATAGCAGCAGTATATTTTTATCTCCTATTGTTGCATAATGGCAAGAAATAAAAATATACAATATTAATTCTTCTTTGGGGTGCAATTGGGTGCAATCGACTGTGTTACTTTCCTAGTCATTATACACCTTTATACACAGAAATATTAAAACTAAGACTAAATAAGTTACCAAGCACCTAAAAAATTGAGGTTTTTATGTGATAATTCAATGAAATCATAACATTTGGTTAGACAAAAGGGGATTCCTACCACCAATGTAGGTCAATAGGTGCAATGACTTGAACTTTAATAAGAAACTTTCCGTTCATTGCTCTACTTCTTGCATATAAATTCTAGGAAAAGCCAATAAACAATTCTATGCTTCGTTTCCTTATGAGAATTCTTAACTTGCTTACCCAATGTGTTGTGTTGTTTAAGTGATGCCCTAGTGTTATTAGTTATTTTTTTCTTGATTACTAATTGCAATTTCCATAAGTTTCTGGTTATTGTTCTAACCATGCATTTGAGGCTTAACTAAATGTTAAATACCAAGTATGTGGCGCCCCAAACCCGAACGTCACATCTTGAGCCTTACCTTGGGATCGTTATTGACTAGTAAACGTGATCAGGATTTTTTCCTTGTCACACGGCTGGTTTTTAACAAATATTTATCCAATTAAATATATTTTCATAGGAGTTTATTTCCTCATAATTACATCTCATGCATAATTAGGTCATTTCCAACCATTCAACATATAATAAAGCATGATGTTCCAGAAACATTTCCACATTTTCCTAAATCAGATGTCACTGCATGTATTAACCATAGTCGTCAACATAAAACATTAACGTAATTACATTCATTCAGCATGAGTTTTTCTATATCATGATACTGCTAATGTTTTTCCTTCGCTTTAATGATATTGTCAATACTCCTTTGCCGAGTCTCTTCTTTCATCTGTCTGTAGGTTTAAAAAACGAAAATATGAGTTGTACACTCAATAAGAAAGCTTTATACAATTTTCAAGAAAAACATTTCAAAGGTAACCTTTTTCAACAAAAGTGTTTCTCTCCATTTAGCAGAGACACTTATCAAGTGATCAACCACCTACGGAGCAGAAATCTTTTAGTTATAATCATTATGGAAAGCAACATTATACCCCCTCAGGGATATATAATGACAATGTGATGAATGCATTATGATCCCTTAGGATGGAAGCTAGCTAGGCAACCATCCGTCTTCATATTCTCCCATCCAGGGAGGCGCCGCCGGCCCTTGGCTTATTTTAGTGACTCAGCTACACCAAAGGGGGACAATCGGTTCACTTATTCCTTTAAGGTGGTTTATGCATTGTGCACATGAATTTATCCATGACATGATAGCATGATTTTTCATACATAATACCATTGGACAGAAATTTTCATCAGACATGAAGCAGTTATATAATTCAATTGTCAATATATAGTGAACTAAGGAATGAACATCCTTAAAAATTTGGAAATAAATTTCAAATAACATTTGCTAAACCAATAAAATCAGTTAAAACATTATTTACAATCATTTCAAAGAAATTTAAGAAATAAAAATTCATTTAGAAAATTGTCTTGCTTACCTTGTTCGCAAGAGCTTTCCGATCGACTTTTTCCTTTCCTTTGCCTATGAAAGAATAACATAATATTCACGTAAATTTCATTTGCTTGCATTTATTTAGTTTTCCAATCCATTTTTATAAATAGTCCTAACCCGCTTAACTTCCAAGTCGAGTGTACATACATCACATACTTATGTATATCAATCCTTCATTATATTTTAGTTCTCATATATTAATCTCAAAATTTGATATTATCAACTCAACAATATATCTTACATTTTTCCATCACATTTTACACATTTTTGCATTTTAATACTTCACATTGCTTATTTATCATTTTATCATGCTTACTACTTCACATATGTACATTTCTCAGCACATAACTAATATATTTCTTAAATTTTTTCAAATCAACAACTTGGCTTCTAATTCAGCATGATTATACACCATAATTAACACTTATTTAGTGCATTTTCATGAATTTTTAATCAACTAATTTCAAATTTCCGAAAACAGCAACTTAGATATCCGATTTCTACCCTTTAAACGTCTCTTTTAATACTCCATTCTAAACAGATTTTTAACCACTTGATTCCAGCAATAATACCACTTTTCTTAACCTAAATTCATAGTATTTTCACATATTTAAAATTCATATATAGGTTGCTTACAAAACAGTAACTTTTTATGCATGTAGGGTACCCGTTTCACACTCCTTTGGACGTCCACTTTACACCCCTTATAAAAAAATCTGAATTTAAGTAGTTCATGCAAGGTCCCTTTTCACGTCCAAAGCACCTTATATTTAGGATATTTTATCCTACAATTCATCCATAATTTATTTGAATCACTTCATGTACCATTTTTCAATGTTTAAACACAAAATTTGGGTCTTAAGAGTAACCCTAACTAGCCTTCCTTCTACTCTTCATAAGTCATGCTAAATTTCATATATTTCAACATCTAATCATGAATTATCATGTGATTATATCAACTTAATAAAACAGCAACATTAAACACAAATTTCAGGAAGTTTAGGCTAGTGTAGAAGCTCATACTTCACACTAATCACTCTCTTCTTCCATCTAACTCTTACTTGCATTACTTGCTTTTAAATTTTTATTAAATACTCTAATTAAAAGCATCATAAATCTTCATTAAAGGATTCATTATGAATTATTTCTACATCCCATAAATCTAGTTAGAAACACTAGATTGAAATCATTCAAACACAAACATACACTTACTTGAATTGAGTTGCATTTAAACTCCACTTCTCAAGAAAGTTTCCTCAACTTAATTCCTCCTTTTCTTTTCCTTTTTCTTCCCTTGTTCTTGGGTTCGAAAGGGGCTGAGAGATGGTAACGTGTTCTGTTGGAAATGGGAGTTCAAAATGCTGAAAATTTTCTAAATTCCCACCTATGCATATGGACATCCCCCCTCTCATGTGTAATAGCTGGAAATTTTCAGCTAATGGACCCCACTTGCCACATCATCTATAATCGTTCCAATTCAATTTTGTCTCATTAGTTGACATGGCAACTTGTGGACCATTTAAATTATATTTTTCATAATTAAAAATTTTTTAATTATCCAATGCCTTTAAACATCTCAAATTCATCTTTATTCTTTTGATGATTTTACTCATTTTTAACATAAAAGCTAATCACTTTTTTGAGTTGAAAAGTCAAAATCTATTATCCGAATTTCGTGCAAGCTTATTCCCATTATCATTTTCATGATCAAATCCTCCCATAACCTTAATCTCATAATTTTAGTCATCCATTTCAAATTTCATCTCAATCCAATCTTTCTAGCTCAAGTTATGATCATTTTAAGTTTTGAATGGTGATAATCGATTTTCATCAAAATTTTCATAATCTAATTTTCCCATGTGATTAAGCACAAAATTATGTGCTTCCCCTTAAATTTTCATCTTAATCCGACTTAAAGTCATCAAGTTATGAATTTTTCTAATATTTTCTCAACTTGGCGTCATAACTAGCCTCCTAACCACCATTAGTTACATTATGAAATTTAATAAATTTTTCATGACATACTAATATTTTTCCATCCTCATTGTGTTACTTCAATCATATTGATCCACATTGTCAAGAATTGATAAATTTAAACAATATTCATAACAAATGACCTAACTGCAACAAGTCATAAAATTTGCAAATAATTCATTTATGAATATATTATTCATACATGAATCAATCAATTGCATATACATGATTTTTACTTCGATTAGGGTTTCACAAAGTATAACAGCACTGATGAATACATTTTTATGTAGGCTTGAAGTGTCCGGTGCGCCTGAAGCATTGGTCCAAGCAGCTTAAATCAAGTCGGTGTATTTTCCGATGATAGTTTAAATTTTGGAGGTTTCTCATTCCCCAAATATTCTCTCTCCATGCACTAGACAATTCTTATTTTTTGTGCACTTGTTTTGGGAGACCTGGTTGTTGCGATTGAATTTTATCTTTTGTTGAGTAGTTGACTGAAGTAAAACAGCGTTTTGCTAGAGGAAAAACTTTCACAGTATGAAATTGACTTATGGATTAAAATCTTTGGCACCTTCAAGTTGTGAATATCATAATGTTTTCTGTCCAATAAGAATGCTATATGTATAAGGAGGCATGTTCAGAAAGATTTCAAGGTATCTGTTTGCAAATGTCAACTTGCTAACATTCTAATAAGCATGTTATATGTACAATGCAGTGTGTTCAGAGAGATTGCGGGGTCTTCGTTTGCAAATATCAGCATGCTAACTATCTAATAAGCATGCTATATGTATAAAGCAGTATGTCTAAAAAGATTACAGGGTATCTGTTTATGAATTTCAACATGCGAACATTCTAATAAGCACCCTATACGTACAAGGCAATGTGTCCAAAGAGATTGCTAGGTCTCTGTTTGTAAATATCAACATGCTAACATTCTAATAAGCACCCTATATGTACAAGGCAATGTGTCCAAAGAGATTACAAGAGATTACAAGGTCTCTGTTTGTAAATATCAATATGCTAACTATCCAATAAGCATGTTATATATAAAAGGCAATGTGTCCAGAGAGATTGTAGGTTATCTGTTTGTAAATATCAGCATGTTAACTATCTAATAAGAATTGTGTATATACAAGGCAGTGTGTCCAGAGAGATTGCAAGGTATCTATTTGTTAATATTAACATGTTAAGTATCTAATAAGCATGTCGTATATACAAGGCAGTGTGTCCAAAGATATTGCAAGGTATCTATTTGTGAATATTGGCACATGTTATATGCACATATCAGTGTGCACAGAGAAATTTCAAGTTATCTATTTGGCTATTTTCTCATTGATATCAATATACTCCCATTCTAAATGAACATTCTATGATGCTAAAATTGATATAACATGTCTTTACATATAGTGATCTGTTCTATTCAAATTGGACAAGTATAACTTAATACAAAAAATTACATATTACAATTGAAAAATATACATTTTATTTTCAAGCACAACGTATAAATAAGTACAAAAAATTTACATATTACAATCACATTATATAAATATCACAAGACTTAAATATAAATACATCAAGTCATCAAATTAGTTAGTCAACCACCCACAAATTATAGCAATATTCATCACATCCATCTTGCAATATAAGCAAAAAATAAGTCATAATAGTATACTCTCAAAATATGCACTGATTTTATTAGACATTTGAAAAAATATAACACCAATATTCCAAATGTATTAATAAAGCCTGACCAATAATCCAACTGTGCATTGATTTATAGAAAGAAGAGTTATTGGAGAAGATAATCAAATATTATATGTACAAAGTTGATAGAGGTTCAATTGATTAAATACAATGTGGTGTCATTAAAATTAGATTGTTCAAAATCCTTTTTCTGCAATTCTGAACAATTTCTTCTATCATCACCAATCACAGCCTTGTTGCATCCACAACATAATCATCTACTATGTTCCATCGCCTTTTCAAGAGAAGATTTCAAATGCTTGTTTCACCTACCTTTTCTTTTAATAACATTTAGGAATTGCGTAATAAGATTTAGGGCATTTGATCCATTCCTATTTGTTAAAGGTTTAATTCCTTCTCTAATGCTATCATCTTTTGAGCATTAAATGTTATAGATGAACTATCAACATCATGGATAGCTTCATTTGCTTAGATAGCTTCATTTGCTTAGTTGCTATTATTAGATTTTCTTCCTCTATCTACATATGTTAAGTTCATTCGCTGCTTATTTGAACATCCTACTAACTTCTGAGATTGTTTATTCTCTCGCAAGGCTATTATCACAAAGTCTAAAGTTGTAGTTCCAATCAGAAAACTATCTTAGCTAGATGAAATTTCTTCAACAATGAAATTTATTTTTAGGAGTGTAAAATGTCAATGAACCATAGTTGAATTGGTTGCATCACAATTCGCTAAAAATAATGGAACTCCAACATTCTATCTTGGAATGATCAAGCATGGTTATGATATCACACCAGCAAAATATAGATAATATATGCCGACAAATTATCTTACACCAATCAAATAGCCTACATGAACATGTCATAAATTGCCCATCCTCATACCAAGTAACTTTTTTCTTATAATTGGAGCCTTTATACTTGTGTATTTCATAAATAGTTCGAATTCCATCTACAACCTCAGACTTGGGCTTATATTATTGTGTATTATAGGTGAGAGCAAATATTGCATGTAGCAATCTTAACCTATAAGGGATACTAATTTTACAAATATATACGTAAAAATACCTACTTTAGAGCAAAGCAACAGATAAAAAAAATCAACCATTATGAGCAAGACATCACGTACCAATAGAGTTTTTAATCTTCGTAGACAATTCAACACGTATATATAACCCATCGTGTGCAAACGAACCCATTCACATCACTTGACTCCTCAGCAAATCATTATTTGAAAAATATTTTTCCTTTATCAGCGATCTAGTAATTTACATAGTATAAAATTCTAGAATTAGCATAATAAATTCACAAGTTTATTGTAAACAACTGTTTAATGATGAAATATCTATATAACTAGACCCTCTGTATAGAATTCCTTCAATAAAATAGTGTATGTCCTAGAATTAGCATGCTAATGTTTCCGCATAACATAGGTTTGTTTTTTAAAAATTGTATAAGGATAAGATAAGTATACAAATGGATGTAAACTATAAATTTAAATTATTAATAAAAGTGCAGCCTTTTATTATACACAACATTAATTGACGCAGAATCCAAAACTAGTTTATAAAAAAATCCATTTAATAAATAGTGTAGGTTCTGGAATCAGAATGTTTCCATATAGCATACTGAACTTCATAAGTTTGTTTTAAATAATTTTTATAAGGATAAGACAAGATAAGCATAAAAATGCATGTAAAACAGAAAAGTAACTTACCAATTAAAGCATACTCTTTTATTTTTTGTTGAATTTTATTAAAATTTCATATATTAAAAATTACATCCGTTAGAACAAGAAACTTTAGTTATATATTTATAATATTTTTAACCACGAATTATTTCTGCCTTTTACAACATGCATGATTTCTGGCCAATATCATGTTGGATATGAAATCCACACATGTTTCATTTCTTATAAATTTTTCTATATGGCACAAATTCAATATTGCAAAAAATATTTCCTCTAAAAAAATGCAAAAGCATATTATAATTATTCTTAAATTGCCATAGAATAAACAATGATAAATTTTTGTGAAATTTTTTTCAAGAATTCAAGATTTACGATATTCAAAATAACAGTACGGAAAAGTGAAATTATGGTTAAAAACTATGTTAATTTTGTTGGCCCTTTTAGTCATTTTACAAATTTTAAAATTTCTAATTTTTTTCATTTTGGCTGGTGGCATGAATACCACCTTCCTCCCTTTTCTTCTTAAAATGTCGTGATGACACCCGGAATCAATGTTTTTCCCGTTTGAATTTGTGTTGTCGCACTGTTGATATTTCCGCATCTCTCTCTTCGTCATTTTTCTCTACCGCTTCATGCCTGCGCGCCAACTACTTCTGGGCGCGAACTCATCAAATTATGAACACGTACGCGCAAAATCACCTCTACACGCAAATCTTGGTTTGAATGGCTGGGATTTTGCCCGCACGGATGAACGGTGAAATCGAGCACTTGCACCATAATTACCTTGCAGAGGTGCCGCATACGATTATATCCCATACGTGTACACGAGTATCGGGTTGGGGTGCTTTGGTTGACCTAAACTAGTCTTATTTTCATATTCAATAGATAAATTTTCGACACCACGGGACTAGCCGATTGGTGAAGTTAGTGCCTTAGTTATGGGACTTCTGAGCTTCTTCCATTTCAAGAACAACGTCTTCTGTTTACACTGAAGTAAGATTTTAAAACATGTACTTAGGATACTTGAGTAGTATATATAAGAAATTAAAAAAAAAAAAAAACTTATAAATTTTCATCTGCCTTAGTCATGGGTCAACCAAAATATAAATGCCCAACTTGGACAAATGATTAGCCGTGTGTAGGGTGAAGAGGTACCTTAATTTGATTTGTTTTCACTTCCAAGCACTTGCATTTGACAGCTCGCCACGGCACATGATGATGCTTGCTGCTACGTCTAAGGATGTGCGAACTGATTGGGTTGGGTTGGGCGTAGCCCATATTTAAATTGGATTTGAATCCAAGCAGAGTAGCCAACTTTTTCAATCCACTTTACCAGCCAACCAACTTAATCTGTTTTAACCATCATATGCGGTGCCCTAACGATCGCATCTCAGGCTTTTGATGCGGGTTCGACCCATCAAAAGTGCAGGTAACTATTTGCCAATCTCCCTTAATAATAGGGTATTATTAGATGCCCCACTTGAATGTAGGGGCATTTACAGAAAAATCCTTCCTTGGTATGAGGGTTGCAAAAGTGTCAGTTTCTAATATAAATTGTCATAGTGTACAAAGAATAATGTTTCAATGCATCATACCTCATTTTTTAAAATATTCTTTTAAAAATATTTTTATAAAACTATTAATCTAATTATATTTAATCTGTAAATTAAAATTTA
>JAXCLR010000081.1:34850539-34870936 GCA_035584095.1 Annona squamosa | reverse complement strand
ATATTCTATATTGAATATATTATTCATAGATAGAATATGAAAATTGTATAAAATATTAAATAATAAATTTTAGTATTAAATTTTCATTAAATTCTTATATTGGATGTATTATGTAGTTAATATCTTTAATGAAATTGATAACTTTAATTTATATTTTCACTTATTGAATAGTTACAAAATAAACTCTGTACACTATAATTTTGTAGATTAAACTGCTATGGTGCATTTTTGATAATAAAAATTTATTTTACAAATAATTTAATATTATTTGTCACAAAACAATTTAATAGTGATAATCAAATTTAAATTTCATGAAAAGTTATCATAAATTTTAAAGTAAATTTATGAAACAAATATAATAAACATATTAATTAAGAGAAGTGAAGTAGCTTAGTGAACTGCATGGCAATTAATTGTTGTCCATCCAGTCAACATTAAGCATCAGATAAATTAGTATCACAATTTTTATTTTGCATCCTATGTGGTTGATCCAAAAATAATTATAATTGAGAAGAAAATAATGTAATGACTAAATTGAAATATTAATCAACATGTAATTTTAATTATTCCTCCTATAGTAAACTTATTTTTAAAAGGGGCGACATCAAAATTATTATGCATAAATTAGTTGCATAAATTTTGTTCAACACCCCATATCATAACCTAAAAATAATTGTAATCCATAGGAAAATAGAGTAAGGTCCATCTAAGAATATTATTTAACTAGTAATTTAATTAATCATCCTATAGGTAATTTTGAGTGGTATCAAATTATTAAACACTAAATGAATTAGTTGCCCAAAAATTTTATTCAACACCTAATACTAATCAATGTGTAATTGACACTAAGTAGAAATTTTCACATCACAATCTTGTGCTGTTAATTTCAAATTGCTAAATTTTGTCATGTTTCTAAGGTATGAGATACAGATATAGGGTTTGGTGTCAAATTGCCTTGTTAGCAAAGGGGCCTAACACATAGGAAGCGCTTCCCAGGAGAAAAGAAATGTAATCAAGGGCATTATGGTCATTTCAAGTCATTAGTATCTTTGATTTAGAACATGAGTACATTTGATTTTTGACAAAATTTAAGTTAAATGCACATAAAATTTCAACCTATTTCATACAATTGATAGATCAACTACCAAAGTATATGTACATATAATTTTTCAAATTTTGATCTTTTTTAAAAATATTTATGTTGAAAATATGACTTTTTATTATTATTTCATTATAATTAATAAAATTGAGAAAATATTTTATATATTAAATATATATATTATGTTATTTAAAGTCTATGCAGATAATAATGTACTCTCGAGAATCACATTTTCTATATTTAATTTTTAAAATTTGAAAGTTTATTAATTTTTTTAATTTTTAGAATAGTACTAAATCTAATAGTATCTAACAACTTTTAATAGGATCTAACGATCCTTAATAACATCTAACCAAATCTAACAAAATTTAATAGCATCTAGTGAAATCTAACGACATCTAATAACGTCTAACTTCATTATATATATGCTAATTATAATTTAACATTCATAATATACTTTTTACTCTTTACAGGGTTATTTGTATCTTTGTTACATGTTTTAGAGCGTGGTTAATAGGATTTTATAGATTTATCTAAATCTAACAATATCTAACAGCGTCTAATGATATCTAATAATATCTAACAAAATTTAACAGAGTTTTACAACATCTAACAACATTTAACAGCATCTAACAGAATCTAACAATATTTAATTTTTATAATTAATATGATAATCCTAATTTAACACTGGTAATATTTTTCTAAGCTCTTTATAAGGTCATTTATATATTAAATACATTAATTAAAAGTTATTTAATATGATTTAATTAAATTTATCTAAATCTAATAGTGTCTAATAACATCTAATAATATCTAATAATGTCTAATAGCATCTAACAAATCTATCGACATCTAATAATGTCTAACAATATCTAATATAATCTAACAATATCTAATTTATAGATAATATGATAATCCTAATTTAACACATGTAATATATACCTAAGCTCCTTATAATTTTATTTATACTTTAAATACATTAATTAAAACTCATTTAGTAGGATTTAATGCAATTTATTTAAATCTAATAGCATTTAGTGATGTCTAATAGGATCTAATAGCGTGCAACAACATCTAACAATATCTAATTTTTCTAATTAATATAATAATCATTATTTAACATATGTAATATGTTCCTAGGCTCCTTATAAGGTCATTTATAACTTAGGTACATTAATTAAAGCTCATTTAATATAATCTAATTCAATTTATTTAAATTTAGCAGCATCTAACGACATTTAACATGATTTAACGATATCTAACAACATCTAACAGTATCTCATGATATCTAACAACATTTAATTTTTATAACTAATATGAAAATCCTAATTTAACACCGGTAGTGCATTCCTAAGCTCCTTAAAAGGTCATTTATATATTGAACCCATTAATTAAAACTCATTTAATATGATTTAATTCAATTTATCTAAATCTAACAGTGTCTAATGACATCTAACATGATCTAATGATTTCTAACATTGTCTAATAAGATCTAATATTATCTAACAGTATTTAATAGAATCCAACAATATCTAATAGGATTTAATAAAATTTAACAAGGTCTAATAACGTCTAACATAGTTTAAATTTAAATAATAAATATTAAATTAAATTAAATCAATATAAATTATCAAGATGATCTGAAATAATATTCCTATCATTTATGTAAATTCAATAAATTTTTGAATTAAATTAATTCATATTTGTGTTACTTATCTTATTTTTAATTGCTTTTAAATCATAAATATCTAAAATATTATAATAATAAAAATTATACAGTTCATATTATATTGTTGTTAACTTGTGGGTTATATTTGCATGAAAATTTTTAATAATAAAAATTATACAATGTAAAAATAATAAATTAAATATTCTTAGACTGAAATTAAAATTATACATAGCTTTTTTAGATTGATTTAATTATTAAATATTTTTAAAACAATTGAGGCCAAGTGTATAGACATGTTAAGCAGTTTAAACCAATTGGGTTGCATGTGCTAAAAGTTATGATGCATTTCGCAATATTGTTTCTTCAAAATATGGGATAAAAAGGAGATTAATATGTTGTTATTATTATTTAGAAATGAAATTTCATGATAAAAGTTATTAAGTTTAAAATCGCAAATCAATAAAATGAAATTATTCTTTGAAATGATGGCACCATATTTCATGACAAATATGGGTGTCGTCTATAAGCTCGCTACTAGCATTGTCCTTTGGGTGATCTAAACTGATCAAGTGAATACCGGCAATAGGGCATAACAGAAAAACCCGAAATCCTGTAGTTGGTAGCACTCTTCTAAATTCGGCGCCCTTTAAATCCGGCAAACTGTCATTGTAGATCCGGCACCGATGACCATCGAACTCCAAATCTGAGTCATTTATTTGATCTGTGGTGCTAATACTGCAACAACCCATCCTCTTTATTTCAAATACCACAGACATCTTCCTACATTAATTCCAATGTCAATAGCCATTTCTTCCTTTGTTTCGGCAACAGAGATGAATTTTCCCCATGGATTTTTTGGCAGCCTTTTCCTCTTCAAATTAGGCATCTTAGATCTGGGGCCAATGAAATGAATCCCATCTCTAGATGCACAAAGCAGCCATCATATTTTCGCAACCACATTTCAGATCTGCCTCCATGAATGCTAACCGGATTCCTTAGTCTCTTTCTTCTTGTCAGCCGCCATGCTCAATATAACCCCTTCAATTATCCGCAGGTCTAGTAAAGAAACCATAGCGAATGAAGATGAGGGACAAGAAAAAAAAGCAGAGGTGCGAATGAGATGCATGAATTTGATGTGCCTCTCTCAACTTTTTCAACTTCCAAAAATGGTCGGACATATCCGACCCATCCACCATAAATGAATGGTAAAGATGCAGCTTCCAGTGAGAAAAACCATGGAAGCCCTTCCTATGAATTGGGCCCGTGGGCAAATATTCAATTCATTTGATTTAATTGGAGTACTTCACCCCAAGCGTCACTGAAAGAGCACTACAATAACAACACCACATACTTATAATTTTAATGTTTTCCATTCCATCAGGCACTATGCTTCTACCTCAAAAATCAAATGCAATGGGTCCTTGATGATCGAGGCATTTCCTGTGTTTAAGGACTATGAACTGTTCGGACATCCACCTAGCAAGAAGTGTCATGTCTTCAGCATTCCCTCCATGTAACTGAATTCTTGTGACTCTTTGGCAGCACATTTTTGATTCAATAGTTTACCTGATTGGAAGGAAAGTGAAAATCAATCTAGTTTGCTAGCTAATATGACCATGCTAATGTTTTAATTTCCTTAAAATTTTGTTGTTCGGTTGGGAAAATTTAATAGGTGATAAATACTAAAACCTTCAATTACTTTTGTCATTTTGTTATTTTTAGTTTATTTAATTACTGCAATCTGTTTTGTTTTTGCTTATTTATTACTGGTTCTGTATCCTCTTCATATGTTGTTTGCTATTTTTGTCTATATGAATGTCATCTTGTCTAAACTCAAGGCAAGTAATATTTTTTTTTGAAAATAATGGAAAGTATATTTTTTTAATTACTATATTAACGAATATAATTCTAATGGAGACATCATTTTTATACCCATTTAAGGTTATTCGATGCATGAATTTTGAAGGATTATTGCCGAGAATTAAGAAATGTAATTCCGTCATATTTGATATATTATACTTTTGAAGAATTGGAGTTTATTAGGCAGTGGTTGCAAGACTACAAAGTGTATATGTTCTTTATGTCTCAATAGGCAGAAATTTTTTTTATATCCCACCAATATTCACATTTCATAATGAATAACTGTTATATAGGTTAGAACATCTATGTAAATGAATTTCAAAAATGCAAAACAGATACGTATTTCATTTGTAGGAGGATTTTCTCAATAATAATATTTGGCGGTAATTTTGGTTAGCTTGACAATAGAGTTTGATAGAAAAAAGTACTGGTGATTTTAGTCAGGATGATAATGCAGATTGTGAATGAAATGGGGATGAACACAAGAGGGTCAATTTATTATTTCATTGATGAACAAAACAAGAGGGCCAATTTATTATTTCATTAATGAGTTGATACTTTTTTGTGTAAATGGTATTTCAGCTACAACCCAACAATTGGAGTGTAGCACTCAAGAAGACGCAGCGGCCGGAAAGGATTTAGATTTGTGGCATCAAACCATGTGGGGTGAATTTTCCTCTTGATTTCTATTCCATTGTACCCAATGTAGAATCGAGTCTAATATCTCTCTTATTGTGTCTTATTAGCAATTAATCAGAGTAGTGTGGGTACAAATTCAGAAGTTGAGAATTTGGATTACTTGCACACATAAGAATTAGGGTAACAGCACACGCAATTGAATCTATCTCACAACATCTCTGGACCTTGGCCCAACTCTAGTAGCACACTAAGTCCTGCGTAAAAAAAAATTCCCAATGTTAGAAATTTAGTGTTGGTGTTAATGTTGTAGGGCCGTGAGTACGATTTTATTGCGGACATTCGTTGAATCATTTCACTGATGCTTGAAAATATTTAATGCATTAACTTTAATGTGGGACCCTATGTATGATGAAAACAAGGAAAAGATGTAGATATTTGCATTCATAGGAAGGTAATGCGAATACGCATCGTGACTGTGGTGTGGTTGAGGAATCTATAACTAAGCAATGGACCCTTACACCGAGTGCAGGCCCTGTAGATCAGAAGTTGATTGAGTTAGGATTTGTGATGAAGAAAAAGGTCCAATTCCATTCAATTGAAACCCCATGCCTCCAACTAGACGTGAGTACTACATTCCATCATTGCTATCAGTTGTGTAACAATTTGTTTTTGTTATCACCTAACACATACTACGGTCACTAGTTACTTAATGCTTACATGTTGGTACTGAACTTTTGTCAATGAGAGTTCAACTATCTAAGGCAAAGACACTATTTCAACACATCACTAGCGGTTTTTGTTGTCTTTCAAGATGTGCTTCAAAGTTTGCTACCCTAAGGTGTGCTTAGGCATACTAAAATACACACAATATCTTTAAAATTGTAGAGGCTTTATTTTGCTAGGTTTAAGGACTGTTTAGAGTCTGAATTATAGTACCATCTTTTTAATTGTTCGTGGGTTATTAGTGAAACATATTTTAGAACCTAAAAGGCAATACTGATATCCAAGTTTGTGTTAACGGAAATCTCTCTTCATATACTATAGCTCTTCATACATATTCTCTATGATAACGATCATTGGGTTGTATCGGCACTAGAGATGCGGTGTCTAAGGCGCATTTTTTGGATCCATACTCTAATGAAACGACAAAGTGCTTCGAAGTGATACACAGAATGCTGGTCAATATTACATAATACTTGAGTTTGCCTCCAACGTAATACTATGTATGGGGTTGATCCCCTTATTAACTAATTACTCTTACAAGTAATCATGTTAAGAAAGTTGAAATTCATGTACGACGACCTTCGTGATCCTTTTTTTTTTTTTTTTTTTTAAAGAAAAGTTCATCTCATTGGAACAACTTGTGCACCCAAGTTAGTAAGTTGCAATTTAACTACGACATCATGTGACAGGAGCTGGTATTTGTTTCACTTCCTAGTACTATGTGAGTAGAAGCCCACCTTTGTTCTATTGTAGCTTATGGTTGTTATAAAAATATTATATCTTTCTACTTTGACTACTTTGTAGGCATGCACATGGCAATGAACACATAGGTTGATTGTTACAGTCTAATCCTCATGCTGATGGAGCAATATACAGGCGAGAATTTGGTATATCTTGATCCAATGAGTATCCGCATACCTACTCACACACTATTCTATACTCGCTAAATTGTTTCTAGTACATTCTCTTTCATGTGATCACAACGCACAGCTCTTCGAATACCACACTGCCAAGACGATATTAACGAACAAATACAACATGCAAGCAAGATCCATCAAGGCTTTATCTAGAAATTTCTTTTTGGGGTCATTTATGCGATATTATTAACAGGTCATATGGTCTAGCACTAATATTTATAAATTATATACACCTAGATCTTTTTGTTTGTGCTTTTGATGCATCTCAATTAATTAGAACAAGGTTTTTTAATGGATCGAAATTAACATGATAAATTTTTTGAACCATTTTTTTTATGCTTTTAATATACCCAAATTGAATAGAATATTTTTTTTAAATGTGTCAAATGAATGGATGTTAGTGCATGGATGCTCTATCTAATTTGACTAATGTAAAATTCTAAACTGACATTTGTTGATGCCACAACTGAAAATAAATTATTGCCAAACATTAGTGGAAAGGGCTATTGATGCTAATGATAATCTGTCTCCAAACACAAAAGATGGATCTTATGGACTGTTATGATTCAAGATGGGTTATAACCAGATTGATAATTATACCTTTTCAGGGACTATGTGGTACAAATGAAACATTGATTCCAAGACAAACATGAAGTAATATGTTATATTTCTCCATTGTCGGTTGGATTATTTAGGATCATAGGATTGCTTAGTTGCCGATTTTGTTACGGTGAGAATCTTTGTGCGTTTATTTGTTTCGATGTTGCAAACAACATTAGCAGGTGCTAACCATGATGAAAATGTTTAGCTAGTCTCTTATATAATGTGTTATTTGCTATCTAATCAACTGATAAAAGAAGCTTGTTATAGATATCGACTTCCATCGAAGAATCAGTTTTTTATTGAAAATAATTATTTCGTTCAATCCAAGCAACAATAAAATTGCGATAGTATTAATTTCACGACAGAAAATCTGAAAGAAGAGGTTATGCAATTTGGTTTCATTTCATATGTGGTCCAACTGTGATATGCAATAACATATGTGTCACTGTATACACTCAACAAAACTCAGCAATTGCAACCATAAATTGCAATGAACAATTTTTTTCGTTGCAATTATGCAATTGAAATACAGATTCGTGCCTATTAGACCGACATTATCTGTAAACTGCAACGAATCATTTTTCGTTGCAAACAATAGTTGCTAATGTAAAGAATTGCAACGAAAATTTACAACGAAATTGTACCAACCAATTATAATGAAATTAGTCTCATTTCCAAAATTAATGAAAAAGTATATTAATAGAGTTCAAATTAATTAATTTTAGTTAAATGGCTTTGTTTAAGTGGTTTAAATTATTTAAATTGATAAATAGTCATGATTTAGTGGACTTCAAAATTTATGATGCATCTGAACTATTATTTTTATCATATAATGTGTACATAGGGATATGTAAATAAAAATAAAAAGTTATATTTATGGTCCTTAGTTCATCAATACTTAAAGAATTTCAAATTTTTTTGATACTTTGATTTTAAAATTAATATTTTAATTAGTTTTATAAGAAAATTTAATATTTAATATTTTATTTTTGTATTATTGTGAAAATTATTTTAAAATATTATATGTCATTGCTCTAATTATTACTAATTAAATTTATTTATTGTTACTTATCTAAATAGATAATAAATTCTCATATCAGTTATTACTTATTTTTAGTAATTGTACAATGTTCAAATTATATATTTAATTACACGATGTTTTATCAGAATTGGACTAACCCCGAGTATTGACAATCATCTTAGTTTGATATTGACCTCTTTGGTAGGAAAGTAAGAAATTGCTTGACTTGGGTGCAAACTAAAAGGCATAAGAGAGTACTATTAGTTTCTAATATGAAAAAAACTAAAGGTGGAAATGTATCGAAAAACTCAAAATAATGCTAATAAGTAGCTAGCGTACTTGGCAATATCTCTACTTCCATGCGGGGACATCTGGGTTAGATGTCATGATGTTCTCCAAAGTGAATGAGCATGATATTGTAATATTAGATCTCAAAATGTACAATACAAATAAAGAATTAAAATGGTAGTATTTAATGAATTAATGGAAAAGTATATTAATGGGGATCAAATTAATTATTTACTATTACATTTGCACCATAAAAATAATGAAAATTTAATTTTATTAAGAGCCCAGGATTACTAAGATAAAAAAAAACTTAGTGAAAATTAAATATGAATTAAATTAATTAAGCCAAATAGAAATTAAAAATGTATTAGCAATTATAGATTCACTAATTCAGTAAATCTATTTTTGTTAAATAATTGAACTCATTTAAATGAGTTCAGTTATATGCTTTCAAATAGGCCAATCCATGTGAATCTAGCTCACGTAGTTCAAGTTTAGAAAAAAAAAAGGGGGGCCTAACTCATGGGAAGCTGTTCCCATGAGAAAAAAAGGACAAAAGGATATTGTAGTAATTTTACTATGTGAGTTCATTTGTTTAAAAACTTGATTATGTTTGGTTTTTTGTTAAAATTTGTAATATATGTATACAAAATCTCAATCTATTTCGTTCATTTAGTGGATCAACCACTGAAGCATATGTAAACATAATTTTTCATTATTTAATATTTGTTAAAAATATTTGTATAGAAAAATTATTTTTTAATAAGATTTCATTATAATTGGTAAAGTTGAAAATATATTTTATATAAGGAGTTATGTTATATTATTTAAAGTTCATGTAATTAAGTTTCTCTCAAAAATAACAATTTCAATATTTATTTATGAATTTTTAAATTTAACAATATTTTTTATTTTTCAAATATAATAGAATCTAACAACATTTAATGACATCTAATAGCAATTAGTGGAATTTAGTAGCATCTAACATAATCTAACAACATCCACGATATCTAACCAGATCTAACTTTTGATATCAATAAGTTAATACTAATTTAACACTTGTAATATGATCCTAAGCTTTTTCTAAAGTCATTTATATCTTAATTACAGAATTTGAAACCCAAATAATAAAATTTAATGAAATTCACCTTAATCTAATGGTATCTAATTGCATCTAATCGCATCTACCAGTATCTAATGACATCTAACACCATCTAATTGGATCTAACGACATCTAACAGCATTTAACGACATCGAACTGAATCTAATTTTTGATATTAATGAGTTAATCTTAATTTAACACATATGATATGATCTTAAGCCCTTTATAAGGTCATTTATATCTTAATTACAGAATTTAAAATCCAGATAATAGAATTTAATGAAATCCACTTTAATCTAATGGCATCTAACAGCATCTAACAACATCTAACTGAATCTAGTGACAACTAACAACATTAAACGACATCTAATCGAATCTAACTTTTGATATTAATAAGTCAATCCTAATTTAATACTTGTAAAATGATCTTAAGCCCCTTATAAGGTCATTTATACCTTTATTATAGTATTTAAAACCTAGATAATAGGATTTAATAAAATCTACCTTAATCTAATAGCATCTAGCAACATCTAATCGGATTTAACAATAGCTAACATCATCTAATAACATCTGACAGAATCTAAATTTATTTTAAAGAACCTAACTTTTGATATTAATAAATTAATACTAGTTTAACATCTATAATATAATCCTAAATCCCTTATAAGGTTATTTATATCTTAATTATATAATTTCAAACTTAGATAATAGGATTTAATGAAATCTACCTTAATCTAATATCATCTAACAGCATCTAACGATATCTAATTACAATAACCGGATCTAGCATCTAACAGCATCAAATGGTATCTAACTAAATCTAACTTTTGATATTAATAAGTTAATCATAATTTAACACCTATAATATGATCCTAAGTCCATTATAAGGTCATTTATACCTTAATTACAGAATTTAAAACCCAAATAATTAGATTTAATATGATCCTAAGCCTATTATAAGGTCATCAAATCTGACTTTTGATATTAATAAGTTAATCCTAATTTAACATCTGTAATATGATTTTAAAGCCCTTTTAAGATTATTTATACCTTAATTATGAAAAATAGAAAAAATTAATTATTGAATTTTATCATCTTAAAAATAAATTATAAATTACTATTTTTATTTTTAATATAAATAAATATATAAATATTTAATTTTATTAGAAGTGAGTTTCAAGGAATAAGTGACATGTATGGTTACTTATCTTATATTGCTCATTTTAATTTTACATTAATAAAATTTAAATAAAATAAAGATTAGTTTAAATCAATTTAGGCGAATGTATAATTATGAATTTAACAAATATCTTGTTAAATAGAAAGTTTATAACAAAATTCATGAATGTTTCTTCAATTTTTATAATACAAATTAATTCGAAATAAATATTTTTTTGAATTAGCTAGAGCCACCAACGCTCATGATATATGCAGATGCAGGAGCAGAGAGTTGAAGCCCCATCGCTGGGCACATATGCCTACATGTGACATTAACTAGCCTATGACCAAGTTCACATTTGCAATGAATATTAACACAACAAAAATGATTTGCACACAAGAACATATTATAATTAATTGGACTAATCAAATTAATGTTTAATATGTAATTTTTAATTTTTTAATTTATGATAAACATCATTTATTAATCATATTGAGCTATTTTACCAACTTATTGAGTTAAATCCACAAAAACTTGTAGATTTTACTCATCTTTTCAGTTGGTCTTTTCAATCTAAAATTAATAAATTTAATATTAATTTAAATTAATATAATTTTATTGATTTAATAAAATATGTATTAAATAAAAAGATTCCTCAAAATCATCCAATGTCGTCTCCAAGTTTTTGTGAGTTTAATTGATTTGAATAGAAACTTCATCGAAAATAATCAGATTTTTAATTAAGTTTATATTTACATTAATTTTTATTTTTGATTAAATTGAAATAAAAATACCTAAATTATTTTCATAACTTAAATTTATAGTGCATATATTGTTTATTAAAAATTTATGTAAATCAAAATTTAAGCAAAACAAATAAAAGTAAAATAAAAATGATTAGGAAATTAAGTTTTTATTAACATTAAATTATCATTCTATAATTTATATAAATAAAAAATATTTAAATTATTTTAATGACAACTAATTTTATAATGCCTATGATTTTTTTAATTACATGATTACAATAGAGAAAAAACGATTATGTTAATACTCATACACTAAAATTATTTTTTATTGCACTCTTTGCTAGCACACCACCTTTGCTTTTTAATTATAAAATCTATGTAAATCAAATTGAAGGTAGATTTAATAAATGTAAATTAGAAATGTATACCAATTTCAATTAAATGAATATCAAATTAATTAACTATAAACATACTTGATTTAATATATTAAGTTATTTTATGAACTTAGTCGGTTTAACCTATAATAACTTAAAGTATTCACCCATCTCTCAATCCAGTTGTTTCAATGTGAAATTAATAAAATTAAAATTAAAATGAAGATTAAAACAATTGAAATCAATATATAATTATCAATTTAATAAAAATTCGCATTAAACAAAAATGTTATAAAAAAATTTTAGTGTTTTCTTCAAAATCCATGTAAATTAATTAAATGTAGATCATTGAAATTAATAAATAATTATATTAAGTACGAATTTTATAGCAAATTTTTTCACTGTTATCTCTGATTTTTATTTGTAAATAGTCGTCTATATGATAGCTATTTTCGGTTTAAATATTCAATATATATGGTATATGCTATATAATTCTCAAATTAAATGCTATAACATAATTCAATTGGGTTGCATATGCTAAATTCTATTATAGATTTCATAATATAGTGTGATACCGAGAACAATTGTGACTCATACATATAATCTAGGCATGTAATTATTGTTAATGGTATGATCTAATAGGATGGATGAGATTAGGGCAAATGATTAAGTGAAGTGATTAAGTTAATCACCTTTTCCCATTGTGGTTTAATGTGCACAAAAAATAGAAAACAAGTTACAATAAATGATGATGTAGCATGGTTAATTATTCCATTCATTATGATCAATTGTTGATTAGTATGGGATAGATTAAGGTATTACTTGGAAAATTTATAACTTGATACCCGTAAGGCGGATTGATGTAAAAATTAAAAGGTAAGCACATGTTGACGTGCTCTACCTCATGAATGGTATGGATTATGTTAATCATGATTTAATTAGGTTGATAATGATTTAATTTCATACAAATTGAAGAAGCATTTTCAAATAACCATAACTTACATTAGAGAGATCGTTTTGGGATGAAACATTTTATAAATGGCTAAAATAAAGTATTCTATCATATGGATGGAATTGATTAAGCTAAATTATATGAAAAAATGTTTAATCACATAAGGTTAAAACCCTTTGACTTTTGCTTCAAAAAGTGGATTTGCATCCATGCAGAGAAGTCAATGCATTTAAAGGTGCAATTGAGGTGTCAAAAGGAGGGATTTTTTAGCAAATTTTTGTAGTTTTTTAAAATTTTAAAATCCATGATAAAGGAGTTATATGAAGGGATGTTAATCGGGCAGCAATATTTGGACAATTTTTAGCCCAAAAAATGCCAAAAAATAGGCAGCAACACAGGGACATGACCATGGACTGAATGGGCAAAAATTTTGAGAAAAAATTATATAAAAAATAGGAAATCTCGAGGGATAAGTATGACAGCACATAGGGTAGATAAATATGGATTTGATGTGGAAAAATGATTAAAATTACCCTTATAAGAAGGGAAGGTGGGCAGCTTAGAATGTCCCTTTGATGGACAGCTTGGTCGTTCACTTTTTGGGCAGAAAAAAATAAAAAATAAAAGAGTCAGTAGCTTAACGCCCAAGCAAGAAGGAAAAAGGGGGAACAAAAGAAAAAGAAAAGAGGAAATAAAGGAAGGGAAGAAAGGAGGAAACTAAGCTAGGCAATGGGCAATCAAAACCTAACAACATTAAGTAAGTGTTTGAAACAAGTTTGGGTTGATAATTTCAAAATTTTCTAGCTCAATTCACGAATCATAAATTTAATTCATATGAACCCTAAATGATGATTTATAATGCCCGTGATAGGGTCATTGAATGCCAAATGAATTAGGAGGTTTAATTCAAGCATTTAAGATAGTTATATGTAAATCTAGGTTTGTTTACAACATGTCCACTAAGCTGGAATTTTTGATAAATTCCATTTAAAGTTGCTATTTTGAGCTTATGTTATGAATGGATTATGTGAATGATTTTACAACTTAGTGCAAATTCTACTCATATTATGGTAGAATTGATGCATAACCTAAAAAATGATAAATGGATAATCATGAGGGTAAAATATCCTAAATATAGAGCAAGATGGGACATCCAAAGGGCTGAAAATTAATATTTGAAAATCTATTTTATGGGGCATGATGATGGGGACATCCAAAGTTGAAAATTCATGAAGGAAGGTTGCTATTTTAAGCAACTTAATTGATGGATTTTAGTTTCATGAATGTACTCAAATTAATGTGCAAAAGAGTGCTTAAACTAAGCCAAAAAGGAGAGAAAAAATTCTATTTTGTATGAACCTGAATTATACATAATATATGTGTAACTAAAAGACTTCACATAAAGGGTATGGATGACAAGAATGAGAAATGACCATGTATGATTAGCTAAAATGTAAAAATGAAAATGAAATATGACAAAATAAGAAAAGAGAGGGCTATTTTGAGAAAATTATAAAATTGCAAAAATTTTAGGTTGAAACTAATAGCCCTAACTCATAAATAAGTACCTTGAATGAGCACTAATGTGAAAATGCAAGTATGATTGTTAAATGACAAGTGGGAGATGTGAATCTCCATATGTTGAGTTAAACATAATGGTTATAATGGATTTGAAAGTTTATCCTAAATAAGGCTATTAAAATGAAATGAATGGTCACAGTGAAAGCACACCTCACACCAATGCGTGTATTTGAAAAATTGACATCCAACTTAAAAGACAAGTAGGTTAAGCTAGTTGATGTAAATTCATGAGGATTTATGAAGGTTGGAAAACCCTAAGGGATGCAAGCATTTGAAATTTTATGTATAGAATGAATTATCATTTTTCTTTATCTAGGCAAAGGTAATGAAAAGAATAGAAGGAGCTTAAAATTAACATAGGTAAGTAAGCAAACTTTTCAAAATATTGATTTCCTCTTATGTTTTGAAATGATTGAAAGTATTTCATGTTGATGCTTTTATGAATTTCTTATAATTGGGCAAGCATAAGTCTTGAAAATTATGGCTTTAATAAAATGTCTCAAAGATTGCTCCATTGTAAGCAAGCAACACTTCTTGAAACAATTATTTTATTTCAAGTGTTACAATGATTGGAAATATTTTATGTTGATAAGTTTAAGAATTGGTTACAAGTAAGCACATTCTTTGAGATGTTATTTCTAAAAGATTTTATGAAGGAAAAAGGAATTTTGACTGTTTCACAAAGAAATGTTAGAATCAAAGGCAAATTAAGAACAATCCATATTTTAATGATTAACAACTCAATTTGAGAATGTTTTGGGTACTAATGTGGTTTGTTAAACTTGGTTAAAGGCTAAAAATATAGAATTTAGAACATAGTGGAGCAAATCGCAAGGCTAAGTCGACTTAGCCATCGACTTGAGCGAAGTCAATATCCAAGTCGACCTCAAGATCGACTTCAAGTAGGCAAAACCTTCCAGCGTTGAATTTGGGAACCAAGATAGTAGAAGTCATAGTCGAAGTTGACTCCACCTGCAACTTGGGTAAAGTCGCAGACCCAAGTCGACTCCACTATCGACTTCAGGTGATCAATTCCTTCCAGCGTTGAATTCGGGCACAAGGACAGGTGAAGTCGTGGTCGAAGTCTACTCCATATGCTACTTGGGTGAAGTCGCATTCCCAAGTCGACTCCACAATGCGACTTGAGTGAAGTTGGACCCCAAGTCAACTCAGGCATCCGACTTGAGTCAAACTGAAGACTAAGACAGTCCAGACAAGAAAATATTCATGACATAATTATTCAAGATGGTAATTATTAAAAGGAAGATTATTAATTACATCTTTGGACTGTAAACTCAAGGAAGGAAAATCATTTTAAGATCAAGATCATGAAGACAAATCTGTCAAAAGAAGATGAACATGCCAAGTTCTAAGACCAAGCACTTAAGATCAAGGGTATTATTGGAAGAATAAGATATGAGATTAATAACAGGCATCAGGATCACTTTTAAAAGAATCCAAGTTCCAAAATATGCATACAAGAAAGTGAAGTCGCACCCGAAGTCGACTTCATCTGCTACTTGGGTCAGGTCGAAGACCAAGTCGACGTAGAATGGAATTTGAAACCTTGCTGGAAACCGAAGCCACAACCAAAGTCGACTCCAATCTGCGACTTAGGTGAAGTCACATCCAAAGTTGACTCCAAATGCAACTTGGTTCGCAATGGTCGAAAAAATTCAAACGTTAGCGCATTAAATGCGCGCCACCTATCTCTAAATGTTCGAATTTACTCCACCATTATAAAAGAATATTCAAGAGGATGTGCTAGAGGTTAGAGAAGCATTCATTATATGCACCTTCCACCCTCTCTAAGCATTAGGTGGTCTACACCAATTTCAAGTGAAGAACTTTGCTCCGACTTGCTGAAAGCTACATCGCTGATCAAATCATTCTCTCAACAAGTTTTTCCACGAGATAAAATTTGCCTATACAACTTGTAAAGTGTAGTTTTCTCTATTTGATTCATTACTTGTATTCAATACTTGGTTTGATATTGGAAATCGGAACCAAGTGAAAGCAAAGTAATGTTGTAACTTGAGTATAACTTGTCACCTACTTGTGTTGTGTTTATGCAATCCCTCTAGAGCTGGAATCTAGAAGAGAGCTGTTGCTCTAGTTGTATTTGACAATACATTAGTGGAACCTAAGTCACAATGGGTGTGAGCTTGAAAGAATGGAGTAGGGAAGGTGCTCGAACCATTATAAAAATTGTGTCTACTGATGTGTCTTGCTTATCTACTTTTATTACTTTATTTCTTTCCATATTCTTTGCTTGTTTCATCAAGGGGATTAAACTAAACCGGGGCAAAGTTTCTATTTAAGTGAAAATTTTAAAATACTCAATTCACCCCTCCCCTTTTAGGTAATTTCCATAAACGCGGGATCAACAAAAAATACTTGCAAATAAGTTTTGAATGTTACTCCCATAGGATTGTGAAAAGAAAATACATTTATGAAAGAAAAAGAAAAAGGAATTTGATTTTTAGAAAGATATTGGTTTCTTCATGACATGACATTTGATAAATTAAAGATTGTTTTGGAAATAGTTCAATTGTAGAAATGGATTATTAGAATATTTTGATTTCTTTTAAATATGGAAATATTTTGAAAATGCCTTGAAAATGTTTACACGGGTGTTCTAAAAAGGATTTAAGAGTGGCCAACCTTATAAGTTAATTTCACAAAATAAATTGATTTTTGATTTGCTAAATAGCATACAAAGGGTTATGCAAGCTCTTCTTTACCTACAAGAAGGACAAGAACGACATGTGGATAAGTATATGATTATAGGGCGGATCAAGGAGGATGAAGCAATTGCATATCCTTGGTGTGTGAAAAGCCTCGAAAAAAATAAAAAAAAGGTTAGTGAGAAGAGCTTTCTCTTTTTGTATGTTGAAAAGCCTTAAAAATGTTTTCTCATGATGATTTTAAGATTTATTATAAGCAACGTTTTAAAAAAGATTGTTTCTCAAATGTTACAAATGCTTATCAAAATGTTTTGCTTAAATATTTCTAAAATTATTGAAGGGCAGTTTTCCTAAAAACTAGATTTGAAATATGTTAAGTAGGTGCGCCCATTTTCAAGATGGTTTAAAAGGACACAGATTGCGATCTATGATGTTTCATAAAATCATGCCAGCATCTAGACATCTATGTTGATGCATGGTGCACCAGAACAATCAATAGGTCGATTGTAGAGATGGTCACTATAGACTAGGGCCCACTCTACATATGGTCAAGTCGCTAAGGGCTAGCAAGAAGCCAACAACACCCTCCTTGAGATGGGAGTAGGTTTAAGGACTAGCCGCCTAACTAGCGTGACGTTATATGATGGATTATCTTCCAAAACGTAAAATGCTCACTTGATAAGTGTCATTACTAGATGGGGAGAAATGCATTTATATTTGTTTTGGTTTGAAAACCCCAAAAAACTAGGATATGAAACTATTTATTCGAAAAGGTTATCCTAAATGTAGTTTTATGAGCCTATACGAAAATGTTACCCTAAAAAATGTGTTTTACACAAAAAGTGTAAATATCAAGGTTGAGATGAAATGTTTTCTATGTAAATGCATTCATGAAAAATATTATATGCATATGCCTTGTTTTTTTAAACAAGCCCTAAAATGGGATTATGAAAAATGATTTACACGAAAAATGATTTAGGACATAAAAATATTCGTTGCCAAAAAAGGTTTATGCCGAAAGAGTTTTAGGACATAAAAATGTCCACTGCCGAAAGGGTTTATATGGAAAATGTTGTGAGACATAAAAATGCCCACTGCCTAAAAGGATTTATGTGAAAAATATTTTAAGACATACAAATATCCACTAGAGAAAGGGTTATGTGAAAAGTGTTTCAGGACATAAAATATCTACTGGCTAAAAGGGTTTATGTAAAAAATATTTTGGAACATAAAAATGTCCACTGCCAAAAAGGGTTTATGTGAAAAGTATTTTAGGGCATAATGTCCACTAGCTAAAAGGGTTTATGTGAAAAATATTTTGGGACATAAAAATGTCCACTGGCAAAAACGGGTTTATGAAAAATGTCTTGAAACATTTAAAAAATGTGCACACAAGAAAAAAATGGATTACCTAAAAAGGTTTATATGCATACGTAATGCCTTTGGAAAGCCCAAACATCGGGTCTTTATGATAAGATTTTTATGAAAATATTTTACAGGAAAAGGCTTGCTTAAAGATAAAATACATGCTTATTGAGTTATCACTCACAATTTATTTTTTCAAACCTTAGATAGCTACGATGCATGGAATAGTACGACTGGAATGTTTAAAGTATGTTAACGTATGCGAACTTGATGATAGTTCTAAAGGCTATGTGGATTGACAATTTAATGTATATACACAAGTATGTATATTAAATATTTGATGATAAATGTATTTTACATGGCTATGGCATGGCCAGGTTGATAAAACTAATGATGTAATAGAACAGGATGAAGGTTATGAACGATATGTGTAGATGATGGAAAATGCTAGAATGTGAGATTGTGAACAAGTATAAGGATGAAAGGGAACCCAAATTGTAATTTGGAAATGCTAATTGTAATGAATTGCAAGTGCATCGTCACTTGTAAAATGAATGGAGCGAAATGTAAAGAAATTAAACGATGGAGGAAAATAAATGAAATGAAAAATAATTGGACGAGATCCAATTAAGAACACAGCGTGTGATTAAGGCAACAATCCTGATTCACGTTTACCTATCAACAACGATCTTGGAGTAAGGCTTTGTTTGGCGCCTCAGGTTGGGGGCGTCATAGAGCTTAGTATTGGAGCAAAGATTGGTAAACAGGCATGGAAGTAGAAAATGAGAGGAAAAAGAAATGATGAAAGAGATAAATTGAAATTTGATGACATGTATGGCATGTATTGTCTCTTGTTGTATATGATTATGATGTAATGATATGGATATTTTAGGAAATGTAGCTGACTTGTTATGTTTCACAATGTAGATGGTGTATAAAGGACAAATGATAATGGGGCCAGATGAGAAAGGGGAAGAGAGAAAAGACGGAGGATAGAAGGGAACATGAATAGGTGATGGGCCACATAATGAGACCTTTCATCTAGACCCCCCATATTTGAAGCTTACCATACCTCACTTCACATAGTACAAGACTATACTAGAATTTACTTGTGTAGGGTGTGATACCGTGGCGCCATTTGGGTGGCACTTAAGCTCCGACTCTCTGAACGATGGTCGATTTAGGATTTATATTTATAATAAAAGGATAGATTTTGCAAATATAATATGAATGTATAAGGAAAAACAATCTTACACTATGAAAGGTGAGGATGGAAATGGGAAGGGTAAAAAAATACTTTTGGATTTTTAAGATGATAAATGAATATATGAAGTTTGATGAAAAGATACTATGAAGATACAAGTGCACTTGATTTTTTTTCACTTGATTTCATTTATATGATAAGTGCATGTGAAAAAGGAAAGGTCAACAACCTTTCTATTTGAAATAATTGACTATGTATGATATGAATTGCATTATGATAAAGGATGATATTGATGTAATTTTTATATGTATAGAAAGCAACATGCCTATTATTGGTCCCGAGTTGATGGCTAAACCCAAGAGGGGAGGGGTGAATTGGGTTCTTTAAAAAATCTTTGGTAAATCAAAA
>JAXCLR010000081.1:34823202-34850439 GCA_035584095.1 Annona squamosa | reverse complement strand
CGTCTGCGACTTCGTCATGTAGAGAACCAAATTTCAGCGCTGGACACTTTTGGCTGTTTGAAGTCGATGCTGGAGTCAACTTCGTCTGCGACTTGACTACCCAAGTCGCAAGTGGAGTCGACTTGACCTGCGACTTCACCTGTCAGATTTCCATTTTCAGATCTGTCCACTTTTGGCTATTTCAAGTCGCTAGTGAAGTCGACTTGGGTATCGACTTCGCCCCAAGTCGACTTGGTGATCGACTTGACTTTCTTTGCTTTCCTTAAACACTTGAAAAACTCATTAGTACACTTCATAATTTCAAATTAGTTCTTGTTAATCATCAAAACTCAAGCTTTGGTCAATTTGTTTTGTTTTGAACATTGTTTCCAACACCTATCACCACAGTAAAAACTAAGCTAAACAAGGGAAAGACGGTTGGGAATAATGAATCTATAAGTAAATAGGGAATACGAGAAACTAGTAGCAAATCTAAGAGACCAGGGCAGAGAAGATGATTATTATTGATCTCTCCTTGATATAACTGAATGGGTATGATGTGAATTACCTTATGATAAGATAAGAGATTATACTACTATAATTTCTCTATGTATAAGAGAAAAGTATGCCTACCATAAGAAAAAGAGTTAGATCACACAAGGAAAAAGAGCAATTGCCAATGAGAAACTCATATGAGAATAGGAAACAATAGAGATGAATAACAGGTCTAACCAACCAAGGCCAATAGCACCACCAAATCAGAGTAGCGTAGTGGATAAATATGGATTTTTTAAGTAAAAAATGATGTGGAAAAAGGGTTAAAAGTACCCTTATAAGAAGGGAAGGTGGGTAGCTTGGAACGTCCCTTTGATAGACAGCTTGGGCGTCCACTTTTTGGGCAGAAAAAATAAAAAATAAAAGAGGTAGTAGCTTAATGTCCAAGCAAGAAGGAAAAAGGGGGAAGAAAAGAAGAAGAAAAGAGGAAATAAAGGGAAGAAAGGACGAAACCAAGCTAGGTGAGGAGCAATCAAAATCTAGCAACATCAAGTAAGTGTTTGAACCAAGTTTGGGTTGATAATTTCAAAATTTTCTAGCTCAATTCATGAATCATAAATTTAATTCATCATGAACCTTAAATGATGATTTATGATGCCCTTGATAAGTTCATTGAATGTCAAATGAATTAGGAGGTTTAATTCAAGCATTCAAGGAAGTTATACATGAATTTAGGTTTGTTTACAACATGTGCACTAAAAAATGAATTTAGGAGGTTTAATTCCATTTAAAGTTGCTGTTTTAAGCTTATATGAATGGATTATGTGAATGATTTTCAAGTTTAATTTATGTTAAACCAAGCATGTTTGAGGAACTTAGAAGGGTGAAACTTAGATTTGACAACGTGGTGCAAATTCTACTCATATTATGGTAGAATTGATGCATAACTTAAAAATGATAAAAGGATAATCATGAGGGTAAAATATCCTAAATATAGAGCAAGATGGGAGGACCAAAGGGCTGAAAATAAATATGTAAAAATCTATTTTATGGGGCATGATGATGGGGAAGTTCAAAGTGGAAAATTCATGAAGGAAGGTTCCTGTTTCGAGCAACTTAATTGATGGATTTTAGTTTCATGATTGTACCCTAATTAATGTGTGAAAGAGTGCTTAAACTAAGCCAAAAAGGTGACGAAAAATTTTATTTTTGTATGAACTTAAATTACACATAATGTATGGGTAACTAAAAGAGTGCACATAAAGGATATGGATGGCAAGAATGAGAAATGACAATGTATGATTAGCTAAAGTATAAAAATGAAAAGGATATATGGCAAAATGAGAAAAGAGAGGGCTGTTTTAAAAAAATTATAAAATCGCAAAAATTTGAGGTTGAAATTAATAATCCTAACTCATAAATAGGTGCCTTGAATGAGCATTAATGTGAAAATGCAAGTATGAATGTTAAATGACAAGTGAGAGATGTTAAATCTCCATATGTTGAGTTAAACATAATGGTTATAATAGATTTGAAAGCTTATCCTAAATAAGGCTGTAAAAATGAAATGAATGGTCATAGTGAAAGCACACCTCACACCAATGTATGTATTTGAAAAAGTGACACCCAACTTGAAAGACAAGTGGGTTAAACTAGTTAATGTAAATTCATGAGTATTCATGAAGGTTGGAAAATCCTAAGGAATGCAAGCATTTGAAATTTTATGGATATAATGAACTATCATTTTCATTTATCTAGGTGAAGGCAAAGAAAAAAATAGAAGAAGAGGATTAAAGTTAACATAGGTAAGTGAGCAAACTTTTCAAAATATTGATTTTCTCTTATGTGTTGAAATGATTGAAAGTATTTCATGTTAATACTTTTATGAATTTCTTACAAGTGGGTAAGCATAAGTCTTGAAAATTATTGCTTTAATGAAATGTCTCAAGGATTGCTTTATTGTAAGCAATCAACACTTTTTGAAATAATTATTTTATTTCAAGTGTTGAAATGATTGAAAATATTTTATGTTGATGAGTTTAAGAATTAGTTACAAGTAAGCATATTCTTTAAGATGTTATTTCTAAAAGATTTTATGATGGAAAAAGGAATTTTGACTATTTCACAAAGAAATACTTGCAAATAAGTTTTGAATGTTACTCTCGTAGGATTGTGAAAAGCAATTGCGTTTATGAAAATAAAAGAAAAAGGGATTTGATTTTTAGAAAGAGATTGATTTCTTTATGACACGACACTTGATAAATTAAAGATTATTTTGGAAAAGGTTCAATTGTTGAAATGGATTATTAGAATAGTTTAATTTCCTTTAAATATGAAAATACTTTGAAAATGCCTTGAAAATGTTTACACGAGTGTTCTAAAAAGGATTTAAGGGTGGCCACCCTGATAAAATAATTTCACGAAATAAATTGATTTTGGTTTGTTAAATAGCATATAAAGGGTTATGCAAGCTCTTCTTTACCTACAAGAAGGACAAGAATGACATGTGGATAAGTTTATGATTCTAGGGCGGATCAAGGAGGATGATGCAATTGCATATCCTTGGTGTGCGAAAAGCCTAAAAAAAAAATAAAGAAAAGGCTAGTGAGAAGAGCTTTCTTTTTTTGTATCTTGAAAAGCCTTGAAAACATTTTCTCATGATGATTTTAAGATTTATTACAAGCAACGTTTTTAGAAAGACTATTTCACAAATGTTACAAATGCTTATCAAAATGCTTTGCTTAAATATTTCTAAAATTATTGAAGTGTGGTCATCTTAAAAACTAGATTTGAAATATGTTAAGTAGGTGCGCCCATTTTCAAGATGGTTTAAAAGGACATAGACTACGATCTATGATGTTTCATGAAATGATGCTAGCATTTAGACATCTATGTTGATGCATGGTGCACCAGAACAATGAATAGTTCGATTATAGAGATGGTCGCATATGGACGGGGGCCCACTCTACATATGGTCAAGTCGCTAAGGGCTGGCAAGAAACTAACGACACCCTCCTTGAGATGGGAGCAGGTTTAAGGACTGACCACCTAACTAGCGTGATGTTATATGATGGATTATCTTCCAAAATGTAAAATGCTCACTTGGTAAGTGTCATTACTAGATGGAGAGAAATGCATTTGCATATATTTTGCTTTGAAAAATCCAAAAAAATTGGAATATGAAATTATTTATGCAAAAAGATTACCGTAAATGGGGTTTTATGAACTTATACAAAAAAGTCACCCTAAAAACAAGGTGTTTTACACAAAAAGTGTAAATATCAAGGTTAAAATGAAATGTTTTCTATGTAATTGCATTCATGAAAAAGGATTATGTGCATATACTTTGTTTGTTTTAAGTAAGCCCCAAAATAGAATTATAAAAAATGATTTACAAGAAAAATGATTTAGGCTATAAAAATATCCATTGCCAAAAAGAGTTTACACGGAAAGAGTTTTAAGACATAAAAATATCCATTGCCAAAAGGATTTATATGGAAAAAGTTGTGGGACAGAAAAATGTCCACTGCCAAAAAGGGTTCATGTGAAAAGTGTTTTAGGATATAAAAATGTCTACTAGCCAAATGTGAAAAATATTTTAAGAGATAAAAAGTCCACTGGCTAAAAATGTTTATGTAAAAAATATTTTAGGATATAAAAATGTCCACTAGCAAAAAGGGATTTATGTAAAATGTCTTGGAACATTCAAAAAATGTTCACAAAAGAAAAAAAAAGTGATTGCCTAAAAAGTTTATATGTGTATGCAATGCCTTTGTAAAGCCCAGACATTGGGTCTTTATGATGAGATTTTTATGAAAATATTTTACAGGAAAATGCTTGCTTAGAGATAAAATACTTGCTTACTCAGTTATCACTCACGATTGTTTTTTCAAACCTTAGACAGGTACAAGGAAGCTAAAGAGGTAAAGAACTCGAGCATTTGAGGAAAAGTATAAGACGATATTCATGTGGGTGCTAAAATGATTATCTATGATGCATGGAATGATATGACCGGAATGTTTAAGGTATATTAACAAATGTGAACTTGATGATAATTCTAAAGGCCATGTGGATTGATGATTTAATGTATGTATACAAATATGTATGTTAAATATTTGATGATGAATGTATTTTACATGGCTATGGCATGGCTAAGTTGATAGAACCAATTACGCAAGAGAACAAGATGAAGGTTATGAATGATATATGTAGATGATGGCAAATGTGAGAATGTGAAATTATGAATAGGTATAAGGATGAAAGGAAACCCAAGTGGTAATTTGGAAATGCTAATTGCAGTGAATTGCAAGTGCATCATCACTTGTAAAATGAATGAAGTGAAATGAAAAGAAATGAAAGGATAGAGGGAAAGGAATGAAACAAAATTTTTTGGACAAGATCTAATTAAGAACCCACCGCGTGATCAGAGCAACAATCATAATTTATATTTACCAATGTGACACTTCGGCTTGGGGGCGCCACATATAGTTTCTTCAAAATATAGGGTAAAAAGATGATAATAATTATTATTATTATTTACAAATGAAAATTTATAGTAAAATTATTTAGTTTTAAAATAATTCGTGCCTGTATATTAGCCTATTAAAATAATCATGATTTTTGTTTGCCTATAATAATAATTTAAGTAGGCTAGGATGCTTCGATATTTCAAATTATTGCATTTATACATATTGGCAGAGCACCACACTTTGGTACTCCATCATCTCAACGGAAAGAAGGCAGCCATGTCCATTCCGCACCAAATCCATCTCCTCTAGATCCGGCGCCAGCGAGCTTCAATCCAATGATCGGAATCATTCAATCAAAAGCTAGAAACAACCCTTGTAGTCATCCTTATCTTCCTGTCTTTAGGCGGTAGCCATCGCTGTTGTTATTGGGCCAAGAGTTGCAATCATCTCAACATCCTGGAATGTACAGATTATCAGCAGATTGAACCCCGCCCAATACAGATCTAACAGTGCCAACGTACAAATTTGGCAGCCCCTATGACCCGACATCAACTTCTTCTCCTACAGCTACTGGCAACAGAAATACCCATCTCAACTCCATTTGAAGGTGTTGACAGAATCTGTCTGCAGATCTGTACAGTTTGATTCCCCCGTCAAACCCAGCATTTCGTCCATTTGCCGACCACCCTATCACAACCCACCAGCAACCCTTCTCCTAGAAAAGCAGAGATGTGCGGCAGCTTCGACAATGTTTCTTTGCTCCAATATTAAATCAACTTTGGGCTTACGTCTCCATTCCAGGCAACGAGTAAGGGAAGAGAGAAGTGAAGCATCTGGATTCATGCATCCCCAAATAAAATCAAAATGCATTAAGAATATTTGCAACTACCGAAAATGCCCCATGAAATCAAATGTCGTTGAACAAAAATAAACCGCAAATACGTAGCTTCCCACAAGAAAAGAGCAAGAACAGCTTCCCATGGGGTTGGAGCTCAAAGCCATAAAATGTTTATCGCCCAATTGTGCCGCCCAAAATTTTGAATCTGAGGCAGGAAAACCTTGATGCCATAGCTTCCCCGCGCCTGCAGCCCATTTTGCTCTCAACTCGTCGGCCAACAACACCAATCATCTCCTCTCCATGGCCATGCTCAACTGCTCATTCGCTCGTCAAGCAGCAGCCATTACGTCGTAGTTCTCCTCCAGTGATTAGCTTATTTTCTTTTTTCCTTCTTTGAATTCATCTTTCTCTACTTCCCTCCCTCCGTCCTCATCCTTTTCGAGCTCTCCTTGATTCTCACCCTCTCGATTCTGCGGCCTTCAGCCCCCATCCTCTACCCCAGGATCTTTCCCTTGTTATCTCCATCTCCAACCGCCTTTTGTTGCGGCTAACCTCATTCACTCACTGATCGAACCTCCCTTTTCCTCAAGAGAGTCAACCCATGGGAAGTGCTTCCCACGTTTTTCTCACAGAAAGCTACATCTCCACTGTTAATTTAGGCTAAATGACTCAGATGCATTTGGGCATTTTTGGAAGCTAAAAAATCGTTGGGGAACATCGAATTGCGTGACAGACTCACACATCTTGTCTTTGTCTTCCCCAACTCTTTGTTTGTCCCTCCCTCTTCCGTCTTCCTCCCTCCCTTTTTGGTAATGGCTGATAGCAGAGATGGTTTGAACATTAAATTGCCCAAATAAATTGCTAGTTGTTATGTCGTTTTCTTTCCACTTGAGGAGAGAGAAAATGAAGACCACCACGGCAGATTAATGGGTTTTCTTCTTCTTCATTGTTGGTGGGTATCCGATTTTCCGGTGGATTTAGAGGTAGCCACGGGAGAGGATAGATCTGTTGTTGATTTGAAGAAGATGTATGCTCCCGCAGCAGCGTTCTGGACACCCTTGTCCCCGCCAAACCTAATTGGCAAAGATAGGAACAAAGGACGCTGATTCTCTTTGCTGTCTTTCTTCTCCTGAGGTTTGACCCAAATCACCATTTTTCTTCACCACCCTCATGCTCAGTAGGTTTGAGCGGCGATTGGTGGCACTGATTGGCAACGAAGAAGAATATTGCAACAATATTTTTTTCAGATTCATGATATTAGAGAATAAATCTGATCCAGTAAGTTGGGAATCGGAATTAGGATGCTGGCGGTGAGTAATCAACCGATTCTAATCGGAGATCCAATGACCAGCGGATAGTGGGTAGGAAGCAACAATGGCGGCGGCGTATAGGGTTCGAAGAAGCTGTAGAAGGTGACACACCGTGAGTGTCTGTCATGACAGATATAAATTTGGTGATGCACCACAAGTGTTTGTCACGACGAATAGAAATTCGGATTATTAATGGGCAGATTTTATTTTATTTAGATCTAATACTACCCGTTGGAAACAATTGTTGAAATCAAATGAAAAATATCCAAAGCATGTGTTTTGATGATTAACAACACAATTTGAGTGAGTTTTAGCTACTAATATGTTTTGTGCAATGTTTAAGGATAGAAAAATAAAAAATATGAAGCATGGCAGGCATGGCAGGTCAAGTCAATCTTCAAGTCGACTCAGACATCGACTTAGGCCAAGTCGATCCCCAAGTCGACTCCAGCAACGACTTTAAGGCCCATTTTTTGTCCAACGTTGAAATTAGGGACCAAAAGCTGCCGAAGTCGCAAACGAACTCAACTCCACTTGCAACTTGGGCGAAGTCGCAAACTAAGTCAAGTCCAGATTCGACTTCAGACTGACAGTGCAGAACTTGAAGAGCTAAGTCGCAGATCAAGTCGACTCTATGCTAGACTTGAGTGAAGTTGAAGGCCAAGTTGACTCAAGCATTCGACTTGGATTACATAAAGATCAAAACAAGTCCAAAGCAAGCAAGGTTGCATGAATTCACCATGTTGGATCATAAACACATATTTAGACATCTTTCATGCATTCCAAGACTCAAGTACTCAAGAATTCAAGATAAGGAATCCAATGGTTTTTAAGATAAATAATCATATAGAGTTTCAAGAAATATAAAACAATGGAAGGACAATTAAGCATGAAGAAGTTAAGCAAGCAAAGTCACTTCAAAAGAGTTTAAGCTTACTTGGCAAAATAAGGAGGTCAAGTCGCAAAAGAAATCGACTCCAGCATCGACTTGGGTTAAGTCTCAGACCAAGTCGACCTAAAAGACAAACTTGTAAATTGGAAGAATCTGAAGTCGCACCCAAAGTCGACTCCAACTGCGACTTGGAATAAGTTTAACGCCAAGTCGACTAGAGGAAGAACTTGAAGAACCTGATTAGAGCGGAAGTCGCACCCGAAGTCGACTCCAGAATGCGACTTGGGCGAAGTCGCACTTGAAGTCGACTCCACCTGCGACTTGGATCGTAACATTCAAATTTACAAAATATTTTTAATTATAAATTTATATATTTATTTAGTTTTAAAATTATTTAAAGGTTTGCGTAGTTCTGAAATGAATTATTAATTATATATCTTTTGCAAAATACACAAATTGGGTAAAATATTAAGGTGTTAAATTATGATTAATTTATTAATTTCAAAAATTAAATCTAGTTAGACGCGGTTAGGTGTGGTTAGATACAGTTAGACGCAGTCAGAAATAGTTAAATTAGGGTGATTTCATTAAATCATATTATCTAGGTTTCAAATTCCGTTGCTAAAGTATAAATGACTTTATAAGGGGGCCTAGGATCATATTACAAGTGTTAAATTAGGATTAACTTATTAATTTCAAAAATTCAATGTGGTTATATACGATTAGACATGATTAGACATGGTTAGACACGGGTAGACAAGGTTAGATGCGGTTAAACATGGTTAGACACAGTTACATAAGGGTGATTTCATTAAATCGTATTATTTGGGTTTCAAATTCCATTGTTAAGGTATAAATGACCTTATAAGGGGTCTAGGATTGTATTACAAGTATTAAATTAGGATTAACTAATTAATTTCAAAAATTAGATGTGGTTAGATGCGGTTAGACACGGTTAGACGCGGTTAAACACAGTTAGACGCGGTTAGACATAGTTAGATTAAGGTGATTTCATTAAATAGTATTATTTGGATTTTAAATTCCATTGTTAAGGTATAAATTATCTTATAATGGGCCTAGGATCATATTACAAGTGTTAAATTAGGATTAACTTATTAATTTCAAAAATTAGATATGGTTAGACACAATTAGACACAGTTAGACACAATTAGACACAGTTATACACGGTTAGACTCAGTTATACTCAGTTAGACACAGTCAAATTAGGTTGATTTCATTAAATCATATTATTTGGGTTTCAAATTCTGTTGTTAAGGTATAAATGACCTTATAAGAGGCCTAGGATCATATTACAAGTGTTAAATTAAGATTAACTTATTTATGTCAAAAATTAAATGCGTTAGATACGGTTAGAGACAGTTAGATACGGTTAGGTCCGGTTAGAGACGGTTAGACATGATTAGAGATGGTTAGGCATGATTAGATATGGTTTGAAGCAATTAGACTCGGTCAGACACAGTTAATTAGGGTGATTTCATAAAATTATATTATTTGAGTTTCAAATTCCGTCATAAAGGTATAAATGACCTTATAAGGGGCCTAGAATTATATTAGAAATGTTAAATTAGGATTAACTTATTAATTCCAAAAATTAAATACGGTTAGATGCAGTTAGACACGATTAGACACAGTTAGATGCGGTTAGACGCGGTTAGACACGGATAGACACAGTTAGATTATGATGATTTCATAAAATCGTATTATTTGGGTTTCAAATTCTGTTATTAAGATATAAATAGCCTTATAAGGGGCCCAGGATCATATTATAGGTGTTAAATTAAGATTAACTTATTAATTTTAAAAATTAGATGCAGTTAGACACGATAGACATGGTTAGATGTGGTTAAACGTGGTTAGACACAGTTAGAGTCCATTATATTCCAAAAATAAAAAATATTAATAATTTTCAAAAACTAAAAGAAATTATTATTCTTGAGAGTATCTTAATTACATTAACTTTAAATAATATAACATAACTTCTAATAAAAATTATATTTTCTAACTTTAATAATTATAATGAAATCTTATTAAAAAATTTTTTGCACACTAATATTTTTAGAAATTGTCAAATAATGAAAAATTATGTTTACATATGTTTTAGTAATTGATCTATCAAATGAATAGAATAGATTGAGATTTCGAATGGATATAATACAAAATTTATCAAAAAACCAAACATACTCACATTTTTAAACAAATGCATTCACGCTGAAAAATTACCACATTGCCCCTACTTCCTTTTTTTCTCATAGGAAGCACTTCCCATGGGTTGGGGCTCTTTCCTCAGTCCGCATCTTCTCTTTGCTTTCAACATCCAAGGCAGTATTCTTCTAAAATTCCCACCCGATACCTCCGTCTCTCACCGATTCAGCGATCCCCTTCTCTACTCCATTTTCCATTGTCCTTTCAATTTCATTCCATTCAGAGACAAAAAATTCTATTTTACTCCAGCACCTCTGTCTAATTCAGGTAATGACTCAGGCTTCTAACTCTTTGCAATGCTTTTTTTTTTCAATCCATTTTGATTAATGTGTTTCATGCTTCTTTCCATATAATTATTATTGTCCAACTTTCTTGCTTCTGCCAAAATGGAATTGATATTCTTATGGAAACACTGGTTATTTGGGTATTGAAATAGAAGAGACCTTATTTGTTATGGCCTCGTGGTTGTTTGCCTTTACTGTATGTGCCTGATGTTGATACAACCATTAACGTTTTCGCCTTCATTATGTTCTTGTTGTATTTATCATTTTTCATGCTTTGTCCTCTTTTTTTGTGTTCACTCTAATTACTTGCAAATTTTGAATAAGTACCAAATAAGCTATTTTTATTTTTTAACCATTATTTTGATAATTGTACAGAATATTATTTAGTCTTCCATACACATTTTTTTAATTCTATAAAGTGGTGAGAGTTTCGGTGTATGCTTTAGGTTTCTATCAATTCTTCCGCTAAAAATATATAAATTCCTAGTTCTTAACTATTTTTAGCTATTGATTAATAGGTCGGACTTTGACATATCTGTTAGCTCTAGAAAAATGCTAATTGCTAAGCAATTCAACATTAGTTTAGTAATTTCTATTTCCAATACCCTTAAATAGACAAAATGATTTCTTGATTGTGATTGTTTATTTATTGACAACTTAAGTTTTTCTACTACCAATAGATGTTTTTTTTTCTAGAAGCTGAAATTTAATGATTAGAACAATCCTAAGATGATTTATACCAGCCTGTTCAAATGACGGAGGCATCTTTAAGAAACGTGATGATGCTGATCATATTCCTTTGAATTTCTACACAACCTTGCTTTTCATGTGTTATTAAACATTTTAGCTCTTCAATGGGATGCGTCTTTGTTAAATCACATGTTGGAATGAAATTACTTACGCAATTGCAAGTGCATCAACTCATTGGAAATTGTATTAAATTGTAAATGAAAGTTGGAATTTTTTTAATAAGGATTGCCTTTTCATTTATATTATGTAATTGTTCGTATGTTGTATAAGGATTGTAGAATATTATGGCTAATTGCAATGGAAACATTGCTAATTGCAATAGAAGCGTTGCTAGTTGCTACGACAACAAAACTAATAAAACCAAGAAACAAGGTTAATGGCACCAGAAACAAGGCTCACAACAATGAAAATACAGCTAACTGCAACAAAATCAGAATTAATTGCAATGAAAATTTAGCCAACAGTGACGAAAATGTGGCTACAACAAAAAATAGCTAACCAACAGTTTGCTTTAATTGCAACGAATTTGTGCCTATTTGCAATGAAATATTTTTGTTGGCAACATATTAACCATGGTTAGAATGTAGATTTTCAACAACAAAACTAAATGTTGCAAGTGCCAAATATTTGCAATGAAATGTTTTCGTTGGTAATGTAATGATGTGGGGTCTTTTAGCAACGAAATAGTCATTGCAAATACTACTTTTTGCAACGAAAATAATTTCGTTGCCAACCAACACGTAACCAATTTTTTTCCTTATAATAGTTCTTTAGCAATGTAATTGTTATAATTTGCAACAAATAATCTTGTTGCAATAGCTGCATTATGTTGTAGTGACATGCAATACGATAACATCACCGACCTAACCAAACCTAGTATACCATCCTAGAGTCATACTTTAATTCTTGTACCATTAATACCAGATTTTGCATCATGAAAGTATTAGCCTTACTATATGATGCTCACTAAAGAAGCTCATCAACTTGTCAAAGTTTGTAAGGAATAGTTGATGAATTGCCTTAAAAATATATATGTTCAATGACCAGAACAAATACTATAAAGAATTGTCACCTATAAATATTTTGAAATGAAAAAAAAATTGAGCAGCACGTACATGGTGGCATGCATATTTATATCACACTATAATCCCTGTCTAACCTATTGGTTGTATATCTACTAAATATTCAAGCATAGTATAACTAGTTAAAACTTACGTAAGTTAATCCTCGCTGTAAGGGTGAAGCAAGTGGGCTGAATACTTCCATACAAATCACGTCCAAAGTGTCAGAGAAAAATAACCATCCATAAAACATCTACCGCTAGTCCATATTTCTAAATCATGTAATAAATCTTGTGGATCGATGACGTTGAAATGATGTCTTCTGCAATCCCTAGTTCGTTATTTTGTTGTATGGGTTGTCTATCTTTTTGTCACGCAAAGTATTTAAGTGATATGTTGATAACATATATGAAATCATGTAAAAGCGTGGGCTCTTGCACCAAGCAAGCTATTAACATCATAAGATGTTAAATTAAAAGAAACTGTCTTTCATAAATAAGTTAAATTATTTTTGCATAGTTTCATATGCTGCTGTTGGTCCTAAGTTTGTAGCAAAATCTAAGAGGAGGGAGGTGAATTAGATTCTTTTGAATTTCTTTCAGTATATTAATCCTAACCCTTGTGAATTAATTCCCCTTGAATTAAATCGTGGAGAATAGAAGTACAAAGTTGTAGAAGTTCAGAAGAACCCTCCCTACTCTACTGATAACTACATAACTTTGTCATTTTCTCCATCCATTTAAGCATGAAAATTACAGTTTTATGAGGTGACGTTTTGAAAAATATTGCAAGAACATTTAATTAAATATCCCGCGCATTGTTGAAAGAATTGTAAATTAAATGGATGGGTAACTGGACAATCTTGTTACTCGTATTGCACGGATTGGGCCGTGCATCGGGTTCATGCACAAGCCTGGACTTTTGGTCTCATTAGAGGGATGATCTGCTGCTTGGATTGTATACTGGACGGCTAATAGTGCTGCCTGTGCTTCTCGTGAATGGAATTCTGAAATTAATATGATGCCGATGTCACTTGATCATCCACCAAGTTATGAACGGCACAGATCCGGTTGCAAGGTGCTTGGTCTGCTCATCGGATTGTGCGCGATTTGTTGCTGTAGAAAATCGGAAGCCCAGGATTTCTGAATCCGCCTTGCGTTGAAAAATTAAATTGCTAAAAATTGGCAACTGCCGACGGACGGTTGGAATTTCATATGGCTTTGGCGATCATGAGCAGCTTGTCATCAAAGCCAAATACACCCCTGTTTTCAGTCCATCCTAGCCATTCACGCCAACGTATTCAGAAGAGATAAGACTCACTAGAATTTCCGTAGGCAGAAAAGTACGCATGTGGTCTACTCCTCTATTCGCTACGAGTTTTCCACCCTGATATAAGGAGCTGAGGGGCAAGGCTCCGGTATCAACACTTCTCAATTCAATTTTCCCCACAACTTTCCAGCTTCCGACTTTCAAGCGTGGGCCTGGGGAAACTTCGGGGAGAGAAGATCTTCTTCGTGTATCATCCAGATTTATTTTCTTTTGTTTTGTTAATTTTAGATTTTTATTTTCTTTGCTTTTAGTTGAATTTTATGTACAGTTATTTTTTAATTCTTGGTTGTAATTTTATTTCGGACAATTTAGTTTAATAAAATTTTCTTTTCTAAATAATTTAAACTTCTATTGCCTTTCTGTGGATTTGGTCTGTTTCACCATTATTTTATTCTATACTTAATTGTTAGTTTTAATGTGATTTGGTATAATTTGACATTGGTCATGGGTTCCTAACCACACTCTCATGGTTATATATTATCTACTCTTCCAAGAGCACACCTTTGCGTATTGGGTTCCACTATATCAATAAGGTTACGATTAAAGTCTTTTCTCTCTTCTAGATTTTAGCTCTAAGAGATCTTTACGAAAATTACACATGTAGGTAGTGAGTCACACTCCAATCATACACTACTTGTCTTTACTCGGCCTTGGTTTCCAATACCTACAAGAGAATAAATTGAGAGAAGATTCTACACTTTACGTATTGTGTAGAGAAAGATTCAACACAGGAAAGAACACGTAGAGCTTGAAACTGATGAGATATTTTTGCACTTGCAAAATGAATAACACCATTCTTCTTGTAGAGCACTTGAATGATCACTTTAATGCTTATAAGTTGGAAGGTGACAGCTTAATAATTGCTCCAGATTACTCTCTTTACTTCATTTGATGAATCTTAAATAGATAGGGAATAATTATAAGGTACATAGCGCGCACTTAATGCACCAACATTCGATTTTTTCCGATTGTTAGGATCCAAGTCACACTCGAAGTTGACTTTAGGTGCGACTTTACCCGAGTCACAAGCTAGAGTCGACTTGGGTTGGGACTTCGGTCTTTACCACTTTTTTTTAGAGGTTTATTCCTTGCTTTCTGCTTTAAGTTCTATTATGGGGTCGACTTGGCCTGAGACTTTACCAAAGTCGTAAGTGAAGTCGACTTGGATTGCAACTTCACAATTCATCATGCTCATTGAAACTTCAAGATTTCATAAAACGTAATGCTTTGACATATGTGCCCTTTGTTTCTTCATATTTTAGCTTCATTTATCTTAATATGCTTTAATCTTTGCAAATGTACTTTTGTTCATCTTGGTCATTAACCATTTGAAATTTCATTAATAAATTTGTGGATTTGGTCTTAGATCATAACAAGATATTGGTTGCTTGAACCTTTTTGGTTGATCTTCAGCTTGAATTTGCTTGTTTTTAATCTTCTTGTGCTTAAGTCGAATGCTAGGATCGACTTGAAGTGCAACTTAATTCAAGTTACATGACTAAATCGACTTCACCCGGGACTTCACCCAAGTTGTATGTTAGAGTCGATGTTAAGTGACTTTATACTATTTATTCTAGACAATAATTCTATGAAAATTTGAGTATTTAAGATGATTTGAATTATATTTTGATTAATTAAAACTTGAAGTTGTGTAAACACTCACAATTGATGCAATTTTCCTAGAGCAGGAAAGTACATGCAAATTCAAGGCCCAAATCATACAAAAATAATAGATTTGACATTGAAAATGAGCTCATCTAGGCTAGCCCTAGTTGTTGCTTCAAAAGGCTTGAAAAATATTTTCCATTGATATGTTGTGGCTCCCATAACTCCTCCCTGATCAAAAGTTATGGCCTGTCGAGGTTGGTTCGTCCATCTCTGCGTAACTTGCGTCTATTTCAAGAAGTTGTTTATTTTGAGAAGTTCAAAGCTTAAGGATAAAGACCACATTAGAATTGATTATTTTGAATGCTTTCAAGGAGTTAAAACAAGGATTAAAGCAACTTAGAATACATCGGAAAGTTTAAGCACGAATCGGGGCGAAACAGGATGAAACTATGCAAAATCACGCACTGAATAGAGCACTCCAGAGTGCCACATGACTCAAACTATGTGGAGCTAGATACCACACGATTTGAACCATATGGAGCGTTGGATGCATAATCCAGGTGCGAAACGGACTCTGTGCGCAAGCTGTTCCCTTGTACCATATATAAACACCCCTTGGGGATATCTTAAAGCATCTTAGAACCTCTCAAGAGCTAGGATGCATGTCTGGGAGCGAGAGGAGTGAAAAGCACGAGGCGAGAAGCGAGACAATGAGTTAATTGGAGCAGTTAAGACACCATCAAGGCTTCCATTAATAAGCTTTGATTTTCTTTCTTTCTTTTGATTTTAATTATCTTGTTTATGATAGATATACGACACAATATTATTTTGTATTTGATTTTAATAATAAACATGCTATACTAAACCTACTATCTAAGGTTTAGGATATAGTATGTGTTCAATGTAGCAGATATTGTGGTTTGATTATTTAAGTTATTTCGTATTAATTTAATATCTTGTAATCTCAATGCTGCTTGTTGGGTGTACGGTACCACACTTTGACATGATTTTATATATTAGGTGATAGAACCGAAAGATGAAAGTCTAATATCTGACAATTAAGATATTAAACCTGGATATTTAAAATAATGAAAATAGATATGATGACCTTAAGAAATTTCATAAACTTTTATAGAACTTAATGGATTCTAATTAACTTAATCCCATGAAAATAGGTGGTTAAGAAGATTAGGGTATGCCTTGTAGACTTCAAAAGAAGGTGCAAGGATAATATAGGAATAGTTCTTCTTTAAAACATAATATCCAGATTAAACAAGCAATACAAATATCCATTGTAGACAATAGTCGACTTGGGTTGCGACTTGACTTCATCAAATTCAGTATCAGAACCTTGAAGTCCATCCAAGTCACTTGCGAAGTCAACTTAGGTTGTGACTTGAGCCAAGTCACATGCGACGTCGACTTCAGATATAACTTCGTCTGCTCACACGTCCAGAATTTCAGCACTATCAGAAAAATACAGGTTAAAATCGATACTGGAGTTGACTTGGGTATCGACTTAACCTAAATCAATGCTTGAGTTGACTTATCTTTACAACGTGACCTATCATGCCTTGAATTTGAAATTTTCTAACTTGAAATAACTCACACATTTGTTGGTATCTTAAAGACTTTCAAATTTAAGTTGTTAATCATCAAAACATAGGTTGTGCTTGATTTGCTATTTATTTCACAATAATGACGAGTTGCGTATATGTCAATTAAAATGCTCATTATTTACGCAAGTATACGTGACGTGTCAAATAATAAAGAGTGAGTAAAGTATCGGTCCCACGAGGAATTGTTAACCAAAATTATTAATGAGTTTAATTGCTTTCGATGGGTAGAGAATTCTGAGTTTATGATTTAAACTAAAGCCAACAACTTCAATAAGAAATCAGAGTAGAGTTCACGGAACTGCGAGATACTATAAACGTGATTACTAATTAGGGATGATAGATGGATAGCTCAAAATCCTTGATTCTAAACTATATCGCATTGGTTCTTTTTCATTGGATTGTGCATGGATTTACCAGCCCAAGTTCAATAATCTTTATATATATCTTTCAACATTATATAAATCTAATTATACCTTATTTAATTGTTGTGTTCCCATGTCGTTAAATAAAGTAAAATTGATAAGTTCGTAACCTATTTAATGACTCCATAGGATTTAACGGTATATTCCTATCTGTTAAACAACTCCCCTTAACAAAGAGGAAACCTATGCCTTGCACATGGATCTAGCAGAGATTTTTTTCTTCCAAGGATAAATCAAACAATGAAATCATCTTATAAAATAGCTAATCTTGTAAAAAGTATTAAAACCACACATGCAAAGGTAAATAATACACACTCATATATAATATCAAATATTCATTTTTGAATTTCAAAGAACCATGACAATATAGATTAGAGTTCAATTAATCCTAATTATCCATCTAATGGATGTTTAGTTCAAAGACATGATCATAACATCCATTACATCCATATTAAAAGTATCCATGAAAGTAGAGAAAGAAAAATAGAAAAAATAAGAGAAAACTGATTTTCCGGCGGCTTCCACCAATGGAGTTGAATTCCCTCTTCAATCTATGCTTTGATTACGATTTCGTCTTTCTCTTGCTGTGTAGTTCATTCCTCCGCTCTTTTTCTCTTCTCCACTCGCGTGCAAACCCTTAGAATCTATTTATATAGTTAAATTGCACAGTTTACGCACTAAAAATCGTGCATACGGATGCGTATTGGCTCATAGGCACCAACTCTTTGTGTACCGGGCAACTTGGAACTTTTCTGCAAACTTTAGGAATTCATTCCTTGGTGCCAACTCCCTGGAGATTTCATGATTTGGAGCTCCTCCTGACACACTTGTGTGATCATGCTTGGTGCATGGGCGCCGTTGTCTGGCACCTAAGCGCCAACTCCCAATAAGCAGTGGTAACTTGTGGCTTCAAAAACCCTGCTAAGCTGATCTGCATGTTGGTAAAGTGGTGCCTGGGCGCCCCTGGGCAACAACTCACCGGAAGCCATGTGTTTGTTGAATTGTGCTGGAGTCATGGCAAGGGCACGTAGGGTGGCACCTGGGCGCCAATGGTTAGCGCCTAGGCGCCATCCACCTGCCTCGTGACTTGGTCTCAATTTGCATTCCACTCGCCTATATGCCTTCATATGTCTCATCATTCCTGCAAAAGATGGAAAAACTAAGTAAATGAACTAAAAATGCTTAATTAATGCTGAAAATGCACAAAACTAAATAATGTTCATAAAATGCAAAGTGAGTGGAAATTAGACTAAATGAATACAAACTAAGCTTAATCTCTTGGACTAACACACACATAAGGTTTGAAATAGGCCATGATAACTCGTATTTTTACGAGTTATCAAACAACTACATCACTTAACCCTAGATAAGAAGTTTAGCCGAACATAGTTTAATCAATCCACAAGATAAGACAATATCATTAAAAAATATCCATCAAAATTTACAACAATTGAATCAAAAGTAAAGGAAAATAAAAGCTTATTAGTTTGAGCCTTAAATGGTGTCTTAAAAGTCTCTCTCAAACTCTGTAGTGCCCCGAACTGGAGTGCCTAGAAGCCTTACTCTAGGATCTTATCGATTAGTAAACGTGACTCAGGATTATTGCCCTAATCATAGGAGGGTTCTTAATTGGATCTCGTCCAAATTTTTTTCTTTCTTTTTCTTTCATCATATAAACATATACTCATCATCATTCATAATAGACTTATCCATAACATTATAAATCATCAACTTTTCATATTATTCGTAATTTCATAATTTCATACAACCTGCGTCCTTTTTCATCATATCCTATTAGGGAATCTATTCATACAAAAATCTACTAACCTTTGTAGATTCCTTTTTTCCTTTAGCAATACATGCTCTTCATCTCTTGACTTTCCCTACACCTGTCTAAGGTTGGAAAAACAAAACATGAGTTGAAACTCAATAAGCAAGCATTTTTCTTTCATTTAAATGCATTCCTTTCTATTCGATAGACAGCACTTTCCAAGTGATCAACTACCAATGGAATAGAAACCTTTTCGTAAACTATTTTTGGAAACCTTTCATAAACCATTCATGAAAACCATTAGTAAATACATTTCTCTCCATTTGATAGGAAACATTTACCAAGTGATCAACTATCAAATACACAGGAACCTTTTCATAAACATTAGATGTGCAAATGCTTCTTTTCCGTTCCTGATATAAACATTTGTATGCAGGTACGCTAGCTCAGGGAACATCTCACATAGCATGGTCCAATACGTCGGCTGTCTCTGACTTGGCCTCATCAAGGGGAACCTCCCTTCCTCTTGACGCCTACATGGTTCCTACATGCATGACTTTTGATTTTCCCAGCATTATATACCTCTTACACCAGGGGACTTGTCATTCTCATATAGAGAATTATTTGCACAATCTCTTAAAAGCATCATTTCAAATTCATGCTTTCCTTTTCAATCCATGCATGAAAATGCAATGCATTCATTCACACATAACATTCCTTTTCCTCCACCTCTGGGGAGGATGCCGTCGGCACACAACCCATACGACTCGACAATAGTGAAGGGGGACCCTCTAATTCACTTTCTACCTCCACCAAAGCCTCTTCATTATACATCATAAAACTCATAAACATTCATCATTTCAAAATATTATAGGAATGGTCACTTTTAAACACATTTCATAAATACTTAAGAATAAAACATATTTTCAAAGTTATGTTTGCTTACAATGAAGCAATAAAATCATATTTTAAAAAAAATTTACTTGCTTACGATGAAGAAATAAAATCATATTATCAAAGTTGTGCTTGCTTACCTCCTCAGTCTGTGTCCTCCACCTTTTCCTTCCTTTTTCCCTACACAAGAAAAATAGATATTTTATCCATATCATTCCATGTCTTAGATTGCTTCTCATGAGTGCTTTATAATCATTCATTGCCTCATTTCTATAGAGGTTAATTTTATAAAGATACTTGGTCATTATCTCTTTACATGGATTTTTATCCATAAATCCTTTTAAAAATTTCATCCATATATCCTCGTAAAATATAAAAATAAATTTCAATTTTTCCTAAAATCACGTTGTTCACTATTCATAGTTACTGTAGCAAATTACTGTTCACGATCACTGTTCATCGGTATTGTTCACGTTTACTATTCACCCGAGGTTACTGTTTATGGGTTCTAAAAATTGACATTTTTTCCAAAAATAAAAAGTACCATGACATAGCTTATGCTTAAGCATCCTTAATTTAAAAAATTATGAAATTAATATATCATCATTCCAATACTATATTTATCATATTTATACATCCCAAATCATCATTTATCATTTTTGGAGCATTATGTATACATATCATATGCCATCTTCTTGAAATTTCAATGTTTTGGCATAATTCCACTTTGGCATTATAACTATACTTATTTTCTCATACTTAGGCATTATCTAATCATAATTTTACCCTACTCAACATCCAAAAGAAATTTGGGTAGAATTCACTTATCCGAAGTAGAAAAACTCTCATCTTACTTGCCTTTTTTCTCTCTCTAACCTTTTCTTTATCTCTTCTCTCTTGGCTAGAACGTGTGGGGGATAGGAAATGAAGTTGATCAAGTGATTTTTGAGCTTGGGATGAATGTGAATTCATTCAAGGCATTGCCCCCTATTTATAGTGCTCCAAATTTTATGAATTTGCAATTTACCCGCTTGCTCAAGGATTTAATTCTAAATTTTTTTCCAAATCCCATGCAATATTTTGATCCTTGTGCAGCCACCCTATCAGCAGCTCCTGCCCCTAGCTAGCCCCTATTTATTGATGATTTTTTATTTATTAAAATTAATTATTTTTAAGCTAATTCATCTCAACCGTTGATTTTTGATAAGTTTGATTTTGGACCATTGGATTTTGGCCCAAAAGTCAAGCCTCCAGCAGCCATTGCAACTTTTCATTAATTAATTAATTAATTAATTAAAATTAATCTAAAGTCAAATTCTAATTAATGAAAAATTAAAGCTACTTTTTGATCTTCAAATGATATTTAATCTTAACCCTTGATTCATGATTTTGATTAATCTTGGACCATTCATCATGTCCATCATCATATTTTGGCCATCCATAAAAAATTTCACCTTAATCCGATATCGGGATTGTAAGTTATGAATTTTTCTTCATTTTCTCTCAAAAATCCACTAAAAATCCGAATATATTAAATAAATCAAAAGGTGGCTATTTTGTCCTTTTGTGGGAAGCTTCCTTTTTTGTCTTTTATAATTAAGTTAATCCAAAGTGATTAACTTAACATATTCCTTAATCTCACATTTACTATTCACGTTTCACTATTCATACGAATTAACATTCCATAATTAGCTATTTAATCTTCCAATATCATATATCATTAATATATTATATTATTAAGGGTTTATAACTCCAAGGTTTCATACACGTACCTAAAATTGAGGTTTCACAAACTCGCCTCTTTCTTCTTCTCTCCTTAGCTTGTCTTTTTTCAAACCCTAGCTCCAAAAGATGCTCAAGAGATTGCTAAATTCATATCTTAAACTATGTTCCCATCAAAATTACACAAAATCTTACAAAACTAATTCATATAGCAAAGAAACTAGAGTTTTGTGTGTGGAATACAAAATTGATAAGGATCAATAGACATACACCTACTCTAAACTTATTCGAAGTACAACTATAGAAATTAAGATTTTTTAATGAACAATTTAGATTAGTGATTTTTTTAAATTTCAGAATCATCATGTTGTTACTGTAGAAGTGGAAAGGATGTTGCTGAAAAATTCCAAAAATCAAAAACCCAATAAAGCCTCCTTACCTACTTCTTTTCATCGCTATTGAGTGTTGGAATCCAAAACCACCAAAAATTTCAAAAGCATGAGGAATTAAGGAGGTTGCATGAATTTATACAAATTGTGTGCCTTGAAAATAACCACAACAAATGAAGTTATTGCAATTCTTGAGTAACAAATGCTAATAAGGCCAAATAATTTGCTAAAACACAATGGATGACAACAAGTTTCATGATGGAAACTTGTGAGAAAGGTTTACCAAACTTCACTCTGATACTAAGTTGACATAAGATTATTAGAAAAAGAAAGCAATATTGCCCTTGTTAGAAATATAACTAGTCTAATAACCTGATCATTAAAGAAAGCTCCGATATCATGAAATACAAATAGAACTACCGATGACAACACATGGGATTATAATAAGGTCCCTGTAAGCCCCGAAGATCATCACGATTAGCTAAAGTTAGATACCACCCAATATAGGAAACACATTCTTCACAAGGAGTATCAAATAATAAATCATGCTTCTTATCACATTGCAAATTCTTCTTCTTCAGTGATCTTTCTTTTTCTTGAAAGTTGGTTTATTAGAACTATTTTCTTTGGGATTACTCTTTTTAATAGACTTCTTCCCATTCAGTGTGAATTTTTTTCTTCTTGGGCATATCACTAGCAAGATAGTTAGAAGCTTCATGCTCATTTGGGCAAGGACATAATTCTAAGGGTACCATAGCTAAAATTGACTGAAGATGAAGGGGTACATTGCCTTTTGCCTTCTTAAGAGTAAATCGCTTCTTCGGCATAACCGATCTTTCTTCATGAGGAAGGGCAAAAAATTCTAAAGGAGCAGGTTTATCTTTATTCATCCCACCAAGTAAGGCATTAAATTTGGCTTCTCGCATCCAATCATAAATAATTGGATTGATAGGCACCTAAGATATAGTGGTACATCCAAGATTTTGCTCCATAGTGGGGATGTTACTATTTGAGGACTTTGAAGTTGTTATCTTTAAAATAACAAATTGTAAGATATATCAAACTACAAAAAGTACCACACTTAGAGCCTACATCATTATGATTTAAGAGTTCTAAGTCCTTGTCATATTTAGCCAAGATCTTAGTCAAGATACCACATATGTAAAAAAAAAAACTTTGTGGTTATCTTTTCTAGTGGTTAATTTAATAATAAAGAGGAGCTTAGCAAGACTTAAAAGTTAAGTTATCAAGGCCTCAGGTGAGGTTTGATGAATCTATGTTGCATTTGATTGAAAAGCTTGTTGGTCCCGAGTTTATGGCAAAACTCAAGAGGGAAGGGGTGAATTTGGTTTTTGAAATTTTTAAAACTTAAACATAAACTTTACCCTGGATTTATCTAGTCCCCTTTATGAAGAAACAAATGGAAAGCAATATAGTATGGAGAGCAGAAATAAAAATCAACAAGCAATATTTTATAATGGTCCGGGTAACCTTCTCTACTCCACTCTTTCAAGCTCACACCTCTTGTGATTTGGGTTCCACTACGTATTTCACAAATACAACTAGAGCTACTGCTCTCTTCTAGATTTCAGCTCTAGGGGGCATCAACAATTCACAGCACAAGTAGGTGATGAGTTCCACTCCAATCACACACTACTTTGCTTACACTTGATCTTAGGTACCCAAACTAAATCAAGTTCAATACAATAAGAAAAAATGAAAGAAAGTTTCTACACGTTACTGGTGTGTAGATGCATATTTAGCACAGAGAAGAACTTATAGTGTAGACTTAAAGATTCAGCGAGCAACTCTTGGCAGCTTGAAAGTAAGGTTCTTCTTCTAAATATTGGCTTGATCACTTAAAGCTCTTAGAGATGAGAGTTATGCTCAATCAATGAATTCTCAACTATCCTCCTCGTTCATATTGAATGCCTATAATTCGCGAGGGAATTCGAATGTTTGGAAGTAGGTAGCGCACATTTAATGTGCCAATGTTCGAAAAATTTTCAACCGTTGCGACCCAAGTCACAGGTGGAGTCGACTTCGGGTGTGACTTCGACTCTCTGCAACTTCTTCAAGTTCCAGTCTGGGCGACTTGGTCTTCGACTTGACCCAAGTCGCAAGTGAAGTTGACTTCAAGTGCGACTTCACTTCCTCAGCTTGCTTGATGAACTTGAAATACTTTGGAATGCCGTGCTTGCTTGAATTTCTTCATGTTTGATTGTTCTTCCACCATTTTGTATTACTTAAGACTCTTTTATGATTCTTCTATCTTGAAACACTTGATTCCATGTCTTGAGTCTTACATCTTAGAATGTATAGAAGATGTTTGAGTATGGGTTTATGATTCAATATGATAGATTCATGCAACCCTGCTTGCTTTGGTCTTCATTTAATCCTACATTTGATCCAAGTCGATTATCTTCACTTGAATATAGCACTGAGTCGTCTTGATCTGTAAGGTCTGTATTGAAGTCGAAGCTGGAGTCGAGTTGGTCTGCGACTTCAGCAGCTCTTATCCCCGTTTTCAATTCTGGATGGAGATGACGCCTTGAAGTCACTACTGGAGTCGACTTGGTCTGCGACTTCACCTCAAGTCGCAAGTGGAGATGACTTGGGATGCGACTTTAGAAGTTCTCATTCTCGATTTCAACTCTGGAAGGAAATGACATTTCGAAGTCGCCGCTGAAGTTGACTTGGGGATCGACTTGGCCTAAGTTGATGCCTAAGTCGACTTGAAAATCGACTTGTCTTGTCATGCTTCATTTTTTTTATTTTTACAACCTTTAATCATCTCCACAAACATGTTAGTAATCAAAACTTACTCAAATTGATTTGTTAATCATTAAAACATAAACGTGGCTTATTTTCCACATGTTTCCAACAAAGCTCACCCTCAATTGAAGAAGTAAGAATAAAAGACTGAAAACTGAAAGAAAAATGAGCAACAATGAAGACTTGGAAAACAAGATGAAAGATTATAACCTGTCTCTCTCAAGCTCACGACAGTGTGAAAAAAGCTTAAGGAAATGGACAAAGTGAAAGGTTATGTTCTCTAATTGCCATTGCCCACAGTAATGTCTGACAGAAAAAGAAAACAGAGGATAGGTAGCGTTCGAGAGAGTAGGAAAGAAGAGGAGTTCAAAATGGTGTATTTATAAAGGTAAGCTCGCCATAACATTGCTAATTTAAAAATAGTGGTATGAGCCTTCGAGGCCTAATTCTAAACTCCTAGGAACATTAAGAAGCCCCAATGCTTTAAGGTGCATATACCTATTTTTTAATTTTTTAAAAAATTTTACACAAATATTAATCTAAGTGTATTTAATGTACGTATCAATTTTTACTATTTTTAGAGATTTTTAAAGATTTTTATTAAAATCAGTGGTATTTTAGTAATTTTAAAATTACTAAAATGCCATTGATTTTTAAAAATCTAAAAAATATTTAAAAATCTCTAAAAATAGTATAAATTGATACACTTTTTAAATATACTTAGATTAATAGTTTTATGAAAAAAGTTTCGAAAAATTTTAAAAATGGATATATGCACCTGGGAACATAAAATCAAGCCTTCAAGCCTTCACAATATGGTACGATACCAAAGAAAAGTACAAAAACCAAAACCAAAGGCAACAGCACATTGCCTATAATAAAATAAGTATTCAAATTGTTTAACTATTTTATAAAAAGGCTTCAAGTCAAAAAGTGCTTATTGTTCTCTTCCTAAAATATGTTTTAAAAAATTATACAAAAAGAACGCTTCATAACAGAACATTTGAATGTTTTGAACTAAACTAAATTTCAACAAAAGCATAATAAAATTTAATTGAAAAATATTAAACTAAATCTATGAAAATAAATTGAGAACTAATTTGAATAATTATTTGTGAAAATTTTCTAAAATATGTTTTAAGTTTGAAATGTAGCTTCCACTTTTTAAAATTAAAATTAGATAAATTAAGCCTAATATTTTCGACATGAATCTCAAATAGGCCTATAACATGATAAGAAAACTAGATGACTTATCCTGCACTTTTTATATATAAAAAACTAATTGATTATCTATAATTTATATTACACTTAATTACTATCAAAATTTAAAGCATAATTATATTAAATATGCTATCAAAAGACAAAGAAATGAATTTAAGATAAATAAATCATACTAAATTAGCTTTAAAATTTATAAAATAACATAAAATTTATAAATTAGAATGTGTTTGGTAAATACGAAAAATTTTTTAAATTTATTCCACACAAATATCTTACTATTCAATCATTTCAACACATCATTCTAAACAACTATATTACTTTTCGATCATTTATACACATTATTTTGTATAACTGCCAAACTTTTCATTTATGTATACACTTTCTTCCATACGACTATTACACTTTTTAATTATTTATATACATTCTTTCGTGCAACTATCCTTTACTTTTAAATCATTACTCCTATCTTATCATATCTCTCTCCCACCTTTTTCAAACCTTTGGTGAATAACTTTTCAACTTTTTCCCACATTACCAAACACGTTCTTATTTTGTTTTAAAATAAAATTTTCAATTTGAAAAATATTTGTTATTCTATTCCCTAAAGAGTTCTAAAAAATGTTATACATAGAGAACAGTTAAGGACCAAATTTTAATCCAAGGCTAGATCAAACTAAGTTAATGATTTAAAACATCAATAGTGGAAATCATTCCTACATTGTGGTGCCAAATGTTGAATCTCATCTTAGTCTAAGACTTCATCAAACCGTACTAGGGACCCATCTGGTCAAGAGAGTACAGGGAGATTTTGCTCCCATTTGCTAATCTCATGTAGATGTTTTCTATGATTTTCTTCTTTCTCTCACACACTCTCCCATAAATAATTTGAAATTTTAACTATTTTATAACCCTACTCTTTTAGGTTTTACATCTACATTCCAATCATTTTTTTCTGACAACTATGTTATTTATTACGACTTTACTCCTACCATATCATATTACATCACTCATATAATTTTCAAAATATTTCCTATTCAACTTTCCATACTTTTCCACTATCTCACTATATTTTACATTACCGATGTGGCGCCCCGACCCAGGGTGCTTAGAAGCCTTACTCCGGGATCTTTATCGATTGGTAAATGTGACTCAGGATTGTTGCCCTGATCACACGGCGGGATTTTTA
>JAXCLR010000081.1:34807051-34823102 GCA_035584095.1 Annona squamosa | reverse complement strand
AATCACCAACAAATTATTCTAATCCCTTTGTCCCATATTAGCTTATAATGATCACTCGAATCATCATTGCTAATTCTTAGCCATAATTATCGTAGTTTAGCAAAATCATAAAATTATTTATAATTCAATAAATTCACTTATAAATCATATGTAAATATTCAATGTATATATAAAATCCTACTTAGGTTGGGGTTTCACAGGATAAGTCTTGCCAATGTTCACAAGACAGTCTTTCGAAAGAGGTATGAAAATTATGAATTTCTAGTGATGCCTTTTGGACTCAGTAATGCCCCTACTGTATTTATGGATATGATGAACAAGGTATTTCAGGATTATTTGGTCCAATTTGTGTTCATTTTTATTGATGATATCCTGATTTATTCCAAGTCGAAAGAGGAGCATGAGATTCAGTTGAGAAGAGTACTGGAAAGATTAAGAAAGGAGAAACTATGTGTCAAACTAAAGAAATGTGAGTTCTGGTTAAAGCAAGTAGCATTTGTTGGGCATATAATCTCAAAGAAGGAAGTACAAGTTGACCCACAAAAGATTAAGGCAATTTTAAATTGACCGAGACCAACAATTATTATAGAAATCTGAAGTTTTTTAAGATTAGTTGGCTATTATTGAAGATTTGTAGAAGGTTTTTCACAATTATCAACCCCACTAACAAGGTTGACTCGTAAAGGAGTCCAGTATGTATAGTCTGAAGTATGAGAATGCAGTTTTCAAAAGTCGAAGTAACAATTGGTAAAAGCGCCTATCTTAACCCTACCTAAAGGAAATGAAGGATTTGTGGTTTACAGTAATGCTTCAAGAAAAGGATTAGGATGTGTGCTAATGCAGAAAGGAAAGGTGATAGCTTATGTGAGATGGCTTCTATCCAAATGAATGTCATAATCTTAAATGATGTATCTCATTGTTTACGACATACCCTGGACAGGTATAAGAAGCATGTTTTAAAATATACCCTCGAGTGGGTATAATGTAGCTTTCCAAGTTATTTTCAATAAAAATGTATTGCCTAAATACCTTATAGCTTGCTTATTGAGTTTCGACTTACAGTTTTATTTTTCAAATCTTAAAGACAAGTGAAGGAGAGAACCATGCAAGGAACACAGGTGGAGATTCAAAAAAAATGAATTTCTATAAATTCTTGCAATTAAACTTTATGAATTATATGATTGTATGTTTGATGACATTATTAATGATTGAATGATGTATAAGGTTTCTGTTATATTTATGATAATGTGGTAATATGACTATAAATAGTGGAAAAAAAATTTATTGGCAATTATTAAGAATGATTTATCATGAAATAGTTAAGTATGAAAAATTATGAGACTATATGTGTATATTTCAAATGAAATGTTTAAAAAGATATAAACTCCTAAGAAGTTAAGATAAAATGAATAAATATCCAAATAGTCTGCCGTATGACAGGGCAATAATCTTAACGTTTACCAATCGATAGATCTTGGAGTAAAGTTGTGACACTCAGGTTTAGGGCGCCACATATAATCTTAGAGAAGGGAGTACAAGTGGACCATTGGAAGATTTAAGTAGTATTGAAGTGATCGAGACCAATGACTTTACAAAAATTTAAAGTTTTCTGGAATTAGCTCGCTACTACAGAAAATTTATGGAAGGTTTTTCACAATTATCAGCCCCACTCATGAGGTTAACTCGTAAAGGAGTCAAGTATGTATAGTCTGAAGAATTGGAACACAGTTTTCAAGAGTTGAAGTAATGTTTGGTAAAAGCACCTATCTTAATCGTGCCTGAAAGAAATGAAGAATTTATGTTTTACAGTGATGCTCAAAGAAAGGACTATGATGGATGCTAATGCAGAAAGGAAATGTGATAGCTTATGTGTCAAGGCAGTTGAAGCCCAATGAAATAAGCTACCCCACCCATGACCTAAAACTAATAGCGGTGGTATTTGCCTTAAAAATTTGGAGACACTACCTGTATGGTGCTAAATGCGAGATATATATGGATCACAAGAACCTTAAGTATATTTTTACTTAGAAGAAATTATATATGCAACAATGAAGATGGCTTGAGTTACTTAACAATTATGATTTGGAGATCCTATACCATCCAGGTAAGGCAAATGTGGTACCTGATACATTGAGCAGAAATGGCAGCATAGTGCACTTTATCATTAAAGAGAAAGGTTTGCTTCGAGAAATAAGGTAATTGGAATTGATTATATGTCCTCCTGGAGTTCAAACACGATTATCACAAATGAACATACAATCTCCCTATTTGAACAGATCAAAACTGAGCAGCAAGAGGACACAGACCTACATACTTATGTGGAAAAGATGAAGAAAAATGGGTTGAATGAATTGATTATTGATGAGAAAGGTATGTATCGATACAAATGTCGCTTATGCATACCTAATTTAGGAGAATAGAAGGAACAGATTCTCAAAGAAGCTCATTTTCACCATTTTTTATGCATCCTGGAAGCACGAAGATGTATCAAGATCTCAAGAAAGCATATTGGTGGAATGACATAAAAAGGGAGATCGTTAAATACGTATCAAAGTACTTAATTTGTCAAAGGGTGATGGCAGATCACCAACAGATGCTAAGAAAGCTATAGTCTTTAGAAATTTCCGAATGGAAATTGGATGATATAACAATGGATTTTATTAAAGGATTACCTAGAACACAAGTAGGAAATGACTCCATATGGGTAATAGTGGATTCATTATCCAAAGTTGCACATTTTATACCCATAAAGAGAACTTATACAACTAAAAGATTGGCTAAGATATGTTACAAGGATATTGTACGACTTCATGGAGTACCTAAATCCATAGTATCCTATCGAAATACGACATTCATGTCTCGATTTTGGAAGAGTCTACATGAAACCCTAAGCACCCAGCTAAAGTTTAGCATGACATTTCATCCCCAAACCAATGGACAAACGGAGCGGGTAAATCAAATTATCAAGGATATGCTCCATATATGTACATTAGAATTCAGAAGATCGTGGGATGAATATGTGTCAATAGCGGAGTTCGCGTACAATAACAGTTATCAAGCTAGTATTCAAATGACACCATTTGAAACATTATATGGATGAAGGAGTCAAAAACCACTAAACTGGGATGAAGTTGGAGAAAAAAAATTAGTCCCAGACTTGTCTCAGCGAATGGTAGACAAAGTGCAAGTTATTTGCCAGTGTATACTCACAGCATAAAGTTGGCAAAAGAGTTACACAAACTGCAAGAGAAGAGATATGAATATCCAAGTTGGCAAACATGTTTTTATAAAAGTCACGCCATTCAAAAGAGTCATAAGGTTTGGGAAAAGAAGCAAGTTGAATCCCGGGTTTATTGGGTCATTTGAAGTGTTGGAGAAAATTGGGAAGTTAACTTATAGAATAGCATTATCTCCAGACTTAGCTTTAGTCCATAATATTTTTCATATTTCAATGTTGAGGAAGTATGTTCCAAATCCAACACATGCGTTAGTAGTAGAGAACCTACTAATTTAAGACCATTTGAATTAAGAGGAAAGACCCGTTAGGATTCTGGATCGTAAGGTGCAAAAGCTTCGGAATAGAGAAATTGAGTACATTAAAGTGCAATGGAATAGAAATTCCAAAAACGAAGCTACTTAGGAACTGAAGGAATAGGTAGAAAGAAAGTATCCCCAACTATTTCAAAAATAGATAGTTTCAGGACGAAACCTATTATAAGCAGGGAGAATTATAATACTCAGACCCAAGTATGACTCATATAATTGCATTTAAGGTGTAATTATGATTTATGGATAAATTGATTGATTTTTGGATATTTTCATAAATTTATGAATTTTGTAATTAGGATTTGCAATTAAGAATGGTGATTATGATTATTCGCAAAGCCCAATGTAAGTCAAGATGACTAAAGAGGCTTAATGAAGATTAGTATATGCAAATGTGGCATGAAATTTATTTGAATTTTCATGATTTAATCAATAGAGATAAAATGAAAATTATGGAGTTATGTTGAAAATCATAGAAAATTCATAACTTAACGCTTGTAACGCGAAATGAGATGAAATTTTGAAGGCAAACTCTTGATTTTGGACTCAACCTTGCGTATGGATTGGATTAAGGCACAAGTGATAAGATTAAGATGATAAATATTTATTTTTAATCTCACACTCTAAGGTTATTTTCAAAGGTTCATAACTTGACGTAGAAACGTCGATTTAAGATAAAATTTGAAAAAATTAAATAAAATTATGAAATATATGGTATGAGTGGATTAGATTAAGCTAATTACCATGGAAAAGTGGTTAATTAGAAAAATTTACCTAATATTAACTTTATGTACTCTAGATTATCATAACAATTATTAAAAAGCATTAGAGATAATGACATGTTTTAATGCTATGCAAGGTGTCAAATTTTTGGTGGACTGAGCTAATTTTAAAGATTAATTTAATATTCAAATCCATGAAAAATTCAAGGATTAAATTCCATGGATTAATGCCTAATATCTAGCTCAAATGGAGCATAAATTATGTGGCATACTAAGGAACGTCCAAGGCCACTTTGGGTATGGAAATTTGATTTTTAAAAATGCTAAAATATGTGTCTAAGTTGCCTAATACCTAAGTGAAGTAAATGGGCACATAAATATGTGGAAAATGTGGCAAAAAATATCAAAAAGCTAAGCTAAAAAGGGGCGTCAACAAGTGGACAGCAATGTACCCCTTAAATGTGTAATTTTTGATGATTTTTGATAATTAGAAAATACATATTTTACTTGGATATAAAAATGTCATGTCATCAAGGGATAAGGTAGAAATAAATTACCATCATGACATATGGCAAGTGGGTTCCATTAGCTGGTTAAAAAATATAAAAAAGGACATTGACCTTGAAAACGTTCATATGAAGAAAAGGGGGAGAAATCTCCAAATTTGCTTAGTGTTGTGAGCTACCTTGGGCACATCCAAACCAACAAGGGAGAAAGAGAAAAAAAGAAGAAGAAGAAGAAGAATCAAGCTACACACATTGGATTCAAGTTAGGTTTAATCAAAGTAAATAAAACCTAAGTTTTGAAGAATCAAGTTTTCTCTCTCAATTCATGAGCTATAAATATGGTTCATGAAGAACTCTTAAAGGCTAAGTTATGATTCCTTAATATGGGTAGTGAATGATTTTTAAAAGATTTAAATGAGATCAAGAGTTCAAGAGAGTGAAAATGGAAGTTTAAGTTGAAATTTGAGATGAAAGCTAACATGAAAATTCTCAAAACTCTAAACCAAGTTGTTGTATGATTTAAGCATGATGATTTGGATGTAATTTATGTTCTTTTGAATTGCATATGTTGATTTGAGCATTTGTTAATGATTTTAGCAAATATGGAACTTAGGGTTTCAAGAAATGCCCGATTTTTCCATTTTTAAGTTAAAAATAATAGTGAGTGCTTAAATTGTTTATAGACGAATTGTAGGATAAAGTACCCTAAATTAAGGACCCTTTGGATGGCCTAAGTGGCCTGGATCAGTTTTCCCTAAATCTGATTTTTTATAGTATGTATATGGGACATCTAAACAGGGGTCAAAACGGGTGCTTTCCATATGATTTTTGTTGTTGTTTATAATAAATTATATATTGATATTATGGAGGGTAAATTACCCTCAGTTTAAGGTACTTTGAGTGTCCAAAAAAGGTTTGATAACCCTATATGCATGAAAATATTGCTGTTATAGAAGCAAATGAACTACGGATTTTAAATATGTAATAATACCCTAAATTTATGTTAAGAAAATCATGTTTAGTTGCTAGAAATTATGATTTAAAAATCTGTGATGATTTAAGTCTTGAAAGAGGCATTTCAAGGATAAAAATGGGTGGATTAAAAATTCAAAATTAAACCCTAAAGTATATGTTAATTAAGGAATTTAATGATGATGAAAATAAGCGTAAGTTTCTATGTTAAGAAATTTTAAGAAACACATAATATATGTGTTGTATGTTGAACATATATAGAGCATATGTATGAATGGATGATATGTGACTTATGTGAATTTGCTAAAATAAAAAATATGAATGAATATGTGATAAAATGCATGAGGATATTTCTGTATGAATGAGGATTAATTATCTCAATTTTTTAGATTTATTTATGAAGCTTGAAATGTCATTTATATGCTTAGAATAAGCATTAATGTAGGAAAAATGAAAAATGATTAGTGGGAGATATGAATTCTCAAATGATGAATTATGAATGAATGTTATCTGTTTACCCTAAATATATGGGACTAAAACACAATATGGAATGAATGTTATGATGCACAAGTGCGTGTTGTGTATGCATGATCGACTTGAAAATCCAAGTTGATTATGTACGATATGGATTATGGGATTGAAAAACTAAGTGAGTGCAAGCAAATGGATTGTTATGAATGCAATGTTATATTTTTGCATAGGCAAAGGCAAAGAGATAAGCGAGGCGGAAAGGTAAGCAAGCAATTTTCAAAATGTTTTGTTTCATCGAATATGATAAAATGTTTATCAATAATATTCTGAATATTTATGAATGATTTCAATTCTTTATAAGTTGTTTACGGATGGTCATTCCTTATCTAAATGTATATTGAAATGTTATTTCTAATGAAATAAATGAATTGTTTACTGTTTTTCAAGTACTTATGTCAATTGATGAACCATGAGTTTATGATTGAAAAATCATGCTAGCATGTCAAAGTTCATATTTATGAAAGAAAGCATGTGGACAAAAGCATGAGGTCCACCTCAAAGATGTAAGCGGACCAAATATCCCTCTTTAGTGCAACCAAGTCGCTAAGAGAGGCCAAGGGCCAGTGGCGCCTCCCTAGTATGGGAGAGAGGATGAAAATGGATGGTTGCCTAGCTAGCTTTTATCTAAAGGAATTTCATGATTTTATATGATGTATCACATTGTTTATGAGATACCCTAGACGGGTATGAGAAACATATTTTAAGATATACCCTCAAGTGGGTATAATGTAGTTTTTCAAGTTACTTTTCAATGAAATGTATTTCCTGAAAACCTTATAGCTTATTTATTGTGTTTTGACTCACAATTTTGTTTTTCAAATCCTAAAGACAGGTGAATGGGAGAACCATGCAACGAGCACAGGTAGAAATTCAAGAAAAAAATTGAATTTCTACAAGTTGTCTGTGATTGAACTCTATGAATTATATGGTTGTATGAATAATGACATTAATAGTGATTTAATGTTGTACAAGGAGTACGTTATGTTTATGACTATGTGGTGGTTGTGATTATAAATAGCAAAAAAATTTTATGGTCAATTGTTAAGAATGATTTATCATGAAACGGTTAAGTATGGAAAAGTATGAGATTATATGTATATATTTCAAGTGGAATGTTTAAAGTGATATAAACTCCTAAGGAGTTAAGATAAAATGAATAAATATCCAAACAGCCCGTCATGTTACAGGGTAACAATCCTGACCACATTTACCAATTGATCGATCTTGGAGTAAAATTGTAACGCTCAGGCTGGGGCACCACATTACATGACTAAAGTGCCAAATTAGTTTGGGTATTAAAAAGTGTTGAATTTATGCCTTCCAAAGTAGAGCAACGCAGACTCCAATGGCTTACTAACACAAATGGACCCATAAAATGGGTCCCAAAGAGATAAGCTCTATGTGATTTCTTCTTACAAGTATTTTTTAAAATAAATGCCAGCAATATATGGTTCATGGACAATGCTTGCTTAAAATATATGATAAGAGAAAGAGGACTATTCCATAATATTAAACTACTTATTGAAGGAACTGTTGCATTTAGGAATAATGAAAAAAAGGTAAAATTAAAGGTAAAGGAAATATCTACGGTATTTCAAGTGCATGTATTGAGGATGTGCTATTTGTTGAAGAACTTAAACATAATCTAATGAGCATTAGTCAATTGTGTGACAAAAAGCTATAAAGTTGTATTTGAATCTTGTATATGCAATATTTTTTATGGAGATCACATAGGTTTTAGTGATAAAAGACACGAAAACATATATTTAGTTTCCCTTGATGAATTTGAAGGACAATGTTTTATGGCCATTGATACTGATCCATGGACTTGGCATAACAGACTTAGACATATAAATATGTCAAATATTAAGATCCTGTGGAAAAAAAGCCTAGTAGAAGGGTAACTAAAACTTAAATATGACAAATATAAAATTTGCAAAGTATGTCAACTATCCAAATAACCTAAAATGTCATTTTCCTTCAAAAAGAAAATCTCAACGACTAGGCCACTTGAACTATTACATATGGATCTGTATGGGTCATCCGATATCTTAACTCTTAGAGGGAAAAAGTATGTTTTTGTTATTAGTGATGATTTTTCAAGATTTACAAGAATAATACTTTTAGCTAGCAAAGATGAAGCTTTCTCAATATTTGTTAATTTCTCAAATTTTGTACAAAATGAAAAGCAAAATACATTCATATCCATTAGAAGTGATCAAGATGGTAAATTTGAAAACAAAAAATTTATAAATTCTACAACAAAAAAGGAATTCATTATATATTTTCTGCACCAAGGACTCCCCAACAAAACAAGATAGTTGAAAGGAGAAACAGAACAATATAAGAGATGAATAGAACTATACTAAACGAAAGTAAATTATCCAAGAAACTTTAGGAAGAACCTGTAAGTACAACATGTCATATACTAAATCGAGTTACCATAAGAGTAATCTTGAAAAAGACCCCATATGAGCTATGAAAAGGTAGAAAATCAAATATTTTATACTTCCATACTTTTGACTGTATTTGCTATGTACTGAATAATAAAAAAGTAAACTTAGAAAAACTAGATGCCAAAAGTGATGAAGCAATATTTCTTAGATATTCATCAAATAGTAAAGCATATAGAGTTTTCAACAAAAGAAATTAAGTAGCAGAATAATCCATACATGTTGTATTGGATGAGTTTAATCCGAATTCCAAAAAAGAGGATGAACTAAGTGATGCAGGTGAAAGAATTCTGAAAAGCCAAATATGGAAAGGTAAGGAGAACTAGAAACAAAGCATGAGCAATCCTTAGACAAAAAGGTAAGTGAAGATAATGACCCTTACAAACCTCCAAAGGATTAGAAACTCAAAAATGACCATCTAATTGAGCAAGTAATCGGTAACATATATGAAGGAGTAAGAACAAGAGAATCTAGATATAATATATGTGGAGATTTTGTTTTTGTATCTAAAATAGAGATAAATTCAATTAATCAAGCTCTTAATGATAAAAATTAGTTTCTGGCAATGCACGAAGAACTAAATCAATTCGAAAGGAACCAAGTATGGCACCTAGTCCCTAAACCCAAAAACTACACGATTATTGCTACCAATGGGTCATCAGGAATAAATTAGACAAAAGTGAACTTGTGGTAAGAAACAAAACTAGGCTAGTGATCAAAGGGTATTCCCAAGAAGAAAGAATTAATTTTAAGGGATCATATGCTCCAGTAGCTAGGCTAGAAATCAACGCATTCTACTAGCCTTTGCATCTCACGTGGATTTCAACTGTTTCAAATGGATATAAAAAGTGCAATTTTGAACGGATACCTAAACAAGGGGGTATACGTAAAACAATCTCCTAGTTTTGAAAAAAAAGATCAATCCAAATTTATTTTTAGGTTAATCAAAGCTTTATATGAATTAAAACAAGTACCAAGAGCATGGTATGAGAGGTTAAGCAAATTTTTTATTGATTATGATTTTCAAAGAGGAAAGGTTGACATCCCATTATTTATCAAGTACAAAGAAAAGGATATATTAATTATTCAATTATGTAGATGATATTATATTTGATACCACTAATGAAACTTTATGTCAAGAATTTTCTAGAATCATGTAAAATCAATTTGAGATGAGTATGATGGGCGAACTAAACTTCTTCCTTAGACTGCAAATTAAGCAACTAAGTGAAGGCATCTTCATAAATCAGTCCAAATATGTCGAAGAAATGCTCAAAAAATTTGGAATGCAAAATAGCAAAGCAGCAAATACACCTATGAGCTCAACCATCAAAATTGAAATAGTCGAACAAAAGTTGTATAAAAGCATGATAGGATCTTTGTTATATTTGACTACATCCAGACCAGATATTTTGTTCAGTGTTTGTATATGCTTTAGATTTCAATCATGTCCCCAAGAATCACATTTAGAAGTTGTAAGAAGAATTTTAGGTACTTGATTAATACTATTAACCTAAGACTATGGTATCCTAAAGGCTCAACTTTTAATCTAATTGGCTACTGAGACGCAGATTTTGCCAATTACAAGATAGATAGAAAAAGAAATAGTGGGACATGTCAATTCCTTGGAAACATGATAGTTTTATGGTTTTAAAAAAAATAAATTAGTGTTGCTCTATCTACTGAGAAAGCCAAATACATTGTTGTCAGGAACTGTTGTGTCCAACTACTTTGGATAAAACAAAAACCTAAAGATTATGAGATTGAATACAAAGATATACTAGTTAGATGTGACAATATAAGTGTAATATGTTTAACTAAAAATCCTATACTGCACTATAGAACCAAACATATAGATGTGAGACATTATTTTATTAGAGAATATGTTGAAAACCATGATATTTGTCTAGAATACGTTAAAATAAAATATTAAGTTGTTGATATTTTTACAAAACCAATAGTAAAAGAATTATTTTACAAAATTAGAAATGATATGGGTAATGATTGATCTTGATTTATAAAGTAGTATATCTCTTAGAAATTTATGTAATTAAATGTGGGGTAGAAAATAAAATGCATATTTTGAACTTGGGTTAGAGGAGCCAAGTTGACTCCACTCATCCGGAGTCCATGAAGCCCGCATTCCTCTCATTTCTCTCTCATTATTCCTCTCAAGAGAATCCTCTTCCTTCTCCTAAAATTCAATCCCCATCTAACTCCCGAAGACCAATCAATCTTGGAGCCCATGACACCTAAGGTTGTATCAAAACCAAGTAAACTTCCTATCTCCAAACTTTCTAAATCACATACGGGGGAGGACGTGCCTCGTCGACAACGAACATTATCCAAACAAGCCTAAGAAGAGGCGACAACCTCTATAGGACGTCAAGGTCGGTTTCAAGAAGGTAACCCCTCTATCTTGACACTTAGAGAAGAAGAAAATTTTGAATACAGTGATAGTACAGACATGAGGTGGAAAGAAAAAGGGCACCCGCACTCCTAGGGGACAAGTTCTTAAAATGTCAATGGGCTATTTTAGGACTAAACATCAACACAGTTGGTTCTACAAACATTTTTATGAGAGGAAGACATTTTTGCCCAAAATCATAGATTTCAAATTCTTGCATGAATATGAGTTTGGAATTGAAGAACTATTGGATTATCAAGGTTAGATCAGATTGTTGAAAGAAGATGAGAAGATAATTTGACTAGGTTATTCTACTATCTATGGGATCAGCAGTATATGAACACCTACATGAAATGGGTGGAAATAAATTTGGGACTTGAACATGATATCAGTAAAAGAACTGCAATTGACCAAGTGGCAAACATTCTAGGGGTGCCACATGATGACAAACCACTTCCAGCCGGCTTGACCCTTACCCAGATATCCAATCAATTGACAAATAGTAACAAATATCATTCCGATATCAAATTTTTGCATTATATGGACCTATCTCCATGACTGAGGGTCCTATAGTTGCTCATAGCTCATTGTATCTATCCTAAAGGAAGAGGCTGAAAGCAACTCAACCCTCAAAAGGCTGAAATCCTATAAAAAGTGGCAAATCGAGTCAAAGTCAATCTTCTAAGGCTATTTCTAGAAGTCCTAGAAGTAAAAAAGGAGAACCCAAGGGTTCTATTATTATATGGCACGTGGATCACAAAGATTTTGGCACATTATCGTGTTGACTTAGATGGAGAGCCCTATGAGGTGCTCAAACCCACTAATGTCATCAACTGTGCCTTACTGACCCACATGAAGATCGACTTAGAGGCATTTTGAGCCGATCGATTATGGGAACGAATGGGAAATGAGTTCCAAGACGCTCTCACTCAACCAAAAGTAGAGGAAGCTCATCATGAGGGAGAGGATCTGCCCCATTATGATCCAAATCCATCTCCAACTCCCTCTCCTCCAGCTCTTGCCTCCCCCGCATCTCACGGATCTTGTTTGCCTCATGGATCGCAAGCAACCGATCATTTCACTCGTTCCTCAGATCAACCATCCACCTCCAAGGCCATTCTTGAATACCTACAAGTCATGGAGAGCCGCATTTCTCAAAAATTAGGAGCTATCAACATTTCCTTAATGGAGATGCATGGAAGGCAAGACAAATTGGATCGGGAGTTGACTATAATAAAATATCAACTTGCCTCTAGCAGTCGTCGTGGCTGTCCAATTCCCAATCTACCTAATTTTGATCCTTATTGGGGCGAATCCGTCCAAGTTGAACCCATCATTCAGGCCCCGTCGTCCCCATTCTCTTCAGCCTGCACTCGTCTCATACCTCCACCTCATCCACTCTCCTACCCTATTTCTGCTTTTGCATGTCACAAATCTCGCTTCCCCTTCCTTCTTTTTTGATGTATGACAAAAAGTGAGAGAGAAAGAGAGACAATAGGGCATAGCACATTTTGGTTTGGGTAGAATGTGTACATTGCAATCATATCATTTTCTTTATATTCATAACTTGAATTGAATGAAATCCTTTGTGTTGTAGAGTTATATGACTTGAATTGAATGAAAACCTTTGTGTTGTAGAGTTATGTGACTTGAATTGAGTGAATATTTTACCTTATGACTGAAATGTTGTCCCTTGAATGTAATCTACCATTTTATGAAATATTGTGAAACTAATAAGACTTGATGTAAGAATCCAATGCTTCTTAAAAGAAATACCTCTTAAAATGATAAAATAAAATGTTTATATTAAATTGGTTTTGTCAATCATCAAAAAGGGGAGATTGTTGTAAACATGAGACAAATTAAGCACAATCCATATTTTGATGATTAACAACTCAATTTGAGAATTATCTCTGTACTAATGTGATTATTCAATGATGTCAAGGTTCAAATATTCAAAGGGAAAAAGATAGGTGGGCCAAGTCGCATGCCAAGTCAACTTAGACATCGACTTAGGTGAAGTCGATATCTAAGTCGACTTCAGTATCAACTTCAATGCCCATAATTTTGACAGTGCTGAAATTTGGACTTCTAGACAGACGAAGTCGCAACTGAAATGAACTTCGCTTACAACTTAGGTGAAGTCAAATCGCATTTCAAGTCAACCTCATCATGCGACTAGGGTGAAGTCACACCTGAAGTTGACTCAAACTCTCGACTTGAGTGTAAATAAAGATCAAGATGCAAAACTCCTCATTAAGAAAGACGAAATCTGAATCAAGAGATAAAGACAAGCTTGAGCTAAGATCACTTAAAGTTTTTATTAAATGATCAAGAAATTTTGAATAAGCTCAAATATCATGAACAATAAGAAGAACTAAAGTTCAAATGAAGATTCATATGCACAAAATATAAAAATCAAGGGAAGTCAAACAAACAAACAAACAGATCACATTGAGTTAAGAGCTTGAAGAACATCAGATGGCTGATGAAGTCACATCCAAAGTCGACTCCATCTGCGACTTAAGTCAAGTCTAAAGACTAAGTTGACTCAAGTCTGGAACTTGATTAAAGAGGCAGAGGACCAAAGTCGCATCTAAAGTTGACTCTAGTTTATGACTTTGGTGAAGTAGCATCCGAAGTCGACTCCAGTCTACAAATTGAATCAAGTTGTATCCCAAGTCGACTTCAAGTGCGACTTAAATCACAATGGTCGAAAAAATTTGAACACTTGCGCATTAAATACTCACCACCTACCTCCAAATGTTTGAATTTACTCTCCCTCATTTAAGATACTTCAAATGAATGAGGAAGATAAGAGATATCGCATTGATTGAGCTCAACCTCCATATTCTCTAGTATTTATGTGATCTAAAAGAAAGTTTTCAAGAAGAACTGTGTGACAAGCTGCTAAGTGCTAAACTGCTCCGTCATCAACTTCTCCTGCAAGTTCTTCTCTATGTAAGAATCTGCCTACACACGTTCTCAAAGAAGTGGAGTAGGGAAGGTTGTCCCAAACCACTATAATTTCTTGAATTTTATTGTTTACTACTCATATACTTCACGTTTTTTCATTCGAGGGAGTAAAAACTTTCAAAAGGTTAAGTTTTAATTTGTTAAAAAAATTTTAAAAACCCAATTCATTCCTCTCCTCTTGAGTTTTATCATAAACTCGGGACCAACATCCATGACTCTAAGGTACTCTAGAATAGCATTAGCTACAAATGGTTGGGCTGGAGAGTTTGTTAATTGATCTATGGCTTGAGATCCTTAAAGAGAACAAGAAGCATGGGAAGCAGGGGATACCAGAGCTTAAGGAGCAAGAGGTGGAGATAGGTGGAAATTATGATGAGGTTGATCCTCCCCCTTAAGTGCAACTACCTCAGCTTGAGGTTCATGTTGGTCTTGGGCTCCTTGAAATTCTCCTCCCATTCAAGCTTGTAACTAATCGGCTCGAAATGCCTCAAGATCAATTTTCATACGGGCTAGAAGTGCTCAGTTTATAGCATTTGTGGGCTTTAAAACCTTATATAGTTCTCCATCCAAATCAACATTAAAATAGTCAAGTATTTTGGTAATACATGTGCTGTATGGCAATACTCTTCGAGAATTTTCCTTTTTAACTCCAATGCCTCCAAAAATAGTCTGGGCAGGCCAACCTTGACCCTATTGGCTACTTTCCACAAAATTAAGGCCGCTTGGGGATTAAACTGATTTTTTTCTCCACCTTTTGGATAAATGCAATGTGTTATAAGGAATCTTAATACTCTTAATTGTGAAGGTAAATCCATGTAGTGTGAGAATTTAATACCCGGTTGGTATTTGTTTCTCCTAGTCAACTGGTTGTACATTTGAGTGAATGTGAGCCCTACTGGAAGCAGATCCTCAAAGGGAGGAATGCCTAAAATATCGGCCACCCTTATATGTGCATTTTCTTTACTTATACCATTTCTTAAATCCAAATTAATTTCTGCTCCTTTTACGTATGTGTTCATATATTCCTAATCTCATAAATAGTAGAATAGCCTTATTGGATATAGATAAACCTTTTCATCTTCCTTTAATAATGTGGTTCACCCTTGATAGTCAAATAATTCCTCAATACTAAATTCATATTCATGTAAAAACTTGAAATCAATAATTTTTTAGTTGGAAAGTATTCCTCTCATAGAAATGTTTGTAGAATCTATTATGTTAACATTTAGCCCTAAAATATTCTATTGGCATCTTAAGGACTTAGTCTCTTAGAACTAGGGTACCCTTCCGTTTTCCCACAACTTTTATGCTTTCATTGGATTCCAAATTTGCCTCTTCTCTAGGTATGGAAGTGAAGGGATTACCTTCTTGAAATTGAACTCGATGACCTATGGACATCGTGGCCTCATCTCTAGCACACTTGGACGGCGTCCATTGCCATTTAGACACGTCCTCCCCTGTATTGGATTTGGAGGGTCTAAGGACAGAAAGTTTACTTGATTTTGAAACTGCTTTAGCGCTATTAATGTGTAAAAGATGAAAACTTGAAAGTTTGGCGAGCAGGAGGTGAGATTTAGAGATTGGATATGTTAGATCTTGAAAATGATTCAAAAATGGGAGTGAGAGGAACCGATTTGAGAATGAGAGTGAAATGGAAAAGATCGGTCGTTGGTGCTCAAAAAATAGGGGCTAGCTGAAACGACGCACGCAAAGTCCACTTCAAACCCTGAGTCAAATTCGAAGTTGAATTTAGCAAGGTCGACTTGGGATGAGTAGAATCGACTTGGCTCTACCGACCCAAATAAAAATGTATTCTATTTCCTGCTCCTTTTTGGAAATATGTGGAAAACTAGCTAAATCTATATTTTGATGATTAACAAATTAATTTGAGTAAGTCTTGGCTACTAACATGTTTGTGGAAATGTTTAAGGCATATAC
>JAXCLR010000081.1:34796734-34806951 GCA_035584095.1 Annona squamosa | reverse complement strand
GAATTTTCTAAGATCATGCAGAGCGAATTTGAAATGAGCATGATGGGAGAATTAAATTTCTTCCTTGGACTGCAAATAAGCAACAAGATGAAGGAATATTCATAAATTAGTCCAAGTACATCAAGAAAATGCTAAAGAAATTTGGAATGCAAGCTAGCAAGAGAGCAAATACTCCAATGAGCTCAATAATCAAAATCGACACGGACGAAAACGGTAAATGTATCGATCAAAAGCTTTATAGAAGTATAATAGGATCATTGTTGCATTTAACAACCTCTAGACCAGATATTCTTTTCAGTGTATGTATGTGTTCTAAATTCCAAGCATGTCCTAAGGAATTGCATTTATTGGCTGTAAAAATAATTTTTAAATATTTGATAAATATCACTAATCTTGGACTATGGTATCCAAAAGGGTCAACGTTTGATTTAATCGGCTACTTGGATGCGGATTTTGCCAGTTACAAAGTAGATAGAAAGGGTACTAGTGGAACATGTCAATTTCTTAGAAACATGTTGGTTTCATGGTATTGAAAGAAACAAACTGGTGTTGCTCTATCTACGACGGAAGCCAAATATATAGCCGCCGGGAGCTATTGTGCCCAATTACTTTCGATGAAACAACAATTAAAAGACTATGGTATTGATTATTATAAAATTCCTATCAGATGTGATAATACAAGTGCAATATGTCTGACTAAAAATCTGGTACTGCATTCTAGAACCAAACACATAGATGTAAGGCACCATTTTATTTGTGAACATGTTGAAAATCATGATGTCTGCTTAGAATATGTAAAAATTGAGGATCAAATTGCTGATATATTCACCAAACCTTTAGTAAAGGAATCATTTTACAAAATTAGAAATAATATGGGGATGATTGAGTTAAATTAGGAATAATTAAATAAAAATTTGACTTCAAAAATTCCAAAGTCAATAGTTAAGTTGACTTCGAAGCCACCAATTCGACTTGGGCATGGCGAAGTCGACTTCGCCTAAGGCAAGTCGATTTTAGATGCATGATCGTTGGGCTTCTAGGGTGCCCATTTTTTTTCTTTTTCCTTCCTTTTCTTCTTCTTCTCTTCAACGGCAGCTCCTCCTTTCCAGTTTTCTCTTCTTTTTCTCCAACATTTCTCCTCCGAAATTTTTCCTTTTTCTTCTCCATTCATCTCCTACAAACTCTTCTTTCTTTTCTCCTCTTTGTTTTTCTTTCTCTTAAAGACAGTGAGCTATCTGCCTCTTTCCATTTCTCTCAAGTTCTATTTGAAAACTTCATTTTCAAAAACCCATCTCAAATGCTCCCAAATCCAGATTGCCAAAACTTGCCATATCCAAGACATCGTTAAGGCGCGTTCCTAGACAATCTAGTTCACACACCGAAGAGAAAATTCCTAGAAGGCAATGGACTCCAGCAAAACGTGCCCGCAAAGAACCGTCAACCTCTATAGGACGTAGGGTTCGGTTCCAAGCAGGGACACCGTCAACCACTACTGCTGAGAATGAGGAACCACAAACATCATAGAGCATAGGAACAGGGGTGAGATGAAAAGGAACCCCGGCTGCCAAAGCTCAGGTCTTGAAGATGCCGACTACATACTTCAAGGCAAAACTCCAGCATAGTCGTTTTTACAAGACATTCTATGAGCGAAAGGTATTCATTCCCAAGATCATAGACTTTAAATTCCTAAGAGACTATGAATTTCAGATTAAAGAACTTCTGGATTTCCAAGGTTGGACTAGATTATTAAAAGTAGATGAAAGGGTTTATCCGGATTTAACCAGAATTTTCTACTATCTATGGGGTGATTATAACTATTATACTTATGTGAAGGGAGTTGAAATGTTCTTGGGGATAATGGCAACCCCAAATCAAGCAGATGCCTTATTCAGGATAGGCGGAATTCTAGGCGTTCCTACTGAGGATGAGCAAATCCTTGTAGATCTTACATTAGATCAAATGTACAATCAACTTACCCAGAGCAACAAATATCATTCAGGGATCAAATTCCTGCATTACATGGATTTGTCTCCAAGACTACGGGTTCTACGCCTTCTGATAGCTCACTGCATTTATCCTAAGGGAGGTGGTAGAAACCACCTGAACCCCCAGGAAGCAGGAATACTCTAGAAAGTCACAAATCAGGTTAAGGTCAGCCTACCACGACTATTCTTGGAAGCATTGGCCTCACGGAAGGACAACCCATGAGGAGTTCTACCATATGGGACATGGATCACGAGGATCCTATAATACATTGAGGTGGACATCGATGGCGAGCCATTCGAGGTTTTAAAGTCCACAAATGCCGTCAACAAAACTTTGCTCCAGAGAATAAAAATTAATGTGGAGCAATTCAAAGCTAAAAGAATTCAAGAAAGAATGGGAGTTCCGACACAAGAAGAAACCAAAGATGCATAAAGACAGAGGAAGAAACCCCTGACACCTCCCGAGGAGCAGCCAGCTCCACAGGATGGTCACACGGCACCCACATCGCCTGTCTCGCATGGATCGTGTTCACCCCGAGGTTCTGAGATTCCAAATCCCGCACCACATCCTCCATCATGGGACACCTCAGTGAATGCAATCCGAGTTCATCTTGAGTAGTTAGAGGACAGACTAACTAGTCAAATTACCGAGGTCCTAAATGCGATGAAAGATATGCATTCACGCCAAGATCGTATGGATTGGGATCTACAAACCATTCACTATCATCTGGCATCCGGGCATCATCGCAATCAGCCCATCCTTGAACTTGATCCATTCGATACCGGATCAGTTCGCCAAGATCCTACACTGGCACTCATGTCCTCCTTTTACTCCTCTGCCAATATTCACCCTATCAGACCTGCCCAAAAACCATATCCCATTTCCAAATTTCAATTCACCAAATCTTTGGTAATTGACACCCATCTTGACTGATTGACAAAAGGGGGGAGATAGGATAGGTTAGGAGATTACGATAGGTTGAGTTTTAGGAGTTAGATTCAGATTTTTAAGTGTTGGAAATATGTAGAAAACTAGCTAAATCTATGTTTTGATGATTAACTAATCAATTTGAGTAAGTCTTGGCTAATAACATGTTTGTGGAAGTGTTTAAGGTATATACATTTGAAGGAAATAGAGCAAGGAAGGCCAAGTCGTTTTCCAAGTCGACCCCAAGATCGACTTCAAGAAGCCAAAACTGTCTAGAATTGGAAATGGGAGAAGAACAGGTAAAGTCGCAGGCCAAGTCGACTCCACTTGCGACTTGGGAAGCCAAGTCGCAGACGAAGTCGACTCCAGCATCGACTTCAGTCAGGAAATTCACTCCAGAGCTAAACTTGGGACGGAAGAATGCCGAAGTCACAAACAAAGTCGACTCCAGTTGCGACTTGGGCGAAGTCGCGGATGAAGTCGACCCCAAGTTCGACTTGAGGTATTCTAAGTTCAAGAATGCATATTCAAGCTCATTTCCAAGATAAACTTTAGATCTCTCAAGACCAAATCAAGGATACAAGCTCTTTATCAAAATCAAGTTTATCAAGTCCAAGCAAAAGCTTCAAGCATGTTCCAAGATGAAGAAATAATCAAGTCATGAAGATCAATATGAATCAAAAGCAAGCAAGGTGCATGAATCTACCATGCAAAACTCAAGTTCTTCAAAGATTCACAAGGTTCAAGCTAATTCAAGAAGAATCAAAGTCAAGCTCTTCAAGAATCACAAGATCTACAAGTATGAGGAGCCATTCCAAAATCAAAAGGATTAAAAGAAGAAAGCCAAGCAAGATAGAAGCAAATCAATGAGGATCAATGCATATTTTGCAAAGACCGAGTCAAGTCGCAACCCAAGTCGACTCCAAGATCGACTTGAGTTGAAGTCTGAAGCCAAAGTCGACTCAAGACTCAGACTTGGAACTTGAAGAGGTGAAGTCGTGCCTGAAGTCGACTCCACCTGCGACTTGGGTCAAGTCGATACCCAAGTCGACCCGACCTGAAACTTGAAATCACGAACAGAAGGTGAAGTCGCACCCGAAGTCGACTCCATCTGCGACTTGGGCGAAGTCGCATCCAAAGTCGACTCCGCCTGTGACTTGGGTCGCAGCGGTCAAAATTTATCCGAACGTTGGCGCATTTAATGCGCGCCAACCACCTTCAAACGTTCAGATTCCCTCCACAATTATAAAAGGGAGTTATTCTGGACGAGGGAAGCAAGTAGAAAACATTAAGTGTACTTAACTCCTATATTCAAGAGCATTAAAAAGATCAAGTCATTCAAGAGGAAGAACTTTGCTTCAAACTGCTAGAGCTCAATCTCTGAATCTTCAAAGCTTACATCACAAGTTCTTCTCTGCGCCAAATCGCTTCTACACATCTGTAAAGTGTAGATTATTTTGTTATTTCATTTGTTTGTGTTGAACTTGATCTAGTTTGAAGAACTAAGATCAAGTATAAGCAAAGTAGTGTGTGATTGGAGTGGAACTCATCACCTACTTGTGCTGAGATTTGTTGAAGCCCCCTAGAGCTGGAATCTAGAAGAGAGCAGTGGCTCTAATTGTATTTGAAGAATACAATAGTGGAACCCAAGTCACAAGGAGTGTGAGCTTGGAAGAGTGGAGTAGGAAGGTTGCCCGAACCACTATAAAAATCTTGTGTGCTTGATTTATATTTCTGCTCTCTACATTATAATTGCTTTCAACTTCATTTCTTTTATCAAGGGGACTAAAACTTTCAAGGGGTTAAGTTTTTGAATTACCAAAGAAATTTTTAAGAACCTAATTCACCCCTCCCCTCTTGGGTTTTGCCATTAACTCGGGGCCAACAATAACATTCATAAACATCACATTCTAACAGTACTTTTTCAATTTTCCGTTAATTTCATGTTTCAATATCAATCATACTCATTTCATTTCTAATTTTGTAAAATAATTCATTTGCTAATGGTTTAGTAAGAATATCAGCAATTTAATTTTTTGTTTTAACATATTCTTAACAAATATCATGGTTTTCAACATATTCTCTAATGAAATAATGTCTCACATCTATATATTTGATTCTAGAGTGTAATATAGGATTTTTAGTTAGGCATATGGCACTATTATTGTCACATCTAATAGGTATACCCCTGTAATCTATCCCATAATCTCTAAGTTTTTGTCTCATCCAAAGTAATTTGGTACAATAGCTCCTGGTAGCAATATATTCGGCTTCCACAGTAGATAAAACAACACTGGTTTATTTTCTTGAAAACCATAAAACTATTATATTTCCAAGAAATTGACATATACCACTAGTGCTTTTTTTGACTACTTTGTTGTGGCGCTTCCGACCTGAGGTGTCACAACTTAAGCTTTACTCCGGGATCGTTTTCAATTAGTAAATGTGACACAAGATTGTTGCTTTGTTCAGGCACTTGAATTGTTATTATACATTTCATTTAGTGGAATAATAATATTTTTTTCTTTCTTTTCATTCCCTTCATCTCATTCAATCTTTTGCAAGCAATATACCCTGGTAACTCATCAATTATACATTTCATTCATAAAATCTCATCTTGTTCCCTTACATCAATAGTTTTGTCTACCCGACCATGTCCCATTCATATAGAATATACACATAGTCTGATATTCACACATATACTTGTAAACATGTATTCAACCATCAATTGACATGGAATTTAGAACTACCATTAAGTTCGCATACCTTGGTATTCCTTAAAAATTCAGACTTATCATTCCACACAGGGTAGCTAACTAATTTAGCATACACAATAATACTAGCCCATAACTTTCCTCAAATACTCAGGTTCTTTACCTCTTGACCTTCCTTGGACCTGTCTAGGGTTTGGAAAAACAAAACATAAGTGGGAACTCAATAAGCAGACATTTTCATCATCAAGCAAGAGTTTTCTTATAAATATTTTCATCAAAATCTTTTTCATATAAACTTTTTTATATCCCAATGTCCAGACTTTTAAAGGCAATGCATATGCATATAAACTTTTTTAAGTAAAGCCTTTTTTTCTTATGTGGACATTTTTATGTCCCAAGATATTTTTTTATTAATTATTTTTCATAACCCTATTTAGCGGCTTGTTTTAAAAATAAAGCACATGCATGTAACCTTTTTTCATGCATGCATTTGCATAAAAATCTTTTTATCTAAACCTTGGTACATACACCTTTCGTGTAACTTTTATGACCCCGTTTAGGGTAAACTTTTTTGTATAAGTCATTTGATATCCAAGTTTCTGAGTTCTTGAAAAGCAAAACATATGCAAATGCATTTCTTCCCATTCAGTAGTGACACTTACCAAGTGATCATCTACCTTTTGGAAAAAAATCTATTATTTAACACACGCTAGGCAGGCAGCCCTTCATTGAACCTGCTCCCATCTAGGGAGGGTGCCTCCAGCCTCCTGTCTTCCCTTAATGACTCGGTCATATGTAGAGGGGGGCTCCAGTCCACCTGCGATCATCTCTACAATTGACATATTCATTGTTCTGGTACACTACACATCAATCATATATGTTCACATGCCAACATGATTTCAGGAAACATCATTGGCCTCAGTCCATGTCCTATTTTCTCAACTTGAAAAGTAAGCACAACCTACTTTAAACATATTTTCATAAACATCATTTGAATTCTAGTTTTATGATGACCACACTTAAATCATTTTAGAAATATTTAAGTAAAACATTTTAATAAACATTTGTAGTATTTGATGAAATAATATTTCTAGAAGTGTTGTTTATAATAAATTTTACAATCATCATGATAAAAGAATTTCGAAACACTTCAATATTTAAGAAGAGAAAGCAACTAAGATTTTTGTTCCCATTTTCGGGGTTTTTGTAAGCAAAGGATATGCAAATGTATTATCATCCTTGATCCACCCTGGAATCATATACTTTGTTCATATGTCATTCTTATCATTTTTATGTATAGAAGAGCTTAAATAATACTTTAAATACTATTTTAGCAAACAAAAATCAAATCATTTTGTATAATTAACTTATCGACTTGGTCGTCCTTAAATCCTCTTTGGAAACATCTGTATAAAATATTTTTAAAGCATTTTCAAGGTATTTTTATATTTAAAGAAATTCAAAATTTTTCTAATAAACCATTTAAAAACAAATGAACTATTTTTAAAGCATAGTTTGTTTTCAGGTATCGTGTCAGGGGAAAATCAACTTTTATTATAAATCAAACTTTCTTTTCATAAACCTAACTTACTTGTTCACAAAATCCTACAGAAGTAAAATTTCGGAAGATTTGTTTGCAAATATTATTTTGTGAAAAAGTCAAAACCTCCTATTTTCATAAAATTCTTTAGAAATAACTTCTTAAAGAGCTTGCTTATAATGAAGCAATTCTGAGGCATTTCATTAAAGCTATATTTTCAAGATTTGTACTTGCTTGTTTGTAAGTAATTCTTAAGGAATATCATTATAGAACACTTCCAATCATTTCAACATTTGAGATGAAATCAATATTTTCGAAAGTTTGTTTGCTTACCAGTGATGATAAATTTGCGCCTTCAATTTTTTCCTTGCCATTTCCTAGACAAGTAAAAACAATCATCTTATATACATATATAGCATCATATACTTGCATGCCTTGCTTTTTATCAACTTATTCCCAACCTTTTTATAATTTTATTCAATTCTTCCTTTAAGATGATCACTTACATCTCCTTAAGTCACATATATCCATTTTTCAGTAGCCAATCTTTTCCTTGGTATTGAACCATAATTTAGGGTATTTAATCTTTTTAATCACTTGAGATACTTAAAATTACGACAAGCTAAGTTCAAGTAAGATTTCCAAAATTCACATCTACCCTTCGTAGTCATATACTTATACACATGCACTTATTTAATCTTAACAATTGCGTGATGCCCCTAACCCGATGCATCATACAAAGCCTTACTCCAAGATTGTTATTGTTTGGTAAATATGAGTTAGGAATGTTGCCCTAATCATGCGGCGAGTTATTAAATTAGATCTCGTCCAAAAAAATTTTCGTTTCATTCATTTTCCTTTCAACATTTCATTCCATTCATCTTACAAGTAATGATACACTTGTAATTCATTGCACTTAGCATTTTTAAAGTACTATTTGATTTATCTTCCTTATATATTTTCATAATTTCATCTCCTGGCACTCATCATCAAATACATATAATATTCATAAACTTCCATCTTATTCCCTTTCACTATTGGTTTTACCAACTTGGCCATGTTATAGTCATGCAAAATACATTTATTATGAGATATTCAACACACATACTTGTATACATGTGGCGCCCCAAACCGAGCGTCACAACTTAGCCCTTAACTCGGGATCATATTGATTGGTAAACGTAATCAGGATTGTTGCCCTGTCACATGGCAGATTTTATTAGATATTTATCCCATTAAATATGATCATGTAGAAGTTCACATAACAGTTCAAATTCCCATATTTTTAACCCATACATATCTAAGTCATTTCAATCCATTCAACACGTGTACATATTACTTTGTCCAAGCAACATTTCATTTCTTGCCAAAATCAGATGTCACTACATATATACATTATAGTCATCAAACATAACATAAAATTTCAGTCTACATCCTTTTCACATAAGTTCCATAACATGAAATTCTAAAGTGTTTCCATTGATTCCTTAAGCTGGCACTTGTTCCTTTGTCATGTCCTGTCCTTCACCTGTCTTTGAGTTTGGAAAACAAAATCGTGAGTCGAAACTCAATAAGCAAGCTATTTGCATTTTATAGGCAAATCATTTCAAGCAACAGTTTACATTTAAAATCATCTTGGAAAGCCACTTATACCTTGTCTAAAGGTATATCTTAAAAGCATAAAATCCTATACTCATCACGGGTCCCAAATGCATAATGTCATATGAAAACATGAACATATATACCATTTCTCCCTTAGGATGGAAGCTAGCCTAGCGACCATCTGTCATGTTAACTCTTATTCAGAGAGGGCGCCGCTGGCCTTAGGCCTGTTTCAAGCAACTTGGCCACACCAAGGGGGGACAATCGATCCGCTTATCCCCTTCAAGTGGACCTAGTAACCTATGCACATGAACTTTTGCATAAATCCATCTTTAACATGCTAGCATGATTTTTCAATCAGAAACATAAAATCACATTATTTTTACATAGCATTTATCAAAGAAAGAATTCATATATTGCTTTTAAAATAAAACATCAATTCAACACCATTTTGCTAAGGGATGGTCATCCTTAAACATATTAAAAATAATTTTCATAGTTTCATCAAACAAGTTAAAGCAAAATTTTCGTTTATGTAAACAATTTAAAAAAGCAAAAATCCTTTAAAAAATTTTCTTGCTTACCTATGTTCCTTAGCTTTCCATCTCAGCTTTTTCTTTGTCTTTGCCTACATGAGAATAATATGATTTTTCATATATTTCTTTTCCATGCATCTCATTTAGTTTTCCAACCCATTTTCATTAACATGTATTATTCATTTGACTTCTCAAGTCATAGGCTTTCACATAGCATATGCTCGCATATTTTATCGGTTCACTTATAACATATCCAACCCCATAAGTTGGGTAACCATTTAAATCACATAAAATTCATTTAATGGTTATCATTTATAGGTCTATTAACCTCCATTTATCATTTTTCACATTTTTTCTAAAATTCATACATTTGTGCTCGTTCGAAGCACCCGTTATCACCTTAAGCTCAATTACATATTTTCAAAATTGAAAATTAACATCACATAATTCAAAAAAATTAATGTAATCATGAAATTCATCATATTATCATGCATTTTTGCACAAAATCACATTTCACAAGTCGTTCATCATCCTTGCATGCCTATTCCTTCATATACGCCCATTTGGCAACATGTACCTCATGCATTTTATAAAATTTTCTACATCAGAAATATAATCCATGTTTCAACATGTTAATGACCCTTAATAACCATTGCATTTAGGTTATTTTCATGGGATTTAAATTCATTCACCATAGGTTTCCAAAACAGCATGTTTGGAACCTATTTTTCACCCATTTAACTTGTTTTTTAACACATAACCTTAAGCAGTCATGTAATTCCGAAATTTTAGCATGTAATCCCACTTTTCTTAATCCATATTTAGGTATCTAATGTTGAAAATATGTGGAAAATAAGCCAAGTCTATGTTTTGATGATTAACAAATCAATTTGAGTAAGTTTTGATTACTAA
>JAXCLR010000081.1:34775924-34791708 GCA_035584095.1 Annona squamosa | reverse complement strand
ATGTATGTATATCCATATGCTAGCATGATTTCATAAAACATCACAGACCTCAATCTGTGTCCTTTTTAGCAACTTGTAAAGTGGGCGCACCCACTTTAAATGTGTTTCATAAACATCATTTGAATTCTAATTTTATGATGACCACCCTTAAATCATTTTAAAAATATATAAGTAAAATATTTTGATCAGCAATTGTAATGTTTGAGAAAACAATCTTTCTAAAAGTTTACTTATAATAAATCTTAAAATCATCATGGTAAAGGATTTCATAGTGTTTCTATAACACAAATATTTTCTTTATTTCCATTTTGGGTCTTTTCGAATAAAAAAGTTATCCAATTGTACCATCTTCCTTTATCCATCTTAGTATCATATACTAGTCCACAAATCATCCTTTTCATTTCTATGTAAAGACGAGCTTCCATAACCTTTCGAATACTATTTTAGTAAACAAAAATCCAATTCATTTTATATAATTAATTTATCAAATTGGTCATCCTGAAACCCTTTTTAGAAACATCCGTATAAACATTTTCAAGGCATTTTCAAAGTATTTCCATGATTTAAGGAAACTAAAATTTTTCTCATATGCCATTTCAAACAAATGGACCATTTTCAATTCATCGCTTATTTTCAAGTGTCATGTCATGAAGTAAAAAATTTCTTTCTATAAATCAAATCTCCTTTTCTTTTCTTTCATAAATGCACTTACTTTTCACAAAATTCTGTGGAAGTAAAACCCAAAACTTGTTTGTAATTATTATTTTGAGAAAATGTCAAAACTCTTTTTTTCGTAAAATTCTTTAGAAATAGTATCATAAAGAATTTACTTACATGTAAGTAAATTCTTAAATTCATAAATGTAAAGTATTTCCAATATTTGTGATACTTGCGATAAAATAAATGTTTTAAGAATTGTTGTTTGCTTACATCGATGCAATTCTTAAGGCATTTCATTAAAGTCATAGTTTCAAGACTTATGCTTGCCCACTTGTAAGAAATTCTTTGAAGCATCAATATAAAACATTTTTAATCATTTCAATTCATGAGATGAAATCAATAATTTCAAAAGTTTGCTTGTTTACTTGTGATAGCTTCAATCCCTTGCTTTCGCCTTCTCCTTGCCTTTATCTAGATAAATGAAAATGACATTTTAGTTATATACAAAAAATTTTAAATGCTTGCGTCCCTTAGGGTTTTCTAATCCACATGAATTACCTCAACTTACTTGACCCACTTTCTTTTCAAGTAAGATGTCAACTTTTCCAATTCGAACAGTGGTGCATCGTATGGTTCACTTTGACCATTCCTTTCATATTTAACATCCTTATTTAGGATAAATTTTCAAACTCATTATAGCCTTTAAGTTTAACTAACTTATGAAATTTTAACACCTCTCATTTCTAATTTAACATCCATACTTTGCATTTTCACATTTGTACTTATTCAAGGCACTTATTTATGAGTTAGGGCTACTAAATCTCAATTCTACATTTTAGGATTTCATAATTTTTTTCAAAATAGCCCTAACTTTTCTCGTTTTACCATATTTTCTTCTCGTTTTTACACCTTAGCTATGTGTACATGTTCATTCCCCATTCTTGTCATTCATACCATTTATGTGCACTCTTTTAATCACACATACATTATGTGCTAAGCAAATTCATATAAAATAGAATTTTTCCTCAATTTTTTGGCTTAATTTAAGCACTTATTTGCATATTAATTAGGTTATAATCTTGAAATTAAAACTCCTCAATTAAATTTCTCAAAATATCAACTTTTCCTTCATAATTTTCCTTTTTGGACGTCCCCATCATCATGACCTATAAAACAGATTTTTAAATTTTTATTTTTAGCCCTTTGGACATCCCCTCTTGCTCCATATTTAGGGTATTTTACCCTTATAATTTCCCACATATTATGTTGCTTGAGTCATGCACCATTTCTACCCTAAATAAGTGGAATTTGCATCAAGTTGTCAATTTCAAGTTTTACCCAATTAAAGTCCATCAAATATGCTTGGTTCTACAAAAATTAAATATGAAAATTATTCACATAATCCATACATGACATATGCTTAAAAGAAAATTTATAAAATTTTCAGCTTTGCCGCACACTTGTTGTAAACAACTCTAGGTCATGTGATCACTTCCTTGATGCTTGAATTGAATCTTTCATCTCCTTTAACATTTAATAACTCTACCAAGGGCTTCATAAATTATCAATAAATATTCATAAATGAATCAATTTATAAAGCATTACTTGACCTAGAAAACTTGGCAATTATCAAACCAAACTTGATTTAAACACTTACTTGAAGTTGTTAGATTTCGCTTGCTCCTTACCTAGCTTGAAGCCTTCTTTTCTTCCTTTCTTTTTCTCGTCTTTTCTTCTCCTTTCGTTCCTCTCCTTGGACATCCCAGCAACTAGTCCTTTTTCTTTTTTTCTGCCCAAATGGACATTGCAAGTGCCCTCTCTCTGCTTTTATAATGGGGTTTTTAATCCCCCTTTTCCACCTCAATTTTTAGGTTAAATAACTTTCATATTTATCTCAAGTGAGCCGTCATGTCTATCCATGAAATTTCCTATTTATATATGTACATATATTTAAAATACAAAAATCTGCCCAAGCAATCCTTGAAATCACGTCCACATATATGGTCCCTTGTTTGCATTTTGTGGGCTTCAAAGGATGCCCACTTGCTGCCCATTTTAAATGAAGCTCCTTTTCCATGCGTTTTTATTGTTTTAAAATGGAAAGATTTCTCCAAAAATCCCTCATTTGGACATCTCATTTATACCATTAATTACTTTGACTTTTGCATTAATGAAAAATCACTTTTTGAAACAAAAAGCCAAAGGATTTTAATGATAAGTGATTAAGCTTTTTCATGGGATTTAGCTTCATCAAATCCATTCATATGATTGAAAACTTTTTTTTGGTCATTCATAAAAATTTTCATCTCAAAACGATCATCCTAAATTGAGATATGAGCATTTGAAAATTTTATATAAAATTTGATGAAATTAAATCATTATTTCTATAATTTAATTATGATTAACATAATCCACACCATTCACGAGGTATAATACGTCAACATGCGCTTACCTTTCAAATTTCACGTCAATTCACCTTATGGGTGTTGAATTATGAATTTTCAAACAATAACTTAATTTATCCTATTATTATCATCAACTTAATCATAATTAGTGAATTAATTAATCATGTCATGTCATCATCTACAATCTTATTTTGTCTTTTTGTGCACATTATCCCACATTGGGTAAAGTTGATTAACTTAACTACATCACTTAGTCATTTGCCCTAAGCTGATCCATCCATTTCAATACACACACTAATAACTCTTGAATACCTAGGTTACCTTTATTAATCTCAAAACGTTCTAGATATCATAACCCTCCCCTCTTATAAAAGGTTTTGTCCCAAAACTTATTACATTTCAAATAACTAGAGTAAGACTTACATAAAATATCCAGCTTATCATCTTTTTTTCCAATACTTTCAATATCTCACCACGAATCCACTACGTTACTCTAATTTGGTGGCACTGTTGGCCTTGGTTAGACTTGTTACTCATCTCTACTATTTTCCATTAACTTATGGGTTTTTCATTGGTAATCGCCCCCTTTCTTTATAAAATCTAACTCCCGTTCTTATAATAGGTATGATATTTTTTTATATACAGAAAAATTGTATCTGTATAATCTCTCATTTTATCATAATGTAGCTCAAATCATATCCATTCAATCATATCAAGTAGAGATCAATAGTAACTACCTTCTTTTCATATATACACTTATCATATAAACATGAATACTTTCAATTCTATAGTAAAGAACAGAGGTTTCTCACATAAATTTCATACGTATCTCATTAAAAGCAAAAGAGACTTTTGCTAACTCATCTATTCATTCTCACTACATAATACCTACACTAGGTTATACAAGTGTAGATTGCTTAACAGGAGTACTGGTGCTGAACCAGTCTATGGCATTTTCTTTCTTATCTTCATTTTCATCTTCTATAACCAGTGAAGGGGCCTCATTATCCTTTCTAGTCTCCTTTCCCATAAGATGATTATCATCACGGAGAGATAATCTTCTCACTCCTATCTTCCAACCTCATTGGGATTGGGAAGAATCTCAAACAATCTTTCTTGCTTTCATTTTTCTACACCTATTTACCATTCCTTTCTATGATATCACTCCCTGTGGTATATACCTATAACCTTCTTTTCCTCCCATTCATGATAACTCGACGTGGTTTCATACCCACATATGCATTGAAATTGTAGATATTCCTTATCAATTGGTAGTTGCAATTAGCTTTTGCTTAACTATCCCTCTTTGTCCTATTATTCTTTATGTCTTGATTGAGCACTTTGAGGCAATATGTCTCACCTGATCACAAACAAAGCATTTTATCTCCCTTGCTTCAATAACTTGACAAGTTCTTGCCATATGGTTAGCTTTCTACATTTATAATATCAAGTTAAACCCCTTAAACATTCTCCAAAGTGACTTTTTGACAATTTTTATAGAAAGACCTATTATGGTGTAGTTTGTTTTCCTCTTTCTTGTCACTACTTTCTTGATTCTTTCCTTACCTGCATTAGGTTCCTTGGCTTTAGGGTCAAGTTGTCTTTGCCCTCGTTGTAATTGTTCAAACTCAACATTTGTTTTACTCAGGAGTCGTATTGAAAAATATTTCTTATTAAATTCTTCCATAAAAGTTTGTCATATTACCTTCCTTAGGTGTGGCATTGTGACTAATAGAGTTTCCCACCATTCATAAGCATCTCTAATCAATAAATGGGTGGAGCATAAAACTTTTTTATCATCATTATATGGAAAAATTTTAAATGACTTCCTGATCTCAGTCATCCACTACTTAGCCTGAATGGGATCTAGTTCACCTCAGAACTCAGGTGGTTGCTGTGCTAGAAAAGTGTTGATAACCTTCTTATTTGCTTCTATTATATTGTCATCAATCCTTAAGGGTTCTAGTACTAGATTAGGAATTAGTATTTGTACCGACCTATCTCTTCCATTCCCTTCTAATTGATCCTGTTAGACTTTTTTCCAAAGACCTCGTATTACTTCTACTGCTTAGTCTACCCAATCCCTAGTGGCCTATTACGCGGCTTCTTTTAAAGCCACGGTCATCTTTTCCTCCATTATTTCTACTTGTGAGGTGTTACTTGTAGCAATAGCACCTTCAACCTTTGACTCGAGGCTTATATTTGCCTTTTGTTTTCGAGCTCTTGGCTTTGGTTGTTGTCTCTGCCCTAGTCGCTTAGATTTATTACTAACTTCTCCTATTTCCTGTTGATTCACAGATTTGTCATTAGCAACTAGCTTTCCCTTGTTTAGCTTAGCTTTTGCTCTGGTGATAGGCATGTTGCTTTCTACACATGTAAAAATTATATCAATAACATCTCCTATCATAAAACAATTCATATTGTACATTGTCAATTGTAGTAACTGGAAAGGTCGCTGACCTTCCCTTTTCACATGCACTTAGCATATAAATGAAATCAAGTGCACTTGTATCTTCATAATATCCTTTCATTAAACATCATACATTCATTTATCATCTTAAAAATCAAAAGGGATTTTTTTTCTACTTTTCTCATTTCCATCCTCACCTTTCATAATCTAAGGTTGTTTTTCCTTATACATACAGATCATATTTGCACAATTTGTCATTTTATCATAAGTATCAACCCTAAATTGACAAGCATCTAGAGGGTCGGCGCCACGGTGTCGCACCCCTCGCATGTAAAGTGGGGTGTGGTAAGCTTCAAATATGGCTAGATGTAAGGTTTCATTATATGGCTCATTATCTATTCATATTCTTTTCTATACTCTATCTTTTCTTGGCTTCCCCTGCCACCTTTTCATCTCATCTGGCCCTTGTATCAATTTTTCCTTAGTATAACATCTTCATTGTGAAACGTAGTAAGCCAGCTACATTTCCTAAAATAACTATGTCAATGCATCATAATTACATACAACAAGAGACAATACATGTCATACATGTCCTATAATTTTAATCTATCTCTTTCGCCATTTCTTTTTCATCTCATTTTCTATTTCTACACATATTTACTAATTCTTGCTTTGATATCAAGCTCTGTGGCTTCCCCAACCTGAGGCGTCACACAAAGCCTTACTTCAAGAAAGTTGATTGGTAAATGTGAGTAAAGATTATTGCCCTAACACAGAGCTGGTTCTTAAATCAAATCTCATCCAAATTTTTTTGGTTTTATTCTTTTCCCTTTCATCATTTCATTTTTTTATATTTCATTCCATTTATCTTACAAGCAACGATACACTTGTAATTCCTCGCACTTAGCATTTTTAAAATACCAATTGATTTCTCTTCCTTATATATGTTTTCATAATTTCATCTCCTGGCACTTGTCATCAATACACATAACATTCATAAACTTCCATCTTATCCCCTTTACCAACCTGGCCATGTCATAGTCATGTAAAATACATTTATCAACAGATATTCAACACACATACTTGTGTGTGTGTGTGTATTCATTCATCAATTCACATAGGTTGTGTTTGGTTAGCGGTAAAACTTTTGATGAAAAATTTTTTAGGTAAAAGTTTTAAAATTGATAGAATTTTCTTGAATTTGTTCCACATAATTAAATGCTTATTTATACATCCCAACATGTCAACTATTCATGTCCATTATTTATAAAATAAAAATTCACAAAAATCCAAACAGCAATTTCTTGAAACGTCCATCCATTGCCACCTTGCCTAGCCCCCTTTGAGCTCACCTCTAGCTCATTAATTTCAGTAGCATAAACTACAAATTTTTTCACATTTTTAATCATTAAATAATTTTCATTTCACCTGCATTTGACACCTATTTGGACCATTAAAGATTGCATTCAATTCATGCACCTTTTGCCTTCAATGCATGGTACTTTTGAGGTGTAAAAGTCAACTTTATAGACCTTTTCTAATGTAGGCATTTTTCCAGCATTTCAAGCTTAATCCAAGCCATCTAAGATATTGATCTCATAATTTCATTCAACCGTGTCAAATTTCACCTCAATCCGACTTTCTTAGCTCCTATTATAGTTGTTTAAAGTTAACAGTTGAAATTGAGATAGGATCAATAAATCATTAATCCAATTTCATCAAGGATTTTTATAATCCAATAATCCCATAATACCAAGCCCAACATCATCAACTTTCATTTCAAATTTCACTTGAATCCGCTTTACAGGTGTTGAGTTATGAATTTTTTAATGTTTTCCAACATAATTCTAAAATTTTGATTTTAATCTCATTAATTAAATTATGAAAATTAACTAAATATTAATGCCACATTAGCATGTTTTAATCCTCATTATGCTCCTTTAGTCACCTTGACTCATAATCGGCTCCGGCGATTAAATTTTTAATCACCATTCTTAGTGGAACCCTAATTGCAACATATCATAAAATTCTAAAATCATCCAAAAATTATATTTAATCATATAGAAGTCACATGTACATGTTCAATGCATACATTAAATCTTACTTAAGTTAGGGTTTCACAGATCTCTCTTAATTTTGATTTATAGTAAAATCAAAGAGTTTAAATTTAAAATTTCTATCATACATTAATAACTATATGAATTAACCAAAATAAATAATTTCAGCACAAAATATTAAGTATTTATATTTATTTATATATTTTTACTCTTCTGAATAGAAGTATCAATTTTAGGGCGGGTCAAATAACATTAATATTAGCCATATTTATATCCTCCAAAAATTAATTTTTATTTTCATTGATGATATCCAAGGTGTTTTCTATACTATATAAAATTTTTAGATTAAAATTTCTTTTATAAAAATTATTAAAAATCAATTACTGCAGTTGATCCTGATAACCATTCTACCTTGCTTAGGTAGTACCTCTTGGATTCTTAATTTGCAACCTGATTAACGTGTCAAGCTGAAACTTGGGTCTTCTCTTAATCCTCATATCATGAGTTCCTACACAAATTTTCATGCTAAAAATCATTTATTTACTATTTCTTTTATATTTCAGTTTTTTATTCCATTTCTAATAAGTTTTAGTCCCATACTATATCTTAATTCAACATAAATCCACAACATTTCATCATGAGTTCTTAATTCTTAAATTCAACATATATCCTCTGCTTAATCATAGAATTAACTCAAGAAATTAGAATTTTGCTTTCATTATATCCAACTTTGGATATCCATACCTACGTGTATATATGCTTCATTTCAATCGCTTATATATCATTATAAAGGTAACTACTTACTTGGCTTTTGAAAACGAATTTGCCCTATCTTAGCACAACCAACTGCCCTTCTCTTCTCCTTTCTTCTTGTCTTGGACATCCTCCGTGCCTGCCTCTCTTTCCCCCTTTTTTCTAAGTGTTTTCTCTCTTTAACCCCCTATTGAACCATCCCTAGCTGCTGCCCATTTTTCTTTTATCATTTTGCTAAAACTAATCCCATATTGCCACCTATTGTTTAGGATTTAATAAAATCCTCTTTTTTAATTAATTAGTGCCTTAATCTCAACCATCCAAATGGCCCATTTATTGCCACATTTCCAATTACTTGATGCCCAATCCACCCTGTTGGTCATGTGCACATTGCTAAAACACGTCCATATAAGCTGATTTTAATCATGCTTTTCATTTAATCATCGGTCGACTTTTTGCTCCCTAATTCCATCCCATGATGATACCTCAAAAGTGAGCCATCAAAGTCTATCCTCACATTTATGGGAGTTAACTTTTGGGCGTTAAAAGTCAATGGTACTTAAGGGCATTAATCATGACATTAACTATTTTAAAATGAAGTGCGATTTAGGATTTTCTAAGATTTGTAATAAGCTGCGTATATATCTAATTAAAATGCTTATTTTAACTCAAGGATACGTGTCGATCAAGTAATAAAAAGTGAGTTAAGTGTCGTTCTCAAGAAGATATGGTCTAACTAAGATTATTAATTAGCTTAGTTGCTTTCAGTGAGTAGAAAAGAAATTTCATAATTAAGAAAGAAAATACCAAATGCATAAAAGAAATAGAGAAGAGTTTCACGGGATAGCTGGAATACTAAAAGGGAATTATCGATTAGAGATGACAAATGGGATAGTTAGAAATTCTCGAATTTGAACTATATCGCATTGGTTTCTTTTTATTAGATTGTGCAGGAATTTACTAGTCCAAGTTCAGTAGTCTTTATAAATATCTTCCAACACATATAAAGCTAATTACACCACATTCAATCGCTATGTTCCCATGCAAGTAAATGAAATGGAATTGATAGATACATAACTTGTTCATAACTATATAGGGTTTAACGGTATATTCCTATCTATTAAACAACTCCTCTTAACAAAGAAGAAAGTTATGCCCTACACATGGATCTAGTAGAAATTTTCCTTTTCTAAGGATTAATCCTACAATTAAATCATCTTATAAGGTAGTTAATCTTGTAAAAAGCATTAAACAACATATGCAAGGGTAAATCCACATCGCACAATCATATAGAAATCAGATATTAATTTTTGAATCTTAAAGAACCAAAACAATATAGTTAGATATCAATTCATCCTAACTACACATCTATAGAAGTTTAGCTAAAAGACATGGTGTAAAAATCCATTACATCCATAATGAAAGTATTCCAAGAAAAACAGAAAAAAGGAAATAGAATGAGAAAGAGAAAACTGAATCTCGGAAGTTTCCACCTAGGAGATCGAATCTCCTCTTCAGTTCGAGCTGGAAACGAATTCTATTCCTTCTCTATGCAGCTGCTCCGTCGGCTCTCTCCCTCGTGCATGAATCCCTAGGTTTCTATTTAAGTCATTTCACCCGTATGGCACATGTGCAGAAATGCACATGTGTGGATTCGCCGTGGCGCCTAGACGGCAACTCCCTAGATGCTGTATAATTTCAAAACTCTTCAAGAGGCTCTTGCACATTATCGAAGTGGTGCCTAGGTGCCCCAAGCTAGTGCCTGGGCGCTAACTCTCTAGAAGCTTTGCAACTTGAAAACTTTCCAGAATGCGTATGTATGCTAGTGAAGTGGCACCTAGGCGCCCCACGCTGGTGCCTGGGCGCCAACTCACTGGAAGCATTTTGTCGTGTGAGGTGTTGGAACTTTTGGCTAAGCCATGTAGGGTGGCTCCTGGGCGCCATCCTACCTGCCTCTTCACTTGGCTTCATTCTTCATTCAACTCGCTCGCGTGCCTGTAATTTGTCCATCCTTCTTGCAAAAATGATTGAAATTGCGCCTACCTACTTCTTCACTTGGCTTCGTTCTTCATTCAACTCACTCGCATGCCTGTAATTTGTCCATCCTTCCTGCAAAAATGACTGAAAATAAGTAAATAGACTAAAAATGCATAAAAACTACATAATATTCCTAAAATGCAAAGCGAGTGAAAACTAAACTAAATTGATGCAAACTAAATATATTCTCTTAGACTAACACACAAACATAGTCTAAAATGGGCAATGATAACTCTCATTTTCACAAGTTATTAATTTATCATAATCAAATTCATTCATGTGATAAAACACTCCAACTTAGCTATACATAAAAAATTTCATCTCAAAATGATAAATATATGCTAAGAAATTAGCAAATTGAATGTAATTCATAAAATATCTTATAACTCTAGTCACTCTTTCCATTTATAATTTTCAAAATCCAAACCGTTTATCATGTAGGGCATGCCAACTTAGGTTTTCTCTTAAAATTTCATATCATTGCACTTTGTATATCATGAAATATGAATTAATCAAACTATTAATCATATAATAAATCCAAATGACTTGAAAAATGAACTTAAATAAGCATGTCACCTCACTACTCTACTCTTAATTTTGTCTTTTTAGTGGAAACTTCCTCTTTTATCATATAGTGGCACACCTTTCCAAGTTAATCAAAAGTGATCATCTTAATCACTTTGCTTTATTAGTTGCCCTAAACACATTCATTTAAATCAAAGAACATATAGTTTTAATCACTTCTCACTAATTTTCCATTCCCTGTGTGGGTTACACCAATATCCTTCATTTTATGAATTTTCGAAATCTCATTCTTATACAAGCTCTAAACTACCTTCATTAAGCTTATAATCAGGATTTAACATTTGTAATAGGAAAAATCCACATCCGAATAGCCAATTAGATTAAATGTTGAACTCTTAGGGTACCATAGCCCTAGATTTGAAGTATCAATCAAATATCTAAAGATTCTTTTTATAACTGCTAAATGTGATTTCTTGAGACATAATTGAAATCTAGAACACATACAAATGCTAAATAATATATCTAGTCTGGACGTAGTCAAATATAATAAAGATCCTATCATACTTCTATACAACTTTTGTTCAATTGGTTTACCTCTTTCATCCTTGTCAATTTTGATAATTGAGCTCATATACGCATTTGCTCCTTTGTTGTTTTGCATACTAAACTTTTTGAGCATTTCTTTGACATACTTGAACTGATTTATAAAAAAATTTTCACTTAATTGCTTAATTTGCAGTCCAAAAAAGAAGTTTATGTTGGTCCCGAGTTTGTAGCAAAACTCAAGAGAGGAGGGGTGAATTAGGTTTTTGAAAAATTATTTTATAATTGGAAAACTTAACCCCTAGAGAGTTTTAATCCCCTCAAATGAAAAACATGAAATATAAGACCAATAAACAATAAACTTAAGAAATTATAGTGGTTCGGGATAAATTTCTCTACTCCACTCCTCTAAGAACACACCTTAGTGTCTTTGGTTTCACTAAACAGAATAACAATACAACAAAGCCCTTGCTCTCTTCTAGATTTTGTTGGAAATATTTGTTGAAATAAACCAAGTCTATGTTTCGATGATTAATAAATCAATTTGAGTAAGTTTTGATTACTAACATGTTTACGAAGATGATTAAAGGATATAAAAATAAAGAAAATGAAGCATGATAAGTAAAGTCGATCTCCAAGTTGACTCAGGCATCGACTTAGGCCAAGTCGATTCCCAAGTAGACTCCTGTAGCGACTTCAAGTGACATTTTTCGTCCAGCATTGAAATCAGGGAGCAAAGCTGTCAAAGACGCAAACAAAGTCAACTCCGCATGCGACTTGGGCGATGTCGCAGACTAAGTCGATTCCAGCATCGACTTCAAATGTGATTTTTTGTCTAGAGTTGAAGTTGGGAACAAGAGTTTCCGAAGTCGCAGACTAAGTCGACTCCACATGCGACTTGGGCGAAGTCGCAGACCAAGTCAACTCCAACTTCGACTTCAGATTTACAGTGCGGAACATGAAGAGCTAAGTCCCAAACCAAGTCGACTCAAGGTTCGACTTCAGGAAAATTGAAGACCAAGTAGACTCAAATATTCGACTTAGAACAAATGAAGATCACAATAAGTCTAAAACTAGTAAAGATGCATGGATTCAAATCAAGAACACACATTTGGACATCATTAGGCACTCCAAAAATCAAGTGTTCAAGATTTCAAGATATAAAGCTTAAAGTCTTCAAGCTAGGATGATTATACTGAGTTTTAAGAGATATAAATAAATAACAATTAATATGAAGAAAATCAAGTGATCAAAGTCATCTCCAAGGATTTCAAGTTCATCAAGCAAACACGGAATGTGAAGTCGCACTCGAAGTCGACTTCACTTGCGACTTGGGTCAAGTTCAGGACCAAGTCGACCCAAAATGGAACTTGAAGTCTTTGCGGAAAGCCAAAGTCGCACCCGAAGTCGACTTCATCTGTGACTTGGGCAAAGTCATACCCGAAGTCGACTCCACCTGCAACTTAGGTCGCAACGGTCAAAAATATCATTGATTGAGCATTGATTGAGCATTTAAATGCGCGCCACCTACTTCTAAACATTTGAATTCTCTCGCCATTTATATAAGGCATTCAATATAAACGTGGAGGGTAGCTCAAAAATCATTGATTGAGCACAACTCCCATCTCTAAAAACATTAAGTAATCAAGCCAACATCTAGAAGAACTTTGCTTTCAAACTGCTAAGAGCTACTTGCTGAATTATTAAAGCTTGTTTTACAAGTTCTTTTCTGCACCAATTCTGCCTCTACTCAGTAATAACGTGTATAAAACTTTCTTTTCATTCTTTCCTGTTGTGTTAAACTTGATTTAGTTTGGGTAACTAAGATCAAGTGTAAGTAAAGTAGTATGTGACTGGAGTGGAACTCGTCACCTACTTGTGCTGTGAATTGTTGACACCCCCTAAAGCTGAAATCTAGAAGAGAGCAGAGGCTCTAGTTGTATTTGTGAAATACATAGTGGAACTCAAGTCACAAGAGGTGTGAGCTTGAAAGATTGGAGTAGGGAAGGTTGGCCGAGCCACTATAAATCTTGTCCATTGATTTTTTTCAGCTCTTATTATCTTATTGTTTTCCTTTTGTTTCATTGAAGGGGATTGAACCAAACCGAGGTAAAGTTTCTATTTAAGTTGAAAATTTTTAATTACTCAATTCATCCCTCCCTTATTGGGTATTTGTCATTAATTCGGGACTAACAGATTTCCGCTCTAAAGGGCCTTATACAAACTTCACACAAGTAAATGACGAGTTACACTCCAATCACACGCTACTTTTCCTTCGCTTGGTCTTAGTCTTCAATACTAAACCAAGTGGAACACAAAATGATTAATAAATAGAAAATGATACTACACTTACAATTGTGTAGAGACAAATTCTTGCACAGAAAAAACTTATAGAAGAAGTTGATGATGGAGCAGTTCAACACTTAGCAACTTGTCACTGAGTTCTTCTTGAAAACTATCTTTTAGATCACATAAATACTTGAGAATAAGAGGTTGAACTCAATCAATATTGTTTCTCTATCCTCTGCCGTTCATTTGAAGTTTCTTAAATAAAAGAGAGTAAATTCGAATGTTTCAAGGTAGGTGGAGTGCATTTAATGTGCCAACATTTGAATTTTTTTTACCGTTGCGATTCAAGTCACACTTAGAGTCGACCTGGGTTGCTACTTCATTCAAGTCGCAGGCTAGAGTCGACTTCAAATGCGACTTCAGTCTTCGGTTCTTCAGCTAAGTTCTAGACTTGAATCAATTTGGTCTCAGACTTGACCCAAGTTTCAGGTGGAGTCGACTTGGGTTGCGACTTCACTAGCTATCTAATTTTTTAGAGCTTTGGCACAATGTGATCTTCTTTGTTTGTTTGTCTTTCCTTGCTTCTTTACGATTCATGCGTATAAATCTTCATTTGTATTTGAGTTCTATTCATTCTTCTTAATATTTAAGCTTGATCAATATTTCTTGAGCATTCGATAAAAACTTTATGCAACCTTGGTTCAATCTTGTCATTGTTTCATAATTTATACTTCATCTTTCTGAGCAAAGTATTTAGAAACATCTTGATTTTCAACTTATTTCAAGCTAAGAGTCTGAGAGGAATTCAGGTGCAACTTCACTCAAGTCGCATGATGAGGCCGACTTGGAATGCAACTTGACATTGTTAGTTTCTTCTTGAATCTTTGAAGATATCCCAAGTCACAAATGGAGTCGACTTGAGGTTGCGACTTCACCTAAGTCACAAGTGAAGTCGACTCGATTGCGAATTTGTCTGCTCAGGTGTCTAACTTTTAGCGCTATCGAAAAGAAGGTCCTCGAAGTCGATACTGAAGTCGACTTCGGTATCGACTTCACCTAAGTCGATGCCTGAGTCAACTTAACATGCGATTTGGCCTGCCAAGCTTTTGATCTTTGAATATCGTAAACCTTGAAATCACTTAACATCACATTAGTACCTTGATAATTCTCAAATTGAGTTGTTGATCATCAAAATATAGATTGTGCTTAATTTGCCACATGTTTACAATAGTTTAGCTCGCCCATCCTACTCATTTTAAATTCATTCTATATAAGCTTGGAAAATTATTAACATAGAGATTCATTAGTAGCACCAAATATAATGTCATCAACAAAAATTCGAACGATTAGTTTGTCTTTTCTTTTGTACTTAATAAATATGGTAGTGTTAACTTTTCCTTTTTGAAAATCATGATCAACCAAAAAATTTACTTAACTTTTCATACCAAGCTCTTGGAGCCTGTTTCAGTCCATATAGGGCTTTGGTCAGCTTATAACCAAATTTGAATTGATCTTTTTCCTCAAAAGCAGGTAGTTGTTCAACATATACCTCTTCATTGAAGTATCCATTCAAAAATGCACTTTATATATATATATTTGAAACAATTTGAAATCCACATAAGGTGCAAATGCTAATAAAATGCATATGGCTTTTAACCTAGCCACAAGAGCGTATATTTCTCAAAGTCAATTCCTTCCTCTTTTGAATACCCATTAGTCATGGGTCTAGCTTTGTTTCTTACCACAAGTTCACTTTTATTTAATTTGTTCCTAAATATCTATTTTGTTCCAATGATTGTGCAATCTTTAGGTCTAAGAACTAAGTCTCATACTTGGTCTTTGATGCGCACCACGTGATTGTCGTTAAGAGCACTGTGATCACCAATTTAATTAAAATTAACCGAAACACATTAAAGCTACCACTATGCGGTGATAGTGTAGAACAACGGTGAGTCGGGTCGAATCCACAAAGAGGCAATGTATTTTAAATTATTTTTTTAAGAGAAAAAGAGGGTATAGAGAAGAGAGAGAGAAATGAAAGAAAAAGAAAAGAAATTAGAGGAGTAAGAGAGAGGAGAGAGAAGAAAAGAGAAATAGAAGAAATT